>CM062805.1:1084346333-1084871208 GCA_031772625.1 Pinus tabuliformis | reverse complement strand
GGTTCAAGAATGGATGCGATGCGATTAATCGGATATCGCAATCGCAGAAAGTCTCGCATTCCATTACAACTGGTTCTCCGTCAATGTGAAATGTGATGAGTGATGGATTCCGGATGCAATTTGACTCAAAGTTGTAGTTAAATATTCTAGCGGGTCAGCTTATTTGCCAAATCGCATGTTTTACAGCGTTAAGTCCTGTGTTAAGGATTACTCCAGACAAAGACCGATTGCGATATCCAAATAGAATGCAGGACCGTTGCCGTCACTGCTGGACATAACCGCACATGTGACCACTCAGCCCTTAACCATGAGTTTGGAGGGATTGATGGTGGAACCGTCGATTTCTATGGGACTGCTAGTTTAAACTGCAGATAATGAATTTAATTGGTCGCAAGCTAGATTTGGAGGAGGAAATTGTGGGGAGATTGGCATAAGTCATAACTAAGGCAATTTTTTACCAAATGGGATGCAAAAAGATGCTAGATAGCCATTTTTGGGCATTCTGAACTCAAAGGAATAGGTTTTAGAGTCAAAGGAGCACTTCTGGATAGGCTTTTTTCAAAGTGAAGCCTATGGGTTCCCTGGTCAACCAAAGTGTTGATTCAATTTATGGAGGAGTTCCAAGATGGAGATAACCTTGTAGGGGTATTCCAGCCTCCATATGTCTTCTGTAGCAGCCATTACAATAGTGTTGTAGTTGTATTTATTCTTTTCTCTATATGTGTATGGAGAAAGAGACTTGTTTAAGTGCTTCAAGTGGATTGTTGTACTTGTTTATGCTCTTGGAAGTTGGAGTATGGGGTCTTGATTTGAGAACCCTTAGCTTGCTGATTGTTTCATGACTAACTGTAGGTTGTCATATGTTTAGAGTGAGAATTCTTTGCAGAAGAATGTTTCCTTGAAGGGGAAACAAGCCACTCTTTTTGTCAGCACATTTATGTACTCTTTATCTGAAGAATTTTGAGCATAAGGAGAAGGGGTCATGCCTTTAGAGCTGATCCAAGGAGATGTAGCCCAGGAGGGGTGAAATCCTTTATCAATGGCTGGTGTATTATTGTTTGATGCATGCTTCCATTAATGTTTTGGTTTCATGTTTTAAGTTTTTCTTCATGAAACTATCTTAAGCAAAAACACATAAAATTCATGCTTTTACTTTCTATTTTGGAGTACAACCTCAAGCACATTTTTATATTCCGATGAGGGGAATTAGCATAGCATTACTAATCTTCCCCAATTTAGATTAGCTAAACCCCGAGCTGTTAAAATTGGAAACTAGGGCCAAACTCCGTGTGGGTCACCTTATTCATGGCTGATAATATTTTTCCTAGATTCCTCTCATTGAGAGGTGTAGGATTGATCTAAAGATCATCCGATTCCAATAAGTATTTATGGAGATATGAATTTATTTTGATTATGGAATAATTATCAAGTTGACCAGCAACTCATGTAGGCTCAGAAGCCCAACATACACATCTATTCATCATCAACATTTGTATATAAATACAGGAGGTCTTTTTCTCATTTGGACGCACACTGACCATCACATCTCTCTCTCTCTGGTGCGCGGTGAAATCTTGCACTGGTGTGCGGTGAAATCTTGCACTGGTGTGCGGCGAAATATTGCACTGGTGCACGGCCAAATCTTGCACTGGTGCGCGGCGAAATCTTGCACTGGTGCATGGCGAAATCTTGCACTGGTGTGTGGCGAAATCTTGCACTGGTGCGTGGCGAAATCTTGCACAGGTGTGCAGCGAAATCTTGCACTGGTGCGTGGCAAAATCTTGACTAGTGCACGGCGAAATCTTGGACTGGTGCGCAACGAATCTTGGACTAGTGCACGTGAAGCCTTGGACTGGTGCACGATGAACGAATCACCGGTGGAAACTTGACAAGTTCGATCTAGTGTCTGCTGCTCTAGTTTAGGGCTGATCTGGGGTTTGTTACTGCTGATATAAATCAGATCTTTGTACTATTTCTCTCTGCTGAATTATTGAAGATAAAAGAAGATTTGATCAAAGGGTTTCTCCATATTTGGGTTTGTCCCTGGCTAGCTGCCACATCTTGTGTCTCTTGTCTTGGCTTGTTTTCTATTGATCGTTTAATGTTCTATCTGCACTTTACTTAATGTACATGTGATTGTTAATCTGTGGATAATAATAAGAAAAAGAAGTAAACTGATCTAAGCATAGAACATGCCATAACTTAACATGGTATCAGATCTGAGGTAAAGACAAAGCTCGAGCAAGAGCAAGAGCAATCACCGAAGAGAAGATTGGAAGGCTATCCAAAAAGAATTCATGGGGTCCTCAACACACTTCCTTGCTGAAGACAAGCTCCGTGAGAAGTCTGACTACCATGGATGGAAGATGTCTCTCGATCTAACATTAGAAGAACATGAAGTGTTGGACCATGTGAAAAGCGGAATTGCTAAGCCTTCATCAAAAGCATCTGCTGTTGCTAGGAACAAATGGACCTAAGGGTGGAAGAAAAAGACGATGTTACATTTGTGATAAAGCAGGTCATTATGCAAGGGGGTGCCCTGATAAAAGGGACTCACACTGGGACAATGATCAAAATCCCTCTCATGGAAATCAAAGGAATGGAAAATCTAATAGCAGAGGTAAAAGGAGTGTTGGAAATCAAGGAAGAGGACAACCATTCAAGAAGGCTAGAAATTCCAGGTATGAATCTAACACTGTTGACAATAAATAGGATGAATATTATCTACTAGCTGCTCTATCTACCTCTGCTCCTCTAGACTCGCTGGGAAATTGGCTTATTGATAGTGGTGCCTCAAGGCACTTCACTGGTTACAAAGAAGTTCTCCATAATTTGATAGAGAAAGAAACTAACCTGGAAATTTTCCTTGGAGATAATATGAAATATCCCGTGAAAAGTGTAGGCAATGTCTCTCTTAAATTGAATCAAGGCAATACGATCCACTTACAGGATGTATTATATGTACCTGACCTCAAAAAGAACCTGGTGGCCATTTCGGCTATGGAAGACAAAGGCTACAAGGTGGCTTTCAGGGATGGCAAGGTACGTGCATGGAAAAACAATATTAAATATGCCTTCATTCTTGGGTTTCGAGTTGATTCATTATTCAGGTCGCAGGAAGTTCGCTAGGTGTCATGTCATGTGACACATCTCAAACCTTGATCGAGAATCAAACTGAAAATAAGATCAAGATCTTAAGGACTGATAATGGGACTGAATATGAAATCTAACGAGTTTCATGAATTTTGTAAAGAGGCTGGCATTAAGAGGGAGAATACTACACCATATACTCCTGAACAGAATGGTGTGGTAGAAAGGAAGAACCGTACAATTGTGAAAGCTATCCGTGCCATGCTCCATGATCAAAGACTTCCGAAGTTTCTATGGGCCGAAGTTGCAAACACTGCCGTATATGTACAAAACCATTACCCTCATCAAGCATTGGGTTCCAAGACTCCTGAAGAAATGTTCACCGGTAAGAAACATGACATATCTCATTTTAGAATTTTTGGAAGCCCTGTATATTTTCATGTGCCGAAAGAGAAAAGGAATAAATTGGGTGCATCTAGAAAGAAAGGAATCTTCGTGGGCTATGGTGAAAATACTAAGGGCTATAGAATCTATGTAACCAGTCAAAGGGAAGTCGTGATTAGTCATGATGTCACCTTTGACAAAGATATGGCTCTCAGCAAAGTGAACAATCGTCCTACATTGAGGAGTTCTCAAGAAGCTGACACCAAGGAACCAGAAGAAAAAGAGTATGATGAGATATTTGCACATGGTGCCAGATATACCACCATCCGCTCGATCATAGCCCTTGCGGCTTCACAAGGATGGAACCTACACCAGATGGATGTCAAGACCACATTCTTGCATGGTTCGATAAAAGAAGAGGTCTACGTGGAGCAACCTGAAGGATTTGAGATTTATGATCGAAAATCTCATGTGTGCAGGTTGAAGAAGGCCCTCTATGGGCTGAAGCAAGCACCCCGGGCATGGAATGAGAGGATCGATAGCTACTTGATGAAGCTAGGATTCACTAGGAGTGAAGCCAATCCCAACCTTTACTTTAAGGTTGAAGATGACAAACCTATCATACTGGTGATGTATGTTGACGACCTCTTTATTCACAAATGTAAGAGGGAGTTGGCTTCTGAATTTGAAATGAAGGACCTAGGATTGATGCACTATTTCCTAGTACTTGAAATCTGGCAGAAGCCAAGGGAAATTTTCCTATCTCAAAGAAAATATGTGGTGAAGATATTGGAAAGATTCGGTATGGTGGACTGCAAGCCTGTGACTACCTCAAGGATGTTAACTTTCAGAAGTTATATGGTAGTGATGTCGGACCAGATTTGGGAAATGCCTCTGAGTTTCATAAACTCATTCGCATTGATGTTCTTGGTGAACCTCCATCCGGACATATGTTTTAGAGTGAGCATGGTGAGCTCATATTTGGTTGAGCCTCACTGGATTGATGCCAAGAATCTTCTGAGATGTCTTCGGGGCACAATCTCTCATGGGCTAAGATACACTGCCGGAGATGTGAGACTACTTGGATACACTGATGCTGATTGGGCAGGCAGTGTGGTGGATCGTAAGAGCACTTCCGGGTGTTGTTTCTCCTTGGGATCTGCTTCGATATCCTGGATGAGCAGGAAGTAGAAGTCGGTGGCTCTGAGCGCCCGAGGCAGAGTATATTGCTGCTAGCATGGCCTCCTGTGACGCAGTCTGGTTGCGAAAGCTCTTCAGTGATCTATTTGGATTTACATTGGATACCACCGTGATCCTATGTGACAACTAGAGTGGGATTCGTTTGTCAAAGAATCCTGTATTTCATGATCGATACAAGCATATCGATATCAGGTACCACTATATTTGAGATATGATGCAGCAGGGAGCTATAAGGCTCCAACATATCGGTACAGATGAATAGGTCGTTGACATTCTGACAAAACCCCTAGGAAAGGTTAAATTTTTGACTTTCCGAGAATGACTTGGTGTTGTTCAGAAACCCTCTGATGCAGGGCACTTCTTGGAGCGACATATGATCACAGGGTAAAAGAATCAAAACTTTCCCTGTAACACCCCGTAGCGGCTATGTAGCAAGATGATTAGTTCTCCTGTGAGGTCTGGATGATGTGTTCTCCATGATGATTATGTAGCAGGATGATTAGTTCTCCTGTGAATTCTAGATGATGTGTTCTCCATGACGATTATGTAGCAGGATGATTAGTTCTCCTGTGAGGTTTGGATGATGTGTTCTCCATGACGATTATGTAGTAGGATGATTAGTTCTCTTGTGAGGTTTGGATGATGTTTTCTCCATGACGATTATGTAGCAGGATGATTGGTTCTCCTGTGAGGTCCGGATGATGTGTTCTCCAGGACGATTGTGTAGCAGGATGATTAGTTCTCCTGTGAGGTATGGATGATGTGTTCTCCATGAAGATTATGTAGCGGGATGATTAGTTCTCCTGTGAGGTCTGGATGATGTGTTATCCATGACGATCATGTAGTAGCATGATTAGTTCTCCTGTGAGGATAGGATTGATTAGTTCTCCTGTCGAGGCATCCTACCCATGCAGTCTGGGACTCATGGGAAGTACCTCTCATCTGATCAATGAGCAGGGAAATGAGGATAGGGATCACATTAGTACTGATGGACGCATCGATGTATCTACCGTACTCCCTATGCTATGATGACCTTCATTGATCTGGGATCAATGATGCTAGTCTCGGACCAGTGGTAGGAGTTGTACCCACTATACCACTGACTTCGGGTCAATTGAGACTGGTCTGGGACCAGTGGTACATACTCTGAGACTGAATTTGGGTCAATGGAGCACTAGTCTGGGACCAGTAGTAGGAGTGGTACCTACTATGACGTTGACTTCAGGTTGGTTGAGACTGGTCTGGGACCAGTGGTACACACTCTAAGACTGACTTTGAGTCAGTGGAGGATGATACTGGTTTGGGACCAGTGGTAGGAGTTATACCCACTATGACACTGACTTCGAGTCGGTTGAGACTGGTCCAGGACCAGTGGTACATACTCTGAGACTGACATTGAGTCAGTGGAGGATGATACTGGTCTGGGACCAGTGGTAAGAGTTGTACCCACTATGACGTTGACTTCAGGTCAGTTGAGACTGGTCTGGGACCAGTGGTACATACTCTGAGATTGACTTCGGGTCAGTGAAGGACTGGTCTGGGACTAGTAGTAGGAGTGGTACCTACTATGACGCTGACTTTGGGTCGGTTGAGACTGGTCTAGGACCAATGGTACACACTCTGAGACTGACTTTGAGTCAGGGGAGGATGATACTAGTTTGGGACCAATGGTAGGAGTTGTACCCACTATGACATTGACTTTAGGTTGGTTGAGGACTAGTCTGGACCAGTGGTACACACTTTGAGACTGAATTTGAGTCAGTATGATACATCCTCAATCATTTCTTCTTCTTCATAATTCAGACAAAGTAGAGCAGAGCAGAGCAGATCAGAACAGGGCAGAATAGAACAGAGCAGAACAGAGCAGGGGTCAAGCTGTACAGGGCAGTACATTTGATGGATGAATAGTAGCTATAGACAAACGAATTGCTGATGGAGTTCTCTCTAGTTGAGAGGGAGTGTTAAAATTGGCAACGAGGGCCAAACTCCATGTGGGTCACCTTATTCATGGCTGATAATATTTTTCCTAGATTCCTCTCGTCAAGAGGTGTAGGATTGATTTAAAGATCATCTGATTCCAATAAGTATTTATGGAGATATGAATTTGTTTTGATTATGGAATAATTATCAAGCCGACCAGCAACTCATGTAGGCTCAAAAGCCCAACAAACGCATCTATTCATCATCAACATTTGTATATAAATACAGGAGGTCTTTTCCTCATTTGGACACACATTGATCATCACATCTCTCTCTCTTTGGTGCGCAGCGAAATCTTGCATTAGTGTGCGATGAAATCTTGCACTGGTGCGTGGCGAAATCTTGCACTGGTGCACAGCGAAATATTGCACTGGTGAGCGGCGAAATCTTGCACTGGTGTGAAGAGAAATCTTGCATTAGTGTGTGGCAAAATCTTGCACTGGTGTGCGTTGAAATCTTGCACTGGTGTGCGGCGAAATCTTGCACTGGTGCGCGACGAAATCTTGACTGGTGCGCGGCAAAATCTTGGACTGGTGTGCGACGAATCTTGGACTGGTGCACAGTGAACGACTCACCAGTGGAAACTTGACAAGTTCGATCTAGGGTTTGCTGCCCTAGTTTAGGGCTGATCTGGGGTTTGTTGCTGCTGATATAAATCAGATCTTTGTACTATTTCTCTTTACAGAATTATTGAAGATAAAAGAAGATTTGATCAAAGGGTTTCCCCATATTGGGGTTTGTCCCTAGCTAGCTGCCACATCTTGTGTCTCTTGTCTTGGCTTGCTTTTTGTCGATCGTTTAATGTTTTATCTGCATTTTACTTAATGTACATGTGATTGTTAATCTGTGGATAATAATAAGAAAAAGAAGTAAACTACTCTAAGCATAGAACATACCATAATTTAACACGAGCCCTTGGTTCCCCCCGTCAGTCATGTGGTGTGGGGTGTGGCCATGGGCTAGGGCTTAGCCTTGACCCCTTCCCCCAATAACATTTGTGCTCAACTTTAAATGTATGCCAAGAGTTATAGAGGTTAAGTCTCATAGCGATGGTGCGGTGGTAGTGGGTCTTGCTGCTTGGTGCTTGGTCCTGTGTTCGATTCCTGTGGGTTTCTTCAACCCTTAGCCAAATTTAAATACACCAATAGGAGACCACATGGCAGTGAACAATTGGTCCACAAGGCTCTCCCCCATTAGACCGTTAAAAACACAGTCAACCACATAATATAATAAAAAAACTTTTGAACCAATAAAATTTGAATATTTTTTGACCAATATGGAGTGGCCAAGTGGCAGCATGCCATTGGCCCAAAAATGCACAATCAGCCCGTCAAACTACAACTTTTTACCTATTTGGGAATTCGATCAGAACGCGATATCGGGAGTATACGATATCAGTTTTGAACGATTCAAGTTTCGTTAGATTCATATTGTCGAGATCTACACACTTGTATAAGTTTCTAGCACTTTTTAACACTTTTAATTTTGAGCACTAAATTGATCCCCTAGATCACTCCTCCCAACTGGAAGCTTTTGGACCTCCAAAAGACTATTTTCAATCAACAAATAAATGAGGGTACAGTTCCATCACCCTTCCCTTTTCAATCCATTTGGTTTTGCCTAGTTTTGTACCTTTGGACCCCATATGAAGGTGCTTCCCGTTCCTTCTTCTTGAAGTTCCTATTTCTTTGTCAAGGATAGGACCTTGCTGCAATTCTTCAAGATGTTTAGAAGAGAAAACTTATGTTAAAGAAATCTAAACATTCTCTCCTATGTATTCAATCAAAGGAGGCTTACCCATTTTCAAGTTCTTTTCACCTTGAAGTTTTTCTTTGCTGATGCAAAGCCTTACTTCATCTCCAACTTGAAAATTGTGGCCAACATGATGTTGATCATGTTCAACCTTGATTTTGGCTCAACTCTTCATCAAATGTGAATGCCATTGCCATACACTATCATTCTTCAAATCTAAAACACTAGGATACCTACAAGAAGATATATTTTAACTAATATTCCCCTTTTCAAGTAGCTCTTGCATCTGCTTCTTGATTTCCGCTTTCTCTAACACTGACATCTTGTTCAAACTAATGTTCAACAGTGAATAATCCTACTGCAAACGAACTTCATGTTGTTTTCCTCTTTTAAGAGGTAACACATTAGATTCTTGAAACATCTTATCATATGTATTAGCAACTTCAAACAAATCATATTTTAACCTTTCATCACATCCTTGGAAGGCTTCAAATTCATCAACATCTTTATGTTTAATCATCAACAATGTAAAATTCTGACTAGCGTTTACAAACCTCTTCATTTGTCCAGCATTCACAAGTGATAAATTCAACTTCTTCCTATGTTCTCTAACAATGTACTCAATCCCATCTTTAAACAAGTGATACTTGTTCTCATGGCGATGAAAGATGGCTTTCATGTCATATAAGTATGGGCTTCTCAAAACAATCCCACAAATGTCAAGTGAAACCACATCAAGTTCTACCTCATCATTAAAATTTACAGTGATGGCAAATCTAAGTATGCATTTTCTTGTCACTTGCAACTTGGCATTGTCACATACCCAACACAAAGGATAAGGTTTAGGATGAGGAATCGTTTCCAAATTTAGTTTCTTGACAATGTCTTCTAAAATTAGGTCTTCTTGTGAACCACTATCAAACAAAGTATCTACTTTGTTATGTTTTGTGATGATTCTAATATGGAACAACTCTATTCTTTCTCTTTCATTTTGAGTTTCAATGGGTTTGCTAGAAGAACTAGTACTTGCAATTGAATCCTTACCTTTCAATCCCATGATTATAATTTGTGTTTCATCTCCAGAATCAGATCCTAGATCTTGTTGTGTAGTTGCAACAATCTTTTCTTTCTCCTTGTTATTAAAATTTTTGGGTCTCATCTCAGGATGAAGTTTCCAACAATGGTCTTCATCATGGCCTTCTTTTGAACAATGTTTACATGTGAGTTTTTCTCCTTCTTTCTTGACTAAATCATTCTTTTTATCCTTGCCTTTGAACTTCCCTTTTCCTTTTTCTCCAAACTTGAATGACTTCTCACTAGTTTCTTCAGAAACATTTTCCCCTCTTGCTTCTAAATGAGTTTCTTGTACACAAACTTCATCTAGTTTTGTAGGGTTAAACATGAGAATGGTGTGTCTCAAGTAACTATGTAATCCTCCAATGTATTTGAGTAAAGTATCTTGAGAAGACAAATCTATACCCAAAATCAAAGCTATTTTCCTAAATTCTTGAGTATATCTTTGCACATTTTGACCCTTAGCTTATCTAAAATTTTGCCAATCCATGATATATTTTTGCATGTATGCTAATGGATAAAATGCCTTCTTATTGCGACAACAAAATTATTCCGAGAGGATAAAACCTTACCATGTTTCTTTATGTCCTCTTGAGTTTTGGCTTCCCACCAAATTAGTGTTGCACCTTCCAATCTAAGAGAAGCAAGCTGAATCTTGGTCTCATAATCTTTGATCCTTTGTATCCTACAATACACTTCAATATGATGAATCCAATTATCTAATTTCTCAGCATCTACCTCTCCATCATACATAGGCAATTCAAACTTAATGTCAAGCTTTAACAAAGGAGTTTTACCATGTCCTTTTGGAGAATTTGGAGGTGTTTGTGAAAGGGTTGAAGAAGTAGAAGAAGATGAGGATGAGGATGGAGGTGAAGGTGGTGGTTTGTCACCATTTCTTCCATTCCCTTTTGGAGGCTTGTCTCCTTTTCCTCCATATCCTTTTGGAGGTTTTGATCTCTCTCCATACAACCTTGAATTCCTCTCTTCATAAAGAACCTTTACCATTTCAGACATCTCAAAGAAATATTTTCTGAAAGTTCTTTCATCTTCAGACATCCCTTCAAGACCTTCTTCATGTGCCATGACTATTGAAGCTTGAGGTGTGTTTGTTCTCCTTGAAACAATTTGAGATCTTGGCTCCACAATTTCTCCTTCTCCTCTTTTAAGCTTCAACCTTGTAAGCATCAGAAAAACACTTGCAAACAAAATCAAACCTTCACAAAACCTTGAGCTCTGATACCAAAATGATCTGTAATTGAAACTTGAAGGTGATGAACAAATTTCAAGTGAAAATTTTATGTATTTTGGGTAATGGATCAAGTTACAAAACACATAAATTAGTTTTTTTTGAACTTAGTTAACAACCAAAATAGAGACAAAATACCATATCAGAAACACATAACAAAAAACATGATAAAGGAGTTCACCCCTCTCCTGGGCTACATCTCCTGGTCCATCTTCCAATACAGAGCTTCTGTCATTAAGTGCTCAAATTTGTATCTGCATGGATTTACAATGGTCAAAATAAAAAATTGATGTCTCTAATGGATCCAAAACCATCAAAAACCCCCATCTAGGCTCTTTCTGCACGTCATTTGGCCAAAAACTCAGAAAGTTATGCTTCTTCCAAGTTTTTCCAAATTTTCATTGCTAACTCTCCTACAATTCGGCCCAAACCTGGCTTGAGCACCCCAAACCTGCAACCGGCACACAAATATGGCCTACAATCACGCCCGATGGGTGAAATTGTCATACAGTTAAAATCTCCATTAACCCCCACTTTTTGAAAATTGTGGTCATATGGGGCCACATGCCTAGGGGTTGGGGCTAACCACCCACCCCTGCCAGCCGGGCCCCCAAAAGAACTCCCACTGGTCACGTGGATCCCTGCATAACTTGGGGCTTGGTGCTAAACCTACATGCCAGTTTTTAAGGTCTGGCTGTGGTCATTTGAGGCCCATGTGGCCTGGGGCTAGCCCCCACTCAGAACGCTAAGGGTTGCCCCCCTCCAACTCTGCTTGCAATCTGCTCTAGTGTATAATCATGGGTTTTGACCATGGCTTGGGGCTGGGGCTAAGCCCCGAGCCCTTAGCTCCCCCCATTGGTCATGTGGTGTGGGGTGTGGCCATGGGCTATGGCTTAGCCCTGACCCCTTCCCCCAATAACATTTGCACTCAACTTTAAATGTAGGGCCGAGAGTTATAGAGGTTAAGTCTCATAGCGATGGTGCAGTGGTAGTGGGTCTTGCTTCTTGGTGCTTGGTCCTGTGTTCGATTCCCATGGGTTGCTTCGACCCTCAACCAAATTTTAATACACCAACAGGAGGCCACGTGGCAGTCAACAATTGGCTCACGTGGCTCTCCCCCATTGGACCCTTAAAAACACAGTAAACCACATAATATAATATAAAAAAATTCTGAACCAATCAAATTCGAACATTTTTTGACCAATCTGGAGTGGCCAAGTCGTGGCATGCCATTGGCCCAAAAATGCACAATCAACCTGTAAAACTGTAATTCTTTACCTGTTTGGGAATTTGATTAGAACACGATATTGGGAGCATACGATATCAGTTTTGAACAATTCAAGTTGCGTTAGATTCAGATCGCCAAGTAGTATGCACTAGTATAGGTTTCAAGCACTTTTGAACACTCTGAATTTTGAGCACTAAACTGATCCCCTGGATCAACACTTATAGGTTGCAAGTGTTTCAAGCACTTTTGAACACTTTGAATTTTGAGCACTAAACTAATCCCCTGGATCAACACTTATAGGTTGCAAGTGAATAGCATGGTCATGATCTTGGGCAGGTGCATGACCCTTAGGGTTCTCTCTAAATACCTTAGAAGTCTGTTGATATTTTTTTGGAGATCCACTGGAGTAGAGGATATAAATGTTTGAACATATAATGAACATAATTGTGCAATTACCTTCGTGTCCTCTTTTTATCAATTTTATCATGTTATTAGAGCATATCACTTTACTAAGTTTCCCTTGGATACCTCTAAACTCAATTTCCTTTCCTTTTGAAAAAATCTTATGAAAAGATCTTGAAAATTAAGGGCCATTGCTCTTAATAATTATAACAATTTGACCCCTAATACAACATCAACACCACCCATTTGGATTGCAATCATGGGACTAACCAACAAATACTCCCCCATATTTAGCTTAATATCAAGGCACTTCCATGAAAAAATTATGATACCTCCATCTGTAATCACTACTTTCAATTTTGATGTTGGATAAACAAAGTAATTGAGAAGTTTTTCCAATTTGTAATTGATGAAGTTATGGGTACTACCTGAATCAATCAATATTGTTACCTTTTTATTTTTGATATATCCTTCTATCTTGAGGGTTTGTGGAGTACTAATCCTGGCCAATGCATGATAAGAGATTGTTGTAGTAGTCTCTTCTAGCTCTAGAACTAGTGAATTTTCCACTTCTTCATGTTGTCACAGTTGAAACATAGTCCCTTTGCTAAGAATTCAACCTTGCTAGTTTAAGAGAGGGAGCACAATTTTCACTATAGTTGTTGGTGACCAATTCTCTGGTGCCCATATTTTTACTTTCAACTTTTCTTTCTAGACATAAAGCATGCTCTAGAGACTTAGGTTCAAAGAGATGCACCTCATGTTGGATGCTTTCCTTTCAAGTTACCATGAACAGGTCTAATAGATCATCCTATGAAATATTCTTTACTTTGAGACCCAACTTTGGAATTGTTTAATGTGCTATGTAACTAGACCTTTTTGTCGAAGATTTACCAATTGATAAAATAACGTAATTCTCTTAATATCCCCATAATGTGCTATTAATTCCTTTTAAAAATGGACTAAGATATAACATAATCCTTTTTCCTTTCACAAAGCCATTGATACAATACATGTTGGTCTTGTTCTAAAACTAGGGATGCAATATTCACCTTTTGTAAGGATTCCACTTGGTGTAGATCAAAGTATTGCTCCATTTGAAATATCCATGTTATGGGATCATTAACATCAAACTTCCTCATATCTATCTTTGGAATACAATAGTTCCTTGGTGCTAACTTGAAGCCCTGATGATGTGGATCTTGGATTGAAAATTTGTGATTATGGTTTTGTGATTCAATATTTTTTCTCTCCAATTATGATAGCATACTCATCATATTAGATTGATTCTGAACATCATGCTTCTCCTTATGTTCATGATTTCCTTGTATCTCTACACCCCTCTTAGGAAGATATTTTAATATAATGTTTTGTAATTATTTTATTTCTTCCCTGATAGATTTTTGCATTTCTTCCTTATTTTCATTCGTCTTCTTTTCTATTCCTCTTTTAAGTTTTTCTAGAGAAAGTGATAAATCCACCTTTTTCAACATACTACCATTTGTTTCATTAAATTTTTCTCTCTAATTAAGATAACCTAAATTCTAAGCCTTCACTTCTTCATGAGTCAAGGATGAGCCTTCAATAGATTTAATGTGTAGTAGCTTTCTTTGGAGGAATGTGGAAAATAATAATAACACTCCTCTTTATCACAACTTCTAGTCAACAAAAAAATGGGATCTTCCAATCAACAATTAGGTCACTTGTTACATACCTTAATTTGGAGAATATATGAAGAGGTGAACTTTTTCTTGATATATCTCTAAGATTTGATTCCTTTTGGATTTGAAACTTCGGTTTGTAATACTCCGATATTTCTTTCATGAAATTCCACAAATGTGAGTAGAATTTGTTGTGCCAAGTGAAAGTTATTATAACTTTCCCAAAACTTGTTGATTTTTGGCTACTTCCCACGAGCAACACTTGTATATTTTGCCACGTGTCCAATTCTTCAAATATAAATTCTGAAATTTTTATATGAGGTACTTTTGTATGTCTCTTAAAATTCTAGAAGGTTTCATACTCTGAAAAGTCCTAGAAAGAAGATAACAGTACCAAGCTCACTTATTTAAAATTTATTTCAGGTTTGCTTAGAGACCTTAACTTCCACAAGGTATAACTCTGAAAGTATAGCGAACCAAATTATGAAAATTGAACCCAATGTTCTTTGGTATTTCTTCTTAATATTTTCCAAGTTTCACTATTTGAAACCTCTCAAAAAAAGTTATTGTGAAAATTCAAAATTGGCCCATTTGGAACTAATTTTAGAAACATCTAGGAACCTTGAATTCGTTAGAGCATATTTCCAAAATTATAGCAAAGCAAGATCTGAAATTTGAACCAGATGTTCACTTAGATTTCATCTCAATGTGGTCCAAGTTTCATGGTGTGAAACCTTAAGAAAAAAGTTATAGTGAAAATGTTGAATTGACACGATTTCAAGAACATTAAGGAACCTTGACTTCATTAGAGTACATCTATGAAAATATAATGAACCAACAACTGAAATTCGAACTAGATATTACTCAATATTTCTTCACAATATTCTCCAACTTTCACCATATGAAACCTTAAAAAAAAATTTATAGCAAAAATGCCATGATGACTTGCTTGAAGCAAAAAACCCTAGGATCATGAGCTCTAATACCAAATGTTATGAATCTTGCACCTTAAAAATGATAAGAAACCGGTATTATATTTCTCTTTAATGGGGAACCCTCATTTTACAATGAATATAATGTACAAGACAATCTTAAGACTAGGCATTCTATTTGAAAATGGTACAATTGTAATAAAATGAGACCATGAGACGATTCTAACCTACACAACAATATAACAATAGAAATGTTAGCACTTAATGTCTAGGGCTTAATAAAGGGTTCTAGGGTCAACATGGAGTTTATATAGGGCTTAACATCTATCCAATTAAAGCTTCATTTATTACAATTCTCCTCATTGGTTTAATGATTAAGAACATGTGTTTTGAATTTGAAGGTTAAAAGTTCAAATCTAGATGGGGTAAAGTTTGTACATGTTAATTAATTGATATTGGCCTGTTGTGATGAGGCTTGAGGGGGAGGTGTCCACTATTTTGGAACCCATAAATGATCATTGATGTGAGTATCTTTGGACATCTCGACCCTTACCAAGTCACAAGTTCTTGCTAATATTGGCTTTTGGACTATTTGTTCTAACTTCACTCAATTTTTTGTCAAAAAAACCAATCTCATTTATAGATTCCCCTATTATTCTTCTTTATTCTCCATGGATTTTTATAACTCCACATTTTGTTTTCCTAACCCATCTTTATTAGCTTTTCCAACCCTTTATATGACCCAATCTATTGATTTCAAATCATCCTCGTCATTCAAATATAAGACACATATGAGAACTGACTTTGAAATTTGGAAACATGGCCTTTCAATTTTTTCCAATAAACTTTGTCTTGAAAATAAAAGTCCTCACAATAACCAATTTATTAACATATTTGATGATGACGAAAAACAATATTTACATAATTCAATATTTAAATTAATTACAATTTCACCCTATATCAAAATCAACTTATCTAGAAATCATTTACTAAATTCAATCTCCACAAAATTAATTACACTTCACCCTATATCAAAATAAACTTATAAATAATTCATTTATTAAATTCAATCTCCACACATCCATAACATAGATTTCATAACATAGATTTCTAATTTTTAAAATCTACTTTACAAATTTCGATGCCTTTAAATATTCACAAATATCAAAATTTCGATGCCTTTAAATATTCACAAATATCAAAAATAAAGAAAGTAATAGAGAATGTAAACCCAAATCCACATATTCACTACCAAAATTAAAATTTCACAAATAATTAAAAAAACCTATCTTCCCTGCATTAAAACCCTTCGTAATTATTAGAAATTTAAAAATAGTTTCAATTAAAAATTTTAAAAATTCAAAAATACCAAAAATAAAACGGAAATTGTGAATGCCCATCCGAATCTACATTTTGAATACCATGATATTTTTTTTCAAAAGGAAAAAACCAACATCTTTCATTAATAAGTAAAGAGGAGTTACGTAGTCATAGTTTTGCGATCTATCATCCCAATAATAGTTTTCGATATAAAAAAAATGCCCAGGAGAAGAAAATTTAACAGTTGCAGGGACGCTTAGAAACCATAAATGGCAAATTGATCAAGGAAATACAAAAAAGAACAAAACTTCCAACACATATTTGAGGGGCCAACCCTAGAGGCAATGGCAACAAAACACTTCCAACGAGATGAAATCTAGAAAACGAAAAGTATCCAAGAAACTATAATGGTTCGATTGGAAGCCATGTGAGCACAACAAAGCAAAAAGATGTTGGAGTCAGAACACAAACAAACCGTCTCCACTAATAGAACCATCAACTAGATGTTTGTAATGCATTTGCCTCAGAATGAGAGAGATATCATGCTTTCAGAGCATGCCAAACTCTGAGTTCTGCTCTCTGTAGACATGTCAGAATGAGATCTTAGGAAAAAAGGAGAGCATGTTCTTAATGGCCTCCATCCATTTGAATAAATCAGGGATCTTAGGAGCATTGTCCCCTTGAATCCATTGAATGGTGGATTTTGAGTCATCGATAACCCAAATTTGATCTAAATCAAGCGACATTGTGCATTGCATCACCCCCTAAAGGGCCACCACTTCAACCCTACTATTGGATCCATGGTCTCCATTCCAAAAGAATTGAAAGGATTGTATAGGGCTTAACTTGATTATAACCCCACATCCACATAGACCGGAGGCCGAAGCCCCATCAAAAAATCCAATAGGGAAAGATTCACCCAGATCGACAAAGGAAACAAAGCGATGGCAGGTTGGAGGATGCCAAGGACCTATCTCTTGAAAATATGCAGCGATGTTGACGTTAAATACCATCACATCCAAATGTTTATTCTCGAATATGCATCTATTTCGAGTTTGCCAGATACCCCAAAGAACGTGTACTGGAACAACCCTATAAGTCTTCAATCTAGAGCCTACGAAAACATGCAAGAGAGAATAAAAGAGTGATCCAACAGGGGATGTACGTTTAGTAGCTTGGATACCTCTTCCCAAGTAGCGACCGCAAATGGATAAGATACGAACAAGTAAACACAATCTTTGAATACTAACTTACAAAGAAGACATTTGCGAGGATCTTGAAAGCCCCTATTCAACATGTTTTCCCAAGTTAGAATGGGACTGCGAAGAGTCATCCAATCAAAGCATTTAAGTTTGAGAGGGGTGTCCCACTTTCACATGTGGGCAATCCAATCGGCAAAGGGACTAGATTGGTTATTCATGGAAATATGTGAGTAGACTTCACTAGCAGAAATGGTACTTGTAGCGACATGTCCACCCTACACCAGCGTACTATAATCAAAATTAAAAAATAATAAATAATTAAAAAACCTATAAATATACCAAAATTAAAATCCTTTTTAATTATTATACTTTAAAAATATTTTTAATTAAAATTAAAAAATCATAAATAATTAACAAAAAATAATTTTTTTAATCATTATTATTTTTATGGTTTGAAAATTTAGTAATCAATAATAATTATTATTTAATTTTGAAGTTATGATTAACTAAACATTAAATTTGATGTTTGAGATTCCTTATTTATAAAACAAAAGAATTTTTTTCAATCCAATTATTTAACTTGTAAAATTTACTAGGGTATACATTCTCCCTTACGAGAGGGAGAATGCTCATGAGATTCAGGCTTGCTAACATGCAACCTTTTATTCAAATGCTTCATGTGTTTCCTTGTAACTAGTTTGAATTCTCCTTGCTCATCATTACTATGAGAAGATGACAAAGGATTAGAAGAAAGCTATGAAGCTAGAGCCTTAGGACAACTTTTTGCAAAGTGCCCATACTCATGACAAAAAATATATTTAAATGGAATCTATTCATAATCAGGGGCTTGAAGATGGGACCAACCATCCAAGTTAAGATGAATAGCCTCAGGAAGGCCTTTTGAAAAATCCATTTCAATGCAAATTCTGGTATAAGAGAAGCTATTCTCTTTGTCCATGTCACTAGAAATAAATCAACACAATTTATCTCCTGTAGCCTTGAAAATACCTTCACCCTAGCAAAGAAGGGGAATATATGGCAATTTGATCCACACTGGTGCAGAAGAAATTTTCATCATGGGATTGAAATCCAGAGACCAGTGGGTAAGAAACATTCCTCTCGTGCCCATGTAATAAGACCCAGATCTGTAGATCGTATCCCTATCGTCTTTGTCTTCATAAAGAAAAACATAATAACCATTTCCACAATATAATACCAATGAGCTCATCATTTATCCAATTAATAAAGGTCCATTAAAACAAAAATATAGCTAGGCCAAAGGCCAATGAACTTACCAATCAACCCTCTTTCCTTCAATGTAGTCACATTCTTCTTTGTAGAGGAGGAAAACCCCAAATCAAGAGAGGGAATTGACTCCGTCTTTTTAACAAATCTGCTTGGGAGACCCATTGAACAAGTAATGATCTCAACCACTCAAGAACTAGAGAAACACCACCAAATCATAGTCTAACAACGGGAGAAATCCCAATGAGCTGTGAATGCATGGAGTAGGAAAAGAACATCTGAGCCGATAACAAACTGATCTGGTTGAAAACTAACACAAATCTTGATTCAATGAAAAAAACTCCAAATCTTTCACGAAGATTGGAAAAATATACACTTAGCCACAAATGAAACCCCAAATCTACAAAAAAACGATCAACATGAGGGGAAAGAACAATAATGGATAGAAAACTCTAGCTGCTTGCTCTCACGAGATCTTCTAACTCCATACATGTATTGTTTAAAGTTGTCCTTACAAACCGTTTTGTCTCCTTATTTGGCCTTGCCATGAGATTCAAACACTTGACCTCATCCGACCTACTCGACAAATTTAAAAAATTTAATAAATTAAAATTAATACAAATTTTAAAAATATTTATTTTAAATTTACACATTATGCCACAAACATGGTATTACACATTCAATTTTGCTTTGATTGCCTATTAGTTTGTCTTTGACAAAATATTTATGCCGCTTATCCATAGTTTAACATTAGGAATACAATTTTTGTTATTATTATTTAAACTTATTTATTTGTAAAGTGATTGGTTGAGGTCTTATTATGGGCTCTTTAGTAACTTCCATTTGTGTTAGTTACTAATTTTTTGTGTTTAGTTTTATTTCCTTTTTATTTTCATTTTTTTATTATTTGGTTTTATGAATTATGAATTGATTTACAAGAGTCCTAATCATGTTATATATTTTCAATTTAAGATTACTTATTATTATATTAAAAACATATTTTAGTAAATTTAATTATAAAAAATATATATATTAATAAAAAATAATATATATATATATATATAAATATAAAGTGTATAAATGTTAATATAAACAATGTTAGTTAATTATATTTTTAAAGTGTATATATGTTAATATAAACAATGTTAGTTAATCATATTTATTTTTTAGTTTATAGTGATGACATTGAACAATACAACTTTTTTTATTAATTATTTTATTTATATGATAAAATTTGTTTTTATTATTTTTTAATTTAATTAAGCCATTCTTAATGCTGGTTTAAAAAGACATTACAAAAATATAAAAAATAACCCTACAACTTTCCTAGATTTACTATTCATATAGCTTTAACCACATTAAAGATACATTTATCCTTCCAGAAATGGAGATAAAACACAAAGATAATAATTTAGGGAAAGATCCAACTATGTTATTTACAGTGTTTTAGAATATATTTAAAATTTATTATCTACTATATAAATAAAGTCTTCCTTAAAGTCACATTTGATCAGAGCTTGATCCCACTTCTCAAATACCTATAGTAGAATTGGAATTGCCATGTATTTACTTCACTTCTTTAATCTTAAATTCTCATAACACCTGTCGCATTTTCCATTTCATCCGATTGGGTTCAATCGGAGGTCATTCAGGCTGATTATTTGGATTCTGAAAAGAGGGATTCCAGCCTTAAAGAGCCTTCAAGCTCCCGAAGTTCTGCTTCAGAGAGAGGGATTCGGGAATTTCACAAGGCCAAATTCCGGAAAATAGGTTCAGAGCAGAGGATCTGGATTTAAATTCGATTTAAAAGTCGATTCTTGTTTGAATTCAAACCTCCTTCGTAGATCTGAGATATAGAGGTTAGTACACAAATTTCCTCCTTTTTCTTCAATTTTTCACGGGCAATGTCTGATTCTATGATGCTATCCGTCTTTCTGGGTTTCGTTATTTCCTTTCTGCAATTTCTAGGTTCTTCGATATGAAATGTAATAAGATCACTGGAGATATAGGGTCATGCGGTGGTGCTTCATAACATTTGACTACCCAGAAGTAAAATATTGCAGTAGTATGATAGGTGGTCCATTTGGGGGTTAAGTAAATTAAAGGATCATGAAATCAGCTTGGTTATGCCAATATGAATGCCAGCAATTCGGATCAGGCAGATCATGTTAAATTAAATATCTGTAATTGGTTAGTAACTCGGTTGGGCTGTGGTCTAGCAGTAGATTGATGGTAGTTTACAACAGTTGTACCCAGGAATAGTTCTAGGTTAGAATCCCCAAAGTTACACATCCCAGGAATTTTGATCCCGTTTCAACGAAGAATTGGGTGGCTTCTGTTAAAAAAATAGAACATGATTTGGGATTTAGTGAAGGTTTTATCAACCGTGAGCCAGAGGAAATACATCTCTGGACTAATAGGCAAAATTAAGCAAGAGCTGTGGTATAGAACACAGCTGTAGTGAGCCTTTCAGGTTCCTTAGTGTTAGAACTTAGGTTTAGGCTGTCAGGTTTTAGATCTGGTCTACAATTATTGATGTAAGTTTTGTGTGATCATTGAGCTAGAGTAGTAATGTAATTGAAGCAATCTGAGGGAGTTTTGTAGTTCTAACTATCTTGGTATGTTCGCTGTAAATAACTTACGTGGGTTCTTTCTTTGATCTCTACTGATGCATAGATAATTATTTTGAACGTTCCCTCAAGCAGACTAGTGAATAAAATTCTATCAATTTTAGTGAGCTCCAGTCTTTGGATTTATGAAAGTTTTATATCATCCTTTGCTTTTCAAAGAGTGATAGATCTAAGATATTGGTCTCTAAAATGAAATTTATTAATTCAACTGGTTTGGGTTGTGTCAATTACACACAGGTTTATTCTTTTGGAGCTTTCTAGTTTGAGGGTATATGTGAGATCATATATCAGATCCAGTGGATAGTCCACTAAAGTTTCTTTTTTCCTTCTACTGTTTAATTCATTTTGCAACATTGTGAAAATTGGTTTCAATGTTAACCAAATTTGAAACCAAGAGCAATAGGGTAAAGGGTCTCAGTTTTCATCCAAAGAGGCCATGGATCCTGGCAAGTCTTCACAGTGGAGTTATTCAGTTATGGGACTATCGGATGGGAACTCTGATAGACAAATTCGATGAACATGATGGACCTGTTCGAGGAGTTCATTTTCACAAGACACAGCCACTCTTTGTGTCTGGAGGTAAGTGAACCACATATGATCTTTAAGTTGGAGTGCATGTGTATGGACTCACAATATAAGGAATGTATGATTGTACAAGATCTTGCAATTGATTTATAATTTACATTTGATTGTAGATGCAATAGAAATCATAATTGCATTGGGGTTCTGCAGGTGATGATTACAAGATTAAGGTCTGGAACTACAAGATGCGTCAATGCCTCTTTACATTTGTAGGGCACCTTGACTACATCCGGACAGTTCATTTTCACAATGAATATCCTTGGATTGTTAGTGCAAGTGATGATCAGACAATAAGGCTCTGGAACTGGCAATCACGGGTTTGCATCTCTGTCCTTACCGGTCACAATCACTATGTGATGTCTGCTTCCTTTCATCCTAAGGAAGATCTAGTTGTTTCAGCATCGTTGGACCAAACTGTTCGTGTATGGGATATAAGTGGCCTTAGGAAAAAAACTGTGTCTCCAGCTGATGATCTTTCGAGGCTGGCACAGATGAATACGGATCTTTTTGGCGGTGGTGATGTTGTAGTGAAGTATGTACTCGAGGGACATGATCGTGGCGTGAACTGGGCTGCTTTTCATACCAGCTTGCCATTAATTGTTTCTGGTGCAGATGACCGCCAAGTCAAGCTGTGGCGAATGAATGGTATGTTCTCTCTCCAGTAAATAAAATTCAGTTTCCTTTATGATAAGGGTGAATTGTCATATTTCTTTGTTGGTTTAGTGTAAAATAAACTTTTGAAAGTATCACTCTGTTTTGTAAATCAGATACAAAGGCTTGGGAGGTTGATACTCTACGAGGACATACAAACAACGTGTCCTGTGCGATTTTTCATGCACGACAAGACATTATTGTTTCAAATTCTGAAGATAAAAGTATCCGAGTGTGGGATATGTCCAAGCGAACTAGTGTTCAAACTTTTCGTAGAGAGCATGATCGATTCTGGATTCTTGCAGCACATCCTGAGATGAATCTCCTAGCAGCTGGGCATGACAGTGGGATGATTGTGTTCAAATTGGAGAGAGAGAGGCCTGCTTACGTTGTTTATGGGGGCTCGCTGTTGTATGTCAAGGATCGTTATCTGCGGACTTATGAGTTTGCAACTCAAAAGGACAATCCACTAATACCAATTAGGAAGCCTGGTTCCATTGGCCCAAACCAAGGGCCGAGATCTTTGTCATACAGTCCAACAGAGAATGCTATCTTAATTTGTTCAGATACTGATGGTGGTGCTTATGAACTTTATGCTGTTCCAAAGGATAGTCATGGCAGGAGTGATACAATACAGGAGGCAAAGAAAGGATTAGGAGGATCTGCTGTCTTTGTGGCTCGCAATAGATTTGTTGTTCTTGACAAGAATCACAATCAAGTCACTATCAAGAATTTAAAAAATGAGGTGACAAAAAAGTTCAATCTTCCAGTCACAGCAGATGCACTTTTCTATGCAGGGACAGGCAACTTGCTTTGCAGATCAAAAGATAGTGTATTTTTGTTTGATATGCAACAGAGGACGGTTTTAGGAGAAATTCAAACCCCTAATGTCAGGTATGTAGTTTGGTCAAATGACATGGAGAATGTTGCCTTACTGAGTAAGCATACAATCATTATTGCAAGCAAGAAGCTGTCAAATAGGTGTAGTTTGCATGAAACTATTCGTGTTAAAAGTGGGGCTTGGGATGACAATGGCATTGTTATGTACTCAACTTTAAATCACATAAAGTATTGTCTGCCAAATGGAGATAGTGGTATTATCAAGACGCTGGATGTTCCAGTATACATAACAAAGGTTTCTGGAAGGTCTCTCTATTGCCTTGATAGAGATGGCAAGAACCGTGTTATACAGATAGATGTTACTGAGTGTGTTTTCAAGCTAGCACTTAACAAAAAGAAATATGATTATGTTATAAACATGATTAGAAACTCTCAGCTTTGTGGTCAAGCAATCATAGCTTACCTACAGCAGAAGGGATTTCCAGAAGTGGCTCTTCACTTTGTCAGAGATGAGAGAACTCGATTCAATTTGGCAGTAGAGAGTGGAAATATTGAAATAGTTGTTGCTTCTGCAAAGGAAATTGATGAGAAGGATCACTGGTACAGGCTAGGAGTGGAGGCCCTTAGACAAGGTAATGTTGGAATTGTAGAGTATGCCTATCAAAGGACAAAGAATTTTGAGAGGCTTTCTTTTCTACATCTCATAACTGGTAACTTAGACAAATTGTCAAAGATGTTGAGGATTGCTGAAATGAAAAATGATGTCATGGGCCAATTTCACAATGCACTATATTTGGGTGATATTCGAGAGTGGATCAAGATTTTGGAGGAGTCTGGTCACCTGCACCTTGCTTATGCCACTGCATCATTGCATGGTCTTGCAGACATTGCTGACAGGCTTGCAGCTGATTTGGGTGGCAATATTCCAGTTTTACCTCCAGGGAAAAAATCATCACTTCTAATGCCTCCTGCCCCCATTCTGCATGGCGGTGATTGGCCTTTGCTCAGGGTTACCAAAGGTATTTTTGAGGGTGGTTTGGAGAATTCCACTTCTGCAGCTTATGAAGAAGAGGATGAAGAAGCTGCTGCTGACTGGGGTGAAGACATAGATATAGAAAACATTGAAGGGGAAAATGGTGAGGCTACAGTGTTGGATGATCAAGAAGTTAGAGGTGGAGAGGATGATGAGGGAGGATGGGACATGGAGGATTTGGAACTTCCTCCAGACGTAGCTGCTGCTAATGTAGGAACCAATCAGAGGACATTGTTTGTAGCCCCAACATTAGGTATGCCGGTAAGCCAAATTTGGATGCAAAAGTCTTCTCTTGCAGGTGAGCATGCAGCTGCAGGCAACTTTGAAACAGCTTTACGCCTACTGACTCGTCAACTGGGCATTAAAAATTTCTCTCCACTGAAACCTCTATTTTTGGAACTTTATATGGGTAGTCATACATTCCTTCCTTCCTTTGCTTCTGTACCTGCTTTTTCCTTGGCACTACAGAGAGGATGGAGTGAATCTGCTAGTCCTAATATTAGAGGTCCCCCAGCCTTGGTATATAGGCTTTCGGTGCTAGAGGAGAAACTAACGGTAGCCTACAGGGCCACGACAGAAGGTAGGTTTAGTGAAGCACTGAGGCTATTTCTGAACATTCTGCATACAATTCCAGTTATTGTGGTAGACTCAAGAAAGGAAATTGATGAGGTAAAAGAATTGATTGGAATTGCTAAAGAGTATGTTCTTGGTCTTCGGATGGAGGTCAAGAGAAAAGAAATAAAGGATGATGCTGTTCGGCAGCAGGAGCTTGCCGCTTATTTTACTCATTGTAATCTGCAGAAAGCTCATTTGAAGCTGGCTTTGCTAAATGCAATGGGTATTTCTTATAGATGTAAGAACTATAATACAGCAGCAAACTTTGCTCGAAGGCTTCTGGAGACTGACCCTTCTTCAAACCATGCAACAAAGGCTCGACAAGTTCTTCAGGTCTGTGAGAGGAACTTGCAAGATGCGACACAGCTGAACTATGATTTCAGAAATCCTTTTGTTGTCTGCGGGGCAACTTTTACTCCAATATACCGTGGTCAGAAAGAGGTGTCCTGTCCGTATTGCATGGCTCGTTTTGTTCCTGACATTGCTGGGAAACTTTGTTCTATATGTGATCTTGCAATAGTGGGTTCAGATGCATCTGGACTATTTTGTTTTGCTACTCAAACAAGATGATCTTAGCTTTACAGAACAATGATTTTGTGATGCCTTTTATATTCTTTGAGAGGTAAATTGTTTGCTGCCATTTCCCATCAGTATATGCAAGAAATGGTTCCATTTATGTCAGTTGATTCCAACAGGGGCGTCAGAATAATCGTACAATGCATGCCAGGCTTAAGTGAGCAACATGTGAGGATATTTATTTAAACATTATAAGAAGCAGGATGCATGCATGTTTTATTTGCTGTTTCAGTTCCAGAATTGAAGCATGCATGCTGTCTTATTAGCTGTTTCAGTTCTGGATTTTGTTTGCTGTTCTTCTTAGTAAGGCAGAAAGCTTTACTCACTTTGTAAGATGTGATGTAGGAATTTTGTTTACAGTGCAGGGTGGCTATGCCCTCTATTCTTCTCTATTCTGTGCATTGTGGCAAATGGTTTTGTTATACCATTTTTTTGGCCTTGTAGGTGAATAATTGGATTTGCTTGAAAAAGTCAATCATCTTAATTCGAGGACCTAATAAAGGTTACTACTTGAAGCTTTTCTCTCCAGTATATATATTGATTATGCAAGCTATCTCAATGATTCGTTAAATTTTTAAGCTGATACATGACTGTTTATTTTGGCGTTAAATTTTTAAGCCGACTCATGACTCTTTATTTTTGAAATAATAAAAGTGTGATTCTGTGGCTAAGCAGAGAATGCTTTTTAAAGTTCTAACTTAGCGGCTGCATGACTGTTTATTTTGCTACTCATAAAAGTGAGATTTTGTGCCAAAGTGGAGAAAGCTTCTGCATGCACTAAGCTAGTTTACATAATGCATTTTCTGTTGGGGAAGTTTCCTACAACTTTGAACTTACAGCTTCATTTTAACCTTTCAATAGGTTTTATGCAACTACATTCCATGTATTCTTCTACAAAGGATTAATTTGGCAGCTAGATTACAGAAAACGGCTGAGTATTGAGATTGGTAGGCATATCCTTAAAACTCCTTTGTGATAATATATTTTGCCAACTTTATATGTTAACGCTCTGCTTGAAGCAAATGCATGGGCAACCTGCTGGCACAGGAAAAATCGTTTCAAGTCCTTCCTGCCCATTTATGACCGTATAAAAGAAGTATAGATGAGCTTTGGGTGAAAAACTATTCATTTTAATGTAAGAATAAGATGTAAGTTGATATTCAATCGGAGTTTGTTATGTCAAGAACTATGCTTGCTAGGATGGAGTTATGGATTGGGTATAAATGTACTAAGATGCATACTTTAGGGGCAGAGCTGAACGTTGTGGAATCATTTTTTCGTTTTGCAATTCTGCAAGTGTTACTAAATGAGTAAGTACATCATGGAAGAAGGAATAGAACGAAGAATAGAACGAACTACATCACATTGATGACACGGTATTAGGAAATTCCAACCCTAGAAAAGCAAAAAGGAAAAGAAAATGAGCCTACACACCAAGAGGAAGGGACATAAACATTGAGTATGACTCATAAGCAAGGACAAATCTTGCTTGAAGCTCCTCAAATAACTTAGGCAAAAAATGAAGGGGTCCTCTTGAAAAGTGATTTTACATTGATGTTTCCATAGAAAACTGCACATAATCCATGGCATTGTGTGCCACTAGGATTTGTAGTTCTTAATAATTCAAGTCTCTCCTAGATGAGGACTTTTCCATGAAAACATAACAGTGAAAAGTAAATGAAATTCAACTTAAAACTAGGCTTAAAACATTATGCCAAATCAACATCTCTAGAAAACATGCTCAACCATTTCATCCATGACACAAAGTACAAGAAACATTTAACATCTTGATGGAAAACTTTGAGTTTGACTCTTATAAGCAAGGTTAGTTCTTGCTTGAAGGGGGAGGCCCCTAAAAGTGATTTTACACTGATGTTTCCATAGAAACCCCACTACAATTTGTTGCATTATGTGCCATAAGGATTTGCAATTCTCCCTAATAATTTAAGTCTACTAGATGAAAACCTTTCCATGGAAGTGTGGTAGTGAAAAGGACTCTTTAAAACCATCCCCAAACATTATGGCAAACCAATGTCTCCAAAAAACATGCTCAACTATATCTTAAACACAGAGCAACATTTATCGAACTAACTTTATAAAGCTTGTTCTAGTATCATCTTTTCAACCAAATGCACCATGCAATCCTCTCCCCAACTTTTTGTTTAAGCAAGGGACAATGTCAAATGGGTGCTTTAACATCTCAACAAAACTGGGACAATGTCAAATGTGTGCTTTAACATCTCATAAAAATCCTTGGGAATAAAGTTGCGGGCTTCCCATTCCTCCATATCCATTCTGTCCCGAATGGACTTAATCCATGTAACCTTTTTAAAAGGAGAATATATAAGAATCATGTGATAGATGTCCTTTAAAACAATTTTTTTTTTTGGAAATTGCGAACTTTTGGGCTCTGTTAAAAGCTGCCAAATGTGCCATTGTTGGATATCATTAGTCAACAAAATCTTACAACATAAAATATCCTTCCTTGCTAATTTTTATTACTAGATGTTATGTTTGGCAGTGTTTTTAAGTGTTAGAAGGAAGATGATTGATTTGGTTTGATTTATGATATAGTGGTTTTTGTGGAAGCAATCTTGATACAACTTGTACAATGTGTTGCATACCACTAAAAAACTTGTAACAATGTTTTTTTCCAAGGAAAACCTCATGTGGAGACCACGAGGATGTTTCTCACATTTGTGGATGACATCTATAGTAAATCTATTGGTGTAGACTAGTGCACTTCACACAAGGAGATTCAAATTAGGCACTTGGTGACACAAAACTAGCTAAATGTCCAAATATGGGTTACAACGACTGGGGCTAACCCCATTGGGATTACAACTATCTTTGCTATGATGAAGAGCTATACATTATTGTTTAGAAGGCTTGTTAATGGAAACATTGCATGCTAAGTTAAGAGAACATTATGTACTCTAGACATAAACCTTTGTAGTTTCCACCAACATAGAGTAAATTGCAAAATGCATGCCAACTCAAATGGATGACATTTGTACAACTATTTCATCTCGTAATAATCGTAAGTGAGATGCGATGGACATCATCATGGATGATTCAAATTGAAAACAATTATAGGTCATAGCTTTATGACGTTGATTCACATTTCATATAATCATATTGGTCTTCTCTTAATTATTCACAAATTTCTACTTGAAAGAAAAATTGCTATATTGGCTTGGGTTATGTATACCAAAAAGGAGAACAACCACGTAAACTTATAGAGGAGACTCCAAGTCTATAGAACATTTCAGTGTTCATACGACTTTGGTTTTAAAAACAATTTTACAAGCCTAACCTTTGTGCAAATGTGGAGTACATTAGAACATGTATTGCTTGTACCATATTGAATCCAATGAACAAGACAAACAGATAGTTTAAGATGCCTTAACTAATTACTTAAGGCCTTAGGATTCCTCCATGTATTTTTTGACATTTCTACTAACCACATGACATAACTTTGGCAAATGTTTGTTCTAGCTGACAAGTTTTTAAAGATGACTATGTTTGTGCCGTGTTGCAAAATAGACACCATTTGAGACACAACCAATTGTTCTTGCACATATGTGGGTGGTCATCCATTGTCCCTAACATGGATTAGTAGTGTATTAGTGTATTGTTGCAGTCTCTAGACTATGTTAGATACAAGGCTTGACATATCCACAACATTTTATCTAGAAACTAATCACCAAATATGTGGTCAATAGATTAAAGGTACCCATGTTGTACATGATAACCATAAGCATCTACACTTGGGATGAGAGCTTATCATTTATACAACAACTAAAATAGAGCTCTACACAATGCCACAAATCACAACACATTTGAAGTTTGCTTCAATGTCCAAATTGTAGTGCCGATCAACACATCCTACATTGTGTCAACAACTACAAGCTCATGTGCTTCAACCTAGAAGAAGTATACAAAGCTATCACATCTATTGGCTAATTACATAATGTGTAGCAATCGCTACTAGATATGCTCACCTAGACCTTCAAAGAAGTATAGGAAGTGACATGACAAGCATTGTGCCCTCATAATTTCAAAGTTAGTGACCAATTCTAGTTATGCAAACAAGAGAAGATTTAGAAGATCCCATCGCAAATTACCTTTGCTTTGTTACCATCATACAATTGCAAAGATAACTTGCAATAATGCTTTTGAATTAGTCCCACTACAATTCTTAGGTCAACATTTAGTATTTAATGTGGAGTTACTACAACCTTAAAATTTTCCATTGCTTGAGCAACATTCTTTGCAATTCTTTGCAACTAAACCCTGATTAATATAAATTGTGTTTAGAACAACAATAATAGACCATATTGTTCACCAAAAAGTCAAGCATATGCACGACAAGGCTATTCCACTCTTATTAGTCATGAAAGTTAGAGAATACCTTAACAAGGCAAATTGTTTACTTTGGAACAAATTGTTTAAAACTTCTCACATCTCAAAACAAATATAATGGGGACCATACTAATTGAGTGGGGTTATTTGGTCCATTACTAGTAGCAAAAATCCTAGTCTTGGCATAGGAGGAGGAGGTTTAAAAATTCAATTATGGACACTACTAGCTCATTGTTGGCTCCTTTGTTTTAATCAAGGACATAATGGTGCCAACTCAATGAACAATTAAATCCAAGTTGGCCCACCTGTTTTGAGGATCATTAGCATGATTAAAGTGGAATAGAGGTATTAGGAAATATGAACTAGAATATTAGGGCATCATTTCGAGTTTAAAGGACTAGAGTGGCAGAAGTCTATAAATACTTGACAATGTATGGATCAAAGAACTAGTGGATGGTGTTGATAGCACTAGTAGCGAGTTGATAACCTAGGTTTTGAATGAATCCTCTGATATATGAGTGTGACTCTATACATTTACAAGGCTTTGACCCATTATGAGGTTGTTGATAGTTGCTTGTTGATGTTGATATTTTTTTTATCACCGTTGAAGGGGTTTTGTTGCGTCCCTTTGATGTATCCATTATTGATATGTTTTGGATCCCACTCGAATCTACTATGGCAACAACTGATTAAACTTCTATTTGTTAATTTCTGAAACAAATTATTTACTGCTTCCTACAACAAATATCGAAGCTAATACAGCGACAGTGTTCACTTAATTAATTAATTTGCCCAAAACAAGAACAAAACAATAGAGAAAGATACACACAAGTGACACAATATTTTTTGGACAAATGTCCCTGGAAAAACCCAATACGGGAAAACGGATGCAATAGATATGAGGGTTTTTATTATTATTCAGAAGTATTCTGAATACAACTTTGGATGCCCTCCCAACAATCCAGTTACAAAGAAAATCACTTGGCAAGAAAGACTGGTGAGATTACCTCACTCAACACCGTTGATCTCGGCTGATCTGGTAGCTGAACTGCGAGTTCTCTGGCTACCTCTGCGCTGGAAGCTATTGCGTTGCTCTGTGTGGGGCCTGCGTGAGCCCTTCCTGGCTCTGCATCACCCTCTCTTCTCTCTGCGTTGCCTCCTGTGCATGTCTTTCTACCTCTTTGTTGATCCAAAACTCTCTCCGCCCCTCTCTGCAACAACTCACTATCGAAATTCTCCCGTCAATTGCTCTGCTTCAGAAAATCGATCTTCTAAATTATCTGTGTGTTTTTCCAAATGACCCTCAAGCCTCCATTAAATAATCTCCTCGTTGACATTCAACAACTCAGATTAGAAGCTAATCAATGATTAAGATCATTTCTGCTTGATCCTCGTCTTCTTCTAGAAGTTATCCCCACAATTTATATTAATATCCTTTAATTATTTTATTTTCTTAAGTTTAGACTTAGGGTCCCTTTAAAAACAATTAATTATTTCAATAAAAATGTTTCTGGGTGGAATTTCCCAAAGCTCTTTTCGGTTCTTTGGAATACATGTGCCCAAGCCTCCTTGCAAAATTTGAGACTTAGAGCACATTCGATGCTACCAGAAGTGAACACTCCCTCTTAGCCAAGAATGTGCTCTAGTAATGAACCCGCTGAAGCATCATTCTGTTCAGTTACATCTCTCTCTGCACTGTTGGATGTATGACATGATGTCCACCAACCACTGCGCAAATGTTGCATCTGTACTGTTGCTGACACTGCCACTATCAACACTACATCCGTACTGCAACTCCCTTTGAGTTTATGCATCCGTGCTGCTGCTAGCACTGCCACTACACTGCAAGCTGTTGCTGCTACTCCATCGACAATGAAAAACATCCCAAATCACTGAACTATTCGTGTTCAATATGATACCATGTGAATGCTGGAACCTGATTGTTGTTAGTCTCTGCGTTGAGCCTCTAAATCTTCTGTGCTACTGCTAACCTCTGCTCTATGCCATCTGCACTGCTACCAACTCTTCTCTGCGCTATTCAGTCTCTGGCGCTTACCCACTGCAACCGTCTCTCCGAAACTCCTCGGCACCATCTGACACTAGTCCATCTTGCTACTTCTGATCTGGGCTCTTGTAGAAAGGAATTGATCCAAGAGGTGGGCTCCTCAAGGATCCTAGCCATTTATAGCTCTTTCGAACTACAACTCTAAATCATTCCACCTCCCTCCTGGAGGTATATCGGCTGCCATGGTGAACTCCTCCTCGATCTTTGCAGGCGTAGCCTTCAGATCGTGCTTCTCATCCTTGTCCTTCTTCCTGAGAGGACACTGTGTAGTGTAGTGACCTATTTCACCACACCTGAAGCACTTTATCTTCGAGACGTCCTTCTTCTGCCTCCACTTCTCCTGTTGCCCCTTTGGTGCAAGGTCTGCATTCTCATCCGCCTCCTTGGGCTTCGACCCACTGTTGCTGCTTTCGTCAAGCTTACACTTGACCAAGTCTCTCCTCAGCTCCTCTTGCTTGAGAGCTTCCCACATCTCATCCCAATTCAGCAAATTCACCCTGCCCAAGATACTCACAAAGAATTTCCATTCATCTGAGACAGAATTGAGGGCCAGTGTAACCAACTCGGAATCTTGAGGTGTAGACCCCACAATTGATAACTAGAATAGAGTTTACTAGTTGTGGTATGGTTTCATTAGGTTGTATACTAGCCGTTAGTGAGCTATAGGAAGCCAAATAAAGCTTCAAATCTTGACAGGTAGCTCAAGTTGGCCATGGCAAATCACGATGACAATTTTCCTCACTTCTAATGTCAAATTCACAATAGGAACCAATTTACACGTTCCCTACAAGATTGTAATGACCAAATAATAATGTCCACATGTCTTTAGTATCATAAGTCAACCAATGGTGGAGGATATAGAGTTGTTGGGATATCCATTTACTCATAAACTATTGAAAATATAAAGGAAAAATCAAACACTAGGGTGATAAATCAAATATTAGCTTAATAACTAACAAAACAACCATTAAGATCACACATAGTAGCTTCATTAACTTGAAAAAAAAAGTTCAACACAAAAGAATAAACAATACATAGAGATAAATCAATGCACATGGAAACATTATCTACCTTGGAAAGCCAAATGGAAAAACCAACATTTAATTGGCTTCAACCAGGATCTTTATCATTTGGCAACATGCATGTTATAGGCGCTCTAGTTCATCTTCATGCTCCACATGGAAATATGGGTAGCATTTTCTTCACTCTTATCCAAAGAACCCCTATCTTTTGTGGGGAAATGATATATATGAGGATGGCTCAACAAGGGGATCGCTGGAATATTAAGCTTCCCAAAATTTTCATCTTCCCAAGCTCATTTCTACTCCCTTGTTTTTTTTCTTTTCCTTATTACATTGGAGAAGAAGTTTCATGTTTTTATTTTTAAAATAAATTACACACACACACACTCACTTTTCCTTTCAACTTTACATTTTATATGCTTTCCTTATGATTTGAAATAACTATAAGGGTGGACATTGTTGGGAAATAGTATATATGAGGATGGCTGAACTAGAAGATAATTGGAAGATCAAGCGTCCCCAACCCTTTAGCTTCCCCAAGCTCATTTCTACTCCCTTACTTTTTTTTCCTTTTACATGTTTTTATTTTTTAAATACATTACACACACACACACACACACTCACTTTTCCTTGCAACTTTACATTTCATATGCATGCCTTATGATTTGAATTGACTGCAAGGGTGGAAATTGATTAGGGTGGCATGGGGCCCTTAACAAAAACACCCTAGTCTCCATTGTCGTCCATAGCCTTGATCCTTGTCGACGTCAATCATTGTAGAGCATGTGCTAGTAATTGATCATCTTTGTGCAGATTCTGATTCAAATCAAACCTCCCCATTGGGAGGCTTTTGGTCCCCCAAAGATTCCAATGATAAGCGAGGGAACAACTTGCAGTTTGGATTCTCTCATATCATTTCTGCTTCCTTAGAGTGTGTCCTTTGAGACCATTTACTAGATCTCTTTTTATCCACTATGAGTTATCTATTACTTACACTACAACACCGTGTCTTCCTTTGATCCTTCTAAAGTGTGCAATGTGAAGTCTTTGATAGAAGGGATATCTTGATGGTCCTCTTCTTCATCCAACATGGAAGGTTTGAATAGTTTCCAGTAGTACACATCCACCATTGAACTAATCTACTTATTGTTGGGACAGGGTCCCCTAGGGTCATTTTTGGGGTTAAAAGCCCAAGTTTTGTATAAAAAGTGTAAAGTCTCTGCATTTTGTGGTCACGGAGCGCGAAGATGTAAAGTGTCATAAAGGGTTTCCGCCCTTCGTTTATGTAAGTCATGTCAGCTTTAGGAGATCTACCCATGGTCCGCGGACCATGGGATTGTATAAAAAGGGAAGTCTTAGAAGAGTCTAAGGCAGATTAGATTTGGTAATGGATGTTGATGTAATGGGTCAGTAAGAGCTAAGAGCGAAGAGTCTTAGCGTAGGAAAGAGGCTCTGCAGTTGTGTGCGCAGAGGCCTAGGGTAGAAGTCCGCAGCTAAGTGTGTGGACCCCTGCAACTGTGTGCGCAAGATAGTTAGAGTCTATAAAGAAGATCTGAAGCCTTAATAAAGGGGATAATTTTAGAATAACATGTGTTGATGTATTTACTTCTGTTATGAATGCATGAAATTATGTTATGAAGAATATTGGGTTTATGATTTAATGCTATAATGATGCGCGAATTTATATGTTTTACTTTGTTATATGAACACAAGTAATAATATCTGTTTACGCGAAGATTATCTTAATGCATGTTGAGGTTATTAGATACCTAAAGCCGATCGGAGTAAATACAGAGGTAAGAATAATTACAGAAGTGCGTAAGTAGATACATCACCTGTTTAGAGTCTGCGAAGAACGATCGCAACCCTTCACGAAGGTCTAGAAACTGAATAAGAGCAATATATCGATAAGCCTTAAAAGGCTTATTGATTTGCGCGAAGGCAAGTTTAGGGTATAAAATGACATCACTACCATCTCTAGGTGCGGAAACTTGGTTCCTGCATCCCCCCATACTGCTTTGGGTGAGACTTCAATGCGCGTTTTGAAGAGTGATGCCAAAAGGGCCAGTAGTGTAGGGATTTGCTTGGCTTATTAATGCTAAACCTGGGTTAGGGCCCACTAAGCCAACAAATGGTTCTGTTGCTTGTTGGGACAGGGTCCCCTAGGGTCTTTTTTGGGGTTAAAAGCCCAAGTTTTGGGTCAGAAAGCCCAAGTTTTGTATAAAAAGTGTAAAGTCTCCGCATTTTGTGGTCATGGAGTGCAAAGATGTAAAGTGTCATAAAGGGTTTCCACCCTACGTTTATGTAAGTCATGTCAGCTTTAGGAGATCTACCCATGGTTCGTGGACCATGGGATTGTATAAAAAGGGAAGTCTTAGAAGAGTCTAAGACAGATTAGATTTGGTACTGGATGATGATATAATGGGTCAATAAGAGCTAAGAGCGAGAAGTCTTAGCGTAGGAAAGAGGCTCTGCTATTGTGTGCACAGAGGCCTAGGGTAGAAGTCTGCCACTGAGTGCACAAACTCCTGAAGCTGTGTGCATAGGATAGTTAGAGTCTGTAAAGAAGATTTGAAGTCTTAATAAAGGGGATAATTCTAGAATCACATGTGTTGATCTATTTACTTATGTTATGAATGCATGCGATTATGTTATGAAGAATATTGGGTTTATGATTTAATGCTATATTGATGTGCGAATCTATATGTTTTACTTTGTTATATGAACGCAAGTAATAATATCTGTTTACGCGAAGAGTACCTTATTGCATGTTGAGGTTATCAGATACTTAAAGCTGATCGGGGTAAATACAGAGGTAAGAATAATTACAGAAGCGCGTAAGTAGATACATCACCTGTTTAGGGTCTGCAAAGAACGATCGTAGACCTTCGCGAAGGTCTAGAAGCTGAATAAGAGCAGTATATCGATAAGCCCTAAAAGGCTTATCGATCTGTGCGAAGGCAAGTTTAAGGTATAAAACAACATCACAACCATCTCTGGGTGTAGAAACTTGGTTCCTGCATCCCCCCATACTGCTTTGGGTGAGACTTCAGTCTGCGCTCCACGGATTGATGCCGAAAGGGCCAGTAGTGTAGGGATTTTCTTGGCTAATTAATGCTGAACCTGGGTCAGGGCCAACTAAGCCAACAAATTGTTCCATTGCCAGGACTGGGATCTGCATAAAGAGATGTGTGATGTCGCATCATTGGAATCCGACTAAGAAGGAAATTGAAGACTGGTTGGATAGAAAGATCCACGAATTCATGGCGCAAGAAAACAAAAATCCATGATTGACGAAAGAACAGTGGTTGGATAGATATCTATACACAGAGATACATGAAATCTTCTTCTATTCCTTCCCGGTTGAATTATACGAGTGGATCGCTAAATTGGCAGATGACCAAGGAAGGTGGAGGCTTGACGGTTTGATAGTGTGGACCTCAGAGTTAGTGCGGATATTGGAAGCCTCAGAAGATAAGATTGCATGTGCTGTCAATCACTGGCTTGATCGTATCATAGGAGGATTCGTGACAGAGTTCACGGTCGATACTTCGGTTAGTTACAACGAAGCAGAGCGTTGCTTCTTCAAGGGACTGCGAGGTAAGTATTTAAGGTCTTTAAATACTTGGATTAAGATGCTCTTGTGTGAAAAGCGGGTTATGCAGCTACCTTGATGTTTGGAGCTATGCGAAGTGGAAAGATCTTCAGGGACAAAGGGAAAACAGGCCCTGAATATAGCCCGCTGATTGGACCTCCTCTGAGTGACGATGAGGAAGCAACACAAGTTTCTTCGCAGAGCACTGTTCAATTGATAAGACAAGGGTTCCTGCAAATATCCCATCCACCCACACCACCTCCATCTTCACTTTCGCCGCATACACCTTCGCTCACACCGCCACCACCTCCGCCACCATTCACTATGGTGAATGTAGTAAAGTTGCCCATTTTCAAGGGTTCGGGAACAGAGGACTTGGACCAGTTTTGGTTCGTCGCAAAGGCTGTATGGGAGGCTTAGGGTATAACAGACAATCAGATGAAGAAAGCAATGTTAGTCACTTCTTTACAGGAACGCGTGTTGACATGGTACATTAAGTACTACACTGATAACCCGATGGCTTCATTAGCAGATATTCAGACCGCGCTGAATAAGGAATTCAGTAGGCCTAAGTCTGAAGATCAATCAATTGTGGGATTCAAGCAGATCATGATGAAGTCTGGCGAGACACCCTGGGATTTGGATCAAAGATTGAAGTGCACAATCCGCGAAGCCAACATGAATCTTACGGATGGGCAAGCACCACGAGTGGTTTGTGGCTTCGCTCTTGCCTCATCTAAGGGTTGCTTTATCACAACAAAGGATTGGGACCCAGGCGGAAGCCTTGGAGATTGAAATGAGATTACATGAGACACCGATGCAGGATGCTAATTTGGGAGTTTAGCAGATTCACGCATAGTTGTAGAACCTTTGCCTAGAGTTTCAAATTCTGAAGAAGGATAGAGTAGTTCGGCTAGAGGTGCGTGAAGAAGTCTGGTGCCTGAAATTTAAAATCCAAGGGCATGACAAAGATCACTGCCTCGTCTTCGTGAATTATGTTGCAGCAGGAGGGTCGATTCCTCTGAGGCCAGAAACTCAACCAGAGCCAAGTACAAGGCCCATGCTATGGTGTGCTATATTTCAAGTTGTTGGAAAACATGTGACCAACAATTGTCACATGTTGCAGAAATTTGTACAGACACCGCAACAAATCTTCTGCAACTTCTGTCAATCGGTGGGTCATGATGAGCATAAGTGTTGTAGCTACGAGCTAATGATGGATAAAACCCCTGCATTTAGGGTGCAGGAAGAGACTCGGCCTTTGGATCAAGGCGCTGGGGGAGCGTGAGGAGGATTTCAGGTGACCAGACGAGGCCAAGGTGGAGGAGGACTTGGTAGAGGTCGAAGACAAGTGATTTTCTACAACTGTGGGGGACCAGGACACTACGCATGAGAATGCACGAACCCGACGTGCCTGTCGTGTAGATATTGCACTCAGTTTGACCACGCGACAGAAGACTGTTCTGTATTACTAGCTAAGATACAGGAAAAATGGACACAACCTCAACAGCCTACCCAAAATCTGCGAATGATGAGGGTTGAACCCCACAAAGAGGATCCTAATGTGAACAACGTGATGCAAAGTGGAATGATGACTCGTGAAGACAAGGGAAAGAAGCCTGAAGAAGGTGAATGGGTCTGCAAAGCTCTAGAAAAGGAGGTTGGCTTTGATTTGGAGCGTGCGAAGGAAACCTTCATGGAAGCAAAGAAAATCTTCGCTGAGGCTTCTACCTCAGGAAGTTAGGATAAGCAGTCTGAAGAAATGGACCCTTCCATGCTTACTACATTTTTGGAGACCTGTATGAAGTTGCTTCGAGATAGCAAGGCCGTCAAGGGATTACAGGAGTTGATCAATAAATTTGCTAGTAATACTCTTGACGGCCTGCGCATGGTCAGGAAGATTGGTAAGCATAAGGCAAGAACAGGGAAGGAGATGAGACTCACCGCATAGATAGGAGAATATGAAATGGACCAAGTTATTCTGGATCTAAGGTCCGCCGCGAATGTTTTGCCTAAACATACATGGGAGAGAATGGGGAGACCTACGCTGCAGTGGTCTCATATTCAATTGAGGATGAAAATCAACAAAATATTATCCACATGGGAAGACTTAAGGGAGTGACAGTCGATATTGAAGGCACGAGCATGTTGGCTGATTTTGAAGTGATAGAGATTGTGGATGATAACAATCCCTACCCTATGCTCCTTGGGATCGACCAGGCTATCAGCATGAACATGGTGATTAATTTGAAGAAGCAGACAATGTCATTTGAAAGAAAATCGCTCCCTGTAGTAGTACCACTGGACCCTGCAGAAGGACCGCACTACACTAAACCAGTCCGCGATTACGAAAGTGATGACAATTTGGACCAGATTTATAAGATAACGGCACGAGATCAAGATTGGGTGAATCCTACAGCTGATGGATGTCTTGCATGGGACTGTGAAAGCTCCTGCATATCAGACTTAGATGAGGAATTGGAACACTGACAAAATAGGTTGCACGAAGTATTTACGCTACGATGTAACATGATGACCAAATCGCTATGCTGCATATCTTCGGAGGTAAGAAGTCTGCCTTACTATGATGGTTTAACTGAGGTTGATAAATTTTTGGATGCATTTGAAAGGGAAGTGCTGGAGAAGCATCACTTCCAAGCCTTGGACTTGGCGCTGCGCGCTACGCCTGGTGGGGTACGCATAAAGACAACTTCGATGGATGACACGAATATAGAAGAATGATGAGGATGTGGTTTGGTTGCCCAAAGGTACGATTGAAAGATAAATACGATGGAAGGAGTGATCCATGCGATCGCTTATCCAAATGGACCGATGCTTATGGAGCAGAACCACAACCAGAGTGGGTGCATCTGTTCTGTCACACCTTGGATGTGATACCTATGAATTGGTACTTGGAGATAGAGCTCCGCCATGGCACAGATGAATGGGATATTTTGAGATAGGTATTATTCATGACATTCATCTTTGGAGATGGATTTGAGTGCATTGATGAAGCATTCTAGGAGGTCAAAGCAACAATCTTCAAAATACCACAGGATCCCTTGGATTTGATTCAATCGGATTGGACCACCCAACTGCGCCACGCGCTGGAGTGCTACAATGTGACTGCTGAAGAAGAAGATGAGGATCCAAGGAACATTAATATCCTGGAAACAGAAGGACACCGCGAAGTTGAGGGGCCACAGATAGAAAACCCAGATATCACCACGCCACTGAAAACAAGACAAGTGAACATCGGGACAGAGGCAGAGCCGAAGTTTGCGAAGATAGGGGACTACTGGGATGATGCTATAGTGGATAAGGTCGCTAAGTTGCTCCGCGAATACTAAGACTTGTTCCCTACGAAGTTCTCAGACTTAAAGGGGATAATAGGGGACCTGGGAGTTATGAAAATTATGTTGAAACCAGACACGAAGCCGATCAAGCAAAGGCCTTACCGCCTCAATCCGAAGTATAAAGAAAGGGTCCACTTAGAGTTGGATAAAATGCTTGCGGTAGGTATTATTGAACTGGTGGAAGAATCTGATTGGGTGAGCCCAATAGTAGTTCAGGAAAAGAAGAAAAAGGATGAAATAAGGATATGCGTAGATCTCAGGAAGCTGAATGATGCTTGCGTGCATGATCCTTTTCCAACTTCGTTCATCGATGAAGTGTTGGATAATGTAGGAGGGTAGGAAGCATATTCATTCACTGATGGGTTCTTGAGGCACCATCAGATCAAGATTGCATTGGAGGATAGGAGTAAGAATGAGTGGGGATGTTTTCAGTATATTGTAATGCCTTTTGGACTGAAGAACGCATCGATGATCTTTTCGTGCGTAGTCATTGCGGCGTTCAAGGACTTCATTCACAAGTTTCTAGAGGTATACTTTGACGATTGGATGGTGTTTGGGCTGGTGAAATGCCATGTAGCTAGCCTACACTTGATGCTGGATACATGCCAAAGGTATCAGATCACGCTCAATTTGAAGAAATGTTTGTTCTGTGTTCCTTTCAAAATCTTGCTAGGCCATGTGGTGTGCAGACAAGGATTAATGGTGGACCCAACTAAGATAGCAGTTATAATTAATTTGGAGGCACCAAGAAGTGTGAAACAGCTACGCGCAACATTGGGGCATACGAGATACTATAGAAAGTTCATCAAGAGTTATGCCCAGATTACCGCATCGATGGAGAAGCTGCTAAAGAAGGATGCTACATTCTATTGGAATGAAGAATGTCAGCAAAGCTTAGATGTGTTAAAGGAAAAGATGGTCACCACGCCGATCCTAGTCTTCTCGGATTGGAAGAAGGAATTTCATGTGCATGTGGACGTGTCATGTATTGCGCTCGGAGTAGTACTGACACAGGCCGGTGAGGGAGAGTTGGATCACCCTATAACGTTTTCAAGTAGGAAGTTGTCTAAAGTTGAGAAGAACTATTCAATGACAGAGCGCGAAGGTTTGGTTATGGTGTACGTGCTCCAAAAGTTCAGACACTACTTGTTAGGCGGACACTTCAAGATGTATACAGACCATTCTGCATTGAAGTACTTGGTTAACAACCCTGTGTTGGGGGGGAAAATACACAGATGGTTGCTGCTGTTTCAGGAATATGATTTCGAAGTCATTGTGAAGCCAGGACGATTGAATGCAGGGCCAGATCATTTGTCGTGCATTGAAATAGGAGAGGAGCCTACTAATTTGGAGGAAGGATTGCCTAACGTGCAGCTCTTTGTAGTGCGTGTCGCGGACAATCACTTTGCAAATATCATACACTTCTTGACGACGGGGACAACTCTAGAAGGGTATACTAGTCAACAAAAGAAGGAGCTGGTGGTGCACGCGACAAACTTTTCTGTCATTGCAGGACATTTATATAAAATGGGCTCGAATGAAATTCTACGACATTATGTACCTGACTTTGAATGGAACAACATCCTCGCTGAAGCTCATGGAGGAGCTGCGGGAGGACATTATGCAGGAAAAGCAACAATGCAGAAGATTTTATGTGCTGGGTTGTGGTGGCCGACGCTGCATAAGGATTCCAAGGCTTATTGTAAGGCATGTGATGCATGTCAAAGGACGGGTAGGCCATAGCGAAAGGATGAGATGCCTCTAAATCCACAGCTGTCATTACAACCATTTGAGAAGTGGGCAATTGATTTTGTAGGACCAATTCAGTCTCTAGGAAAGAAGGCGGGTGTGTAGTACATCATCACCACGACTGAATATTTGACCAGATGGGCAGAGGCGCAGCTCGTAAAAGACTGTATAGGGGCAACAATAGCAAAGTCCTCTTTGAATATGTGCTGACTAGGTTTGGTTGCCCGAAGATTTTGATGAGTGATTGTGGTACACATTTCCTTAATGAAACGATCAGCGCGCTGACGGAGGAATTCCAAGTTTATCATCAAAAGAGCACGCCATATCACCCGTAGGCTAATGGGATGGTTGAAGCATTTAATAATATATTGGAGAATGCACTGACGAAGGTTTGCAATGCACAAAGGAATGATTGGGATGTGTGCGTACCCGCGGTGCTATGGGCTTACAGAACTACTTGCAAGAAACTGACTGGACAGACACCCTTTAGGCTGGTTTATGGCGTAGAAGCTATGATGCCGATGGAGTACATTGTACCTAGTATATGCATCGTGACGTTCACAGGAATGGTGGATCGTGGAGCCCTCGAGGAGTGGCTCACGCAACTGAAAGAACTTGAAGAAGACAAATTTTTGGTTGGAATAATTTAGTTTTTTTATATGACAGCAAATTTGATAAATTTCTAGGAAGATTTCGGATGCATTGGTTAGGCCATATGTCATCAAGGAGATTACCGATGGTGGAGAAGTTCAGCTGGTGAAATTGAATGGAGATCCATTTCTAGGGAAGTTAAATGGCAGCTAATTGAATCCGTACACCAGGGATCTGACCAAATGACTATATGATGGAAGCATAGTCTTAGTGCTCCAGGCAGCTGAAAGAAGGCACGAGACTATAAACTACACTGCCTTGGTTGTAGGGCCGCGCGACTGGGGGACTGTGCGAGATGGAGGAATGTCACAACATTAGTAGAAGCACGAAGGGAGCTACACGATAGGAGGAGAGATTGCGCAGAGCAGCCAGAAAGTGACCATTATGGTCATTGTTCATGATTTGATAGTGAGAAAACGGATAAGAGGAGCCGGGGGGGGGGCGACATTTAAGACGGAATTTAAATGTGAGATCTTTGAAAATATGCCGCCAATCTAACATTTATGAATGGATTTTGGGGGGAACGGTTGGATTTGAATTCAAATTTGCCTATAAATTACAGATGGCCGCCCTACAAAAAACACTTTGCATTCTGAGAGTTGAGGTGTTGAGCTATCGGTTGCGCATGAACCCTGTGAGTTTTGAGGCTTTGGTGGCCAGTTCAGTGTTTGACAGGTTGCCTAAGGAAACCTAGGAGCTCCTTAATAGTCTGATGTCGGCGCCCATGGAAACTACAAGTGTTGGAGGATCGATGGCCTCTGAGGGAGCTGCCCCTGAGGTCGTAAGTGTGGAGGTTCCTGCAAACGTGCCAAAGTCGCCGAGGTCGCCCATGCTGAGGCCTACGCTGACAAAAGAGGGGACTAATATGAAAAAAGACAAACAGAAAGCAACATAGCCAGTGCGCGAGTTGCCAAGGAAGCACTAGAAGAAAGAGAAGCCCACCACGCAGGAGAAAGGCAAGGTGGTAAACCTAGAATCCGACGAGGGCGTAGATGAAGGCACAAAGGATATTGATATCGAAGGAGTAGACCCTATCTCAAAGCTACCTGAATACATCCCTCCATACCGGGGTAAGGTGAAGGTCCCGAAGGACCCAGATGAGGGAAAATTTATGCTTAATACACCTCTACTACCCGATCAGATCACATTTGAAGGTCCGCGCTTGGCGCATGTCCCACATCTGAAGTTAGAGGATTGGGACTTGGCGGATACTGAGCAATTCCCCCACCTGGTGACTAATACATTTATGATGCACGTATTCTATAAAGATTCTGGTGTCACTATGCTGAAGCCGGTGAAGTGGATTAGAGGGGTGGAGAAGGTAGGATTGTTGAATCTGCTCTGGGTGTCGCATTACAACCACACTCCCATAAATTTGATCGTGATCAAACAATTGCTGTGTCTGGTGCACGACGGGTGCCTGTGGTTGGGAGAGCCAATACCAATCACGGATATGCTGATCCATAGGATCACATTGCTACCGCATTCAGGGTTGAATTCGGCCAAGGCATTTGGTAGAAAGATGGGCGAGCGCAACCTCGTCGAGAGAATGAAGGACAAGTTTAAGCTTGTCAAGAAGCCACATGGATATTCAATTTCAAGCATAACCGACCCCACGGTGAAGGTAGCCACCCAGATCTTGGCTGGGAAGGTAATGAGGAAGTGTTGCGTAGACGAGGTGCCAACACTAGTTGTTTCATTAGCGACCTAGTGCATGGAGGGCGTACAATTTAACTAGGCGCGCTACCTCTGCAGCGAGTTCCTCGCGAATTGTAGAGAAGCACAGGACTACAACAAGACATTCCATTACTCTTGGCTGTTGTTATCAATTGTGTTAGTCGCGTGGGAATTACCGGAGGACAACCAGTTTCCTCTGATCGTGTCAGATTTACCAGAAGCAGTGAAGTTTGCTTTGCTATGGGCCACAAAGGATGCTGAGCGGGTCAAGGAGAGTAAAATATTTTGGGTACTCATGGAGGCAAGCATCCGCGCGGCCATCAACCACAAGCCAAGGCTGTCACCAACTGTTTATGAGCAGTTGTCAGGATACACAGAGTTCAAGGCGGACTTCCACTGTATCTCCATCCGAGCATGGAAGGACCTAGAACATAAATTGTATGATCTCCCATACCTTATGACAGATGATGCGATAACAACGGTCCTCGATCGTTGGCCAACAGAATGGTGCATGGCCTCAGATTTGTCTGCTGGATCCAGTAAGTCTACGGGAAAGCAGAAGAAGGAAGAGGCCTAGTTGAAAATGCAGTATATCGCTGAAAGACGGAAAAAGGAAGCAAAGAAAAAAGCAAGAGCAGAAGCGGAGCGCGCCGCTAAGGAGCATGAAGAAGAGAAGGAAGATGAGGAAGAACACGACTCTAACAGAAGTTAGAAGTCTCCTTTGCCACAGACGAAGGATGAGCAACAATATGAACAGGGTGGTGGAGACCAGGAGAGCATCCCCTTCCAGGTGATGCAAAATCGGGAGCAGGAGAAAGAAGGTTCGCGGAAGATGTCCAAGGCCTCTAAGTTATCACTTGACCTGATCATCTTGATAGAAGGTGACTTAAAAGACATTGGGGATAAAGTAAGGGACGTGACTGCGAAACTGCTGCAGCAGTTTGAGCAGTAGTAGAAGCAAGCTCTGGTCGCCATTCAGACGGGTCTATGCGAGTTGCAGATCCAAACTACTCAACTGCAGACCAATGTAGCACAAAGCAACGTAGCGTCGACTAGTTTGGTGCCAGGAACTATTGAAGAAATGGAGATGGTTTGCTCTTTGGATCCCCGAGCCGTTGTGCTACTGGATGACGCTCTAACCATGGAGGCGGAAGCTGACAAGGCTACTGTCAGCACTCTAAAAAACATTGGTTTGAACTTGGCCACGCTCCCAAGTGAAGCCCTGCACATGCTGCAAGCAGGTGTGATTGTAGAACTTAGGGCTCGAGAGTAGCACGCGCTGAGTGTGATCAGCAAGCAAAAAGTTAACAATGCCCAAATGTTCGTAGAGAAGACTTCAGCGATCGACACTTGGAAAAAGATTTAGGAGAAGAATGAGCGTACTACATTGGTGGTCGCCGAAGCATGCATAATCGTTTCAGAGCTGCATATCCCAGAAGAAGCACTGGTGGAAGCCAAGATTCAGAAGTTGGCTGCAGGTGTGTGTGATGCCAAGACCGAGCTGGCCAAGGTTTAGTTTGAGCTAAACCTTAAGATTATAGAGCTTGAGTTGAAGGCCCAACCTTCGACTCCACCAGAGGTCAAAGAACAATGTGAGGCAACTGTCAAGGATGCAGTTGCTGCAGTAGATAATGCAGTGATAGATTGCACTGCACTCTTTGAGCAGTCACTGGAGGTACTTACCAGTCTGCAGGAAGATCCTAACCTATAGAGGTTAAATACTGAGGCGAGGGAATTATAGCAACAATACGATGAAGCAAGAGCAATGACCCGCACCGTCGTCATCACGCAAAGATTGGAAAAACTATAGGAATAAAAGAACTGAAGGAACAAGCGGAAGCAACACAACGCAAAGAGGCAGTACTCAAGGCCAAATTGGGGCCTTGGCTGGATGAGGCCTATGCGCTCATCGCCACCATTGAAGGAAATTTGGCTAGCCTGTAGACAGTACAATAGAAGATCCAGGCAGATAGCGCAGGACCAACGACGGAGCAGCTGGTAGAGCAAGTGAAGCAGGCGGCGACGCAATGTACCGCTAAGGTTGCAGTGGTGCAAGTGGAGCTGGGAGGTCTTCGCAGCAAGATCTCCATGCCAGCAGAGTGAATCGAGGGTGATTCACCATATTTGTGTTGGGGGCCTGTTGGGACAGGGTCCCCTAAGGTCATTTTTGGGGTTAAAAGCCCAAGTTTTGGGGCAAAAAGCCCAATTTTTGTATAAAAAGTGTAAAGTCTCCGCATTTTGTGGTTGCGGAGCGTGAAGATGTAAAGTGTCATAAAGGGTTTCTGCCCTTCGTTTATGTAAGTCATGTCAGCTTTAGGAGATCTACCCATGGTCCACGGACCATGGGATTGTATAAAAAGGGAAGTCTTAGAAGAGTCCAAGGCAAATTAGATTTGGTAATGGATGATGATGTAATGGTTCAGTAAGAGATAAGAGTGAGGAGTCTTAGCTTAGGAAAGAGGCTTTGCAGCTGTGTGCGCAGAGACCTAGGGTAGAAGTCCACAGCTGAGCGCGCGGACCCCTGTAGCTGTGTGCACATGATAGTTAGAGTCTGTAAAGAAGATTTGAAGCCTTAATAAAGGGGATAATTATGGAATTACATGTGTTGATCTATTTGCTTATGTTATGAATGCATGCGATTATGTTATGAATAATATTGGGTTTATGATTTAATGCTATATTGATGTGCGAATCTATATGTTTTACTTTGTTATATGAGTGCAAGTAATAATATCTATTTACGCGAAGGGTATCTTAATGCATGTTGAGGTTATCAGATACTTAAATCCGATCAGGGTAAATATAGAGGTAAGAATAATTACAGAAGTGCGTAAGTAGATACATCACCTGTTTAGGGTCCGTGAAGAATGATCGCAAACCTTCGCGAAGGCCTAGAAGCAGAATAAGAGTAGTATATCGATAAGCCCTAAAAGGCTTATCGATCTGTGTGAAGGAAGGTTTAGGGTATAAAATGACATCACTACCATCTCTAGGTGCAAAAACTTGGTTCATGCATCCCCCCATACTGCTTCGGGTGAGACTTCAGTCTGCGCTCCATGGATTGATGCCGAAAGTTCCAATAGTGTAGGGATTTGCTTGGCTAATTAACACTGAACCTGGGTCAGGGCCCACTAAGCCAACACTTATAAGGAGGAAGTCTCAACCTAATGGAATTCTCATTCACCTGCACAATGATGTCAAATAATTTGTATTTGAGGAGTTGTATAGTAGCCCATCTTAGAGGTGATATCATTTCCTTCCATGGTAGTGACCGTTATCTCCTTAAACTACTTGTATACCCCTCTTAAATATTAATCTCTACCATGGTATTCATTAAAAGGATCATTAGTGAAGGGCTCAAGTTGCATTATCATCCCAATTGCTAGAATCTTATTTAGTGGTGGTCAAGAGACCATGTCTACAAACTTTTTCATGGCTCTTTTCTTGTACTTGATCAATAAGTGAAATTGTTGCAAGTACCCCAACCACCTATAATGTATCACATGTTGCATATTTATTTAGCTTTGTAGGTATTAAAGGCACTAATAATCCATGTATAATGGTGTCGCTTCCTAGGAGATACTGCTTCCACTTCTTCGCTACTTACACAATCACAAAGAGCTCCTTATCATTTGTGGTGTAGTCAAGTATAGCTCTATGAAATAAATTTTAATGTTAACACACTAATATTCCTTCTTGCATGAACATTTCCCTTGATGCATACCCACTGGAATCTATCTCTAACTCAATGGCTAGGACTAAAGCATCATTAATTTTCTTATCCATATTTGCAGATTGTCATTGTTGTGGATCTCCCCAATGAAATCTATTTCCTTTGGTGGTCATGGCATGTAATTGCACAATTGCTATTGAAAAGTTTTCAATGAACGTTCTCAAATATTGTGTTGCTCCCATGAAAATTATAGCCTTATCAAGCTAGTGGGAATAGGCTATTTGGTGATTGTTGCAATCTTTTCTTGATCCACCATAAGTTCCCCTTCACTAGTCATGTGCCTAATATATATCAAGGATGTCTTTTGAAACTCGCATTTCTACAAATTTACAATATTCTGATTCGTCTTTAAGGTATAGTACTTGGGTCACATGTTAGAGGTGATCTTGCCACATTTTACTAAATATTTGTATGCCATCGAGAGATACTATTTCTAATGAGTCAAAAGGATGTAGCACAAAATTCGTTGGCCTCATGAAAGTGGTAGGTGCATTACATAAATTTAAAGGCATCACTAACCACTCATATAAACCTTTTCCTATCTCAAATGATGTCTTCCACATGTTTTGTACTTTGATTCTCTCTTGATCCTTAACATTACATGTGCTTATAGGGTCTTAAAACCATTGGATGAACAAAAATTATATGTATATTTTTCCACATGTGCCTTTGGGAGTATATGGGTCATATTGTATCTCATGAATGAGTCAAAGTGGACCCTAAAAAAATTAAAGCTATGGTAGAGTTATAAATCCTTAAAACCCTGAAGAAATTTAGAGGATTCTTGATATTTATAGGCTATTAGCGTAAGTTTGTCATGGATTATAGTCAAATCACAACACTTTAACAACATTGTTAAAGAAGGAATCATTTTCTTTGACTCAAGAAGTAATCAAAGCCTTTGAAAATATTGAGGCTATGTGTATGGCTCTTGTCTTATCCATGCCTAACTTCACGAAACCATTTATTATGGAGTGTGATGCCTCAAGCCATGGAATTGTTGCACTTGTAATGCAAGAAGGAATGGCCCTTGCCATTGGAAGCAGCCAACTTAAAGGAAATAACTTGCTCAAAACAATTTATGCAAAATAAATGTTGGGCATACTACATGTAGTTGAAAAATGATAACCTTACCTAATAGGAATACACTTCAAAGTAAAAGTATAGCATGATAGTTTGAGGTATTTCTTGGGGCAACGATTGTCTTCAGAAGAGAAAAAAATGGGTTACAAAGATGCTAGGTTATGGATTTGAAATTATCCACAAAAAAAGAAAACATAACATGGTGGCAAATTCAGTTTCAAGGAAATAAGAAGAAACTGAGGGTTTACTATGTGTTATTTCTATTCCACAAGTTGATTGGGTAGAAGAAGAAAGGACTAAATGGAATCATGATCATAAGGTATGAAATATGTTTCAACAACTACTAGAGGATCCAAATGCATTATATAAATTTATGCGGAAGAGTGATTTGTTGTGATATCAAGATCACCTATATTTATGTAATAATTTCTAGCTCAAACAACATGTCCTTTTGGAATTGCACACTTCTCATATAGGAGGAAATTCAAGGTTCTTGAAAAATGACCATATTGATAATGTTTTCATTGATTTCAAAGGCAAGGGGGAATTTAAGGTGGGAGCATGTTTGGGCATGAAAGGAAGAAGAAGGGACAAACCTCAAAATTGGTTCAAGGTTGGAGCATGAAGAACAAACTCAAAATTCTTGAATAAAACCTCAAATTTCATTATAAGAAGTAAAATGGACAAACCTAAAAATAAGGTGTGAAAAGATGAAAAAGGGGAAAACCTCAAATTCTTGAAGAAACCATCAAATTTTGGTAATGTAAAATCCCAACAAAATCTAAAGCATTTGATCCATTACCATCAATTAATGAGCATAGTTTATGGTGTCAGTTGTCAGTTCATCTATCAGATCCTTAACATATCAAGGATTTTACATTGGGGGAATTCTACAAATTTATTGATATCTTGGTGCATTATGGCTCTTAGTCACGCCCTTAGCATGGATATGCTAATGTGTAGAACCTTAGGGCTAAATTCCCCTCAAAATATCAACATATTGACAAATGCATGAGCTCATGGGATTTTCTAATATCTTGGTATACTGGATCCTAGTCACAACCCTTGGTCACAAGGTACTTAAGGTTCAACACCTAATGGCTAAGCACCCCTCGATATATTGCCATATCAATGTTATAATGAAAGGGACATTTAAAGAATTTTTGATATCTTGCTATACTTAGCTCATGGTCATGCTCCTGGTTATGTGGTGCTAAGGTATAACACCTAAGGGCCTAAATTTTGAAGAAAACATAACTAGGTTCGATTTTCATTATGACTTGAAAATATAATATCATGGAAAGAAACATTTGTTATTCCTTGCATCATGGGTTTCATGAGCAAGATGTGTGTACCATAGGTCAAGAACATCTTCTTGATGTCTTTAGGTTTTTGTGTCCTATCATAAATATTATGGAAGTCATGAAGGATCTACGCTTCAAATAAATGAGTGTCACTATCCCTTGCAAGTCGGCCTAAATGAAAACAATGAGCTCCTTATGTCGGCCCAGCTCATGGCTCACACGTCGGCCTATCATCATGTCAACACTGACTCATATACATAACATATGATGTGGCATTACAAGCCTAGAACTTCAGACATTTATGAAGAAGTAGCGAAGAAAGGAAGACACATAATTGTAGTAACTCGGAAAATGATCGGATAGTAAGAACTGTATCTCGGTGAAGTCTCTCTCACATACACAAATGATCTATGCTCTCTAGATATAAGTCTATTACATCATTATGAGCATACTGAAGATCTCCACACAAAGTCAAGTGAAGGATTGTGGTAGCCAAAAAGAAGAGAACTGTGTTAAGAAGTCGAATGCATAAGGAGGCCAAAATCTGAAGGTGTGCAGTAGAAGCTAAAGACTGTGAAGCAAAGGTCAGACAGTGCAAGGGATAGTGACAACATATATTGAAGGTAATCCTTAATTTTTCAAGGGTCTTGGTATTCATACACTAAACATCTATAAGAAGAGATTCAAGGGTTTTACTCTCAAGAGGAGAGGTTTTTCCCTGGCTTGGAGCCAACATACTATGTACATTTTCTATTGTTGATCTTCTATTTTGATAATTGTTTTCATACACTAACATAACGAAGATAAGCATATAAAATAGAAAGACAACACAAACATTATCAATAAGATTGAAGAAGAATCACTAAGTCATTATTTTCCCTAGATTCTTCAACATGGTATCAAAGCTATGGTTCAAAGAGGGCACGAAGGAGATCAACTGCACCATAGAAAAGTTGATAAAGACGTGCTCATCTTTAGCTGGACCAATAAAACAATACTTCAAAAAAATATGGAGTAAATTATTCTCTTCTCAAGACTCAAAAGATTCGAGAAATGAAGGATTTTTCTCAGCTCTCTCCAGAACATTCCAAGATGAAAAAATATGGGTAATAGACAACGAAGCTTCAAGGCATATGACTGGGTATCAAAATCAACTCAAGACATTATCTAAAGGAAAATATTCATACTCAGTGGAGCTTGGTGACAAAAAAATCTCTCTTGTCAAAGGAATTGGATCAACATCAATTGCGTTGGAAGGTGGAGGTAACATTCATCTCAACAACATATTATATGTTTCAAGTTTGTACAAAAATCTAATTTCAATTTCATCTCTAGAAGAAAAGGGAGATAGAGTTGCTTTTATTGATGTTAAAGTAGTAGTTTGGGCCAAATATTCAAGCATTGAAAAAGCTAGAGTCATTGGAGTTAGAGAAGGCAGACTATACATACTCTCATCCCTTCAAAATCAAGCATTTGTCCACAATGAAATAAGCCCATGTGAATTATGGTATAGGAGATTGGGCCATCTCCATTACAAAATTCTACCAACCCTAAACTCCATTGTAAATGGGATTCCAAATCTTAAAGAAGAGCATGAAGGAGTTTGCAAAGGCTGTTCCCTGGGAAAGAGTACAAAGAAACCATTTGCAAATAGTACATCTAGAGCTCAAGAGATTTTGGATCTTATTCACTCTGATGTATGTGGGCCTATGTCCAAATATCTTGGAGGTCATCTATACTATGTTACATTCATCGATGATCATTCAAGAAAAACTTGGGTGTATCTACTTAAAACAAAGGATGAAGTATTCACAAAATTTCAAGAATTCAAGGCAGAGGTAGAAAATATTACAGAAAGAAATATAAAGATCCTAAGATCAGATAATGGAGGTGAATACACTTCCAAAGAACTTATTTCTTTATGTAAAGAGGCTGGGATTAAGAGGGAGCTCATTGTTCCCTATAATCCTAAACAAAATGGAGTAGCTGAACAAACGAATAGAGCTATAGAGGAAAGTGTCAAGGCTATGCTACATGATCAAGACCTACCAAAATTCCTGTGAGGAGAAGCAACAAAAACTCTAGTATGTATTCAAAATAGAAGTCCCCACAGGTCTCTTGGAAATATAACTCCTGAAGAAGTCTTTACTAGAATGAAGCCTAACATTGACCATATCATGATATTTGGATGTCCAGAATATATCCACATTCCTAAGGACAAAAGGAAGAAGCTAGATCCCTCAAGAAAGAAGGGAATCTTTGTTGGACATATCAACTCTTCCAAAGCCTACAAAATCTACATAAAGGAAGGAAACCAAATAGAAGTAAGAAGAGATGCAATCTTTGATGAAAGTGTTTCCTTCAAGAAATCCAAGGATCTCCCATCTGATTCTGACTTTGATGATCTTCCTATGTTTGAAAAGGAAGCTTCTAATGAAGAAGAAATCTATCACCATGAAGAAGAAGGTCCCAGTGAACTTATCACCATCCCTGAAGGAAGGAAAAGACCTCATTGGTTAACATCCACTCTTTAAGAAGTAGAAGGTCACATGGAAAATCGAACTTTCAGGGAAAGCAAGAAACCAAAAATATACTCAGGATATGCAACATACATATCAAAGCTCATTTAAGAAGAACCTTCCACCTTTGAAGAAGAAGCCAAACATCAAGAATGGAAATATGCAATGAATGAGGAATACCAATCTATCATGAAGAATGGAGTTGGGGAAATTTTCCCAAGACCAGATGATAAGTCAGTGGTAACTTCTAAATGGTTATATAAAATCAAGCACACTACCGATGGAAGCATTGAAAAACTCAAGGCAATATTTGTGGCTAGAGGCTTCTCTCAGGGAGAAGGCATTGACTATGAAGAAACCTTTGCTCCCACAACAAGGTACACCACAATTCGATCTCTGATATCTTTGGCAACATCCATGAAACGGAAGGTACATCAAATGGATGTCAAAACAACATTTTTGAATGGAACCATAGATGAAGAAGTCTACATTGAACAACCATTAGGATATGAATTAAAGGAAAGGGAAACTCACGTTTGTAGATTAAAGACAACACTCTATGTCCTCAAGCAAGCTCATAGGGCATGGTATTCCAGAATGGTTGCTTACTTGCAAAGGTTGGGTTTCAATTCAACTGATCCAAACCTTTACATAAAAATAGAAAATGATGAACCTATCATCATACTTCTATATGTAGACAATCTTCTAATCACTAGGATTGAAGAAACAATTCAAGAATGTAAGAAATTGCTAACAACAGAATTTGACATGAATGATTTAGGACTCATGCACCAATATTTGGGTGTAGAAGTTTGGAAAGAGCCAAATGAAATCTACTTGGGACAAAGGAAGTATGTGATCAAATTACTAAAGAAATTTGATATGATGGAATGCAAACCCATGACTACTCCGATGATCACAAACTTGAAGATGTTAAGAAACTCTGGATTGAGTCCTGCAAATCCTTCCAAGTATAGAAAACTAGTAGGATCTCTGATGTATCTAGTAAATACTCGGCCATATATATGTTTTGCAGTAAAAATTCTCAGTCAATTTCAAATAGAACCAAGACATGATCATTGGATAGCTGCAAAACAAATATTAAGATATCTATAAGGAACCATCCATTATTGGCTGAAATATGAAAAGGGAAGAAGTGTAAATCTAGAAGGATTCACTGATTCCGACTAGGGAGGAAGCGAGAATGATGGAAGAAGCACTGTAGGAGGATGTTTTAACCTAGGATCTTCTATGGTCTCTTGGATGAGAAAGAAGCAAGCCTCAGTGGCCTTAAGTAGTGGTAAAGCCGAGTACATTGCAGCTTGTGAAGTAATCTGGTGAGAAGTATGGTTGAGAAAGATGCTATCCGATTTGTTTGTAGGACCATTGGACCCTACCATCATACATTGTGACAATATTAGCTGTATAAGACTATCTGATGACCCAATATTCCATGGGAAAACAAAGGACATAAAAAACAAATACCACTACATTCGAAAGTTGGTACAGGATGGTGTGCTGAAGCTGGAGTATATCCCCACAGATGATCAAACTGCAGACATTCTGACGAAGTCTCTACCCAATAAAAATCTTATGTATTTCAGAAATAAGCTTGGCTTGGTTGACATATCTTCCCTAGTTGAGAGGGAGAGATAGACACATCATCCTTGTCTTCATTTTGGAAGAAAGGATGGAGGATTGAGTAATCATCTGGCATCTGATGCTCTTTGAGGATGTGTAGGGCATCCAAGATAAGAGTAGGCAAGAGGACTAATATTATTTGAGGGCTGGGGACCCAAGATAAGAATAGTCCTAGAAGGTCATACTCGGTGAACACCCGGGTGGGTATGTACCTTGAGAGACAATGATGAAGGTGTTTATCATCATTGGTCTTGCCAACACTGTGCTCTGATCTATTAAGAGATAGAGCTGTTAGTCAAGGCCTTGCTATGTGACAATGTTGGTTATCATGATGCTATAAAGATGGATTACTATTCTGACTCTTTTTATGAGATCTCTTTAGTGATGAATAGTCTTGTACCATTTAATGAATACCTCCCTAGTTAAGAGGGAGTGTTGAAGAAAATGTAATTAGGTTCAGTTTTCATTATGACTTGAAAATATAATATTATGGAAAGAAGCATTTGTTATTCCTTGCATCATGGGTTTCATGAGAAATATGTGTGTACCATAGGTCAAGAACATCTTCTTGATGTCTTTAGGTTTTTGTGTCCCATCATAAATATTATGGAAGTCATAAAGGATCTACACTTCAAATAAATAAGTGTCACTATCCCTTGTGTTTCTGGGAAAACTAGTGTCTTTTCGAATGACTAGCCCTCTAGGTTTGGCAGCTACCCTAGAAACAATAGTTTAAAGCAATTCACGATTTCTTCTATGTATAATAGATAAGAGAAAGACAATGGAACCAACTTGGAACTTCCGCTTAATCCCTTGCTTGATCTCTCTCCCCCTTGATAGAGCTTGCAACTCCTCCCCGTACTTATCCCGCTTGGAGAGTACCTGTAGAAACACAATAACAAAGAACTGTCAAAGCATCTTGATCTATTATATCATAAACATTACAGAATCAGATATATAATGAACATACAATAGCATTCACAAATGATAACATTCACAATTGCACAATCATATGGAAGAAAAATTGAAGAAATTTATTAAATAAAAGGGAGAATTACAACCCATTTGTCTGATCCAGCATCATCCTCCCAACATCAATCCCTCTTCACCTCATGAAATAGCAAGATCACACCAACAATACAATGTTCTTTCCTCAAATATAAACTATCAACACTTCCTTGCAATTCACAATATTCCAGCCTCCAGATCTCTTAGATGACGGATCCATTTATAGATGTGTGCAAGGGTGTGAGTCATCTCTGGGGTTTTGATTAGTGTCATTCCACTTGTTACAAGTGGTTCCACTTGGAGATTTCTTGGATCTCTTACACATCCCTGGGCGAATTTAGGGAGGCAAGTGTCATAGGAAAAGTTTCTAGAAGATCCCATGAGCATCCACTTAGCAAACTGTCTCGGAAATTCGCCCATCCTCGCCCATCGCACCCTACAGAAGGCCTAATCAGTATGCATCACACCTGAGCAGTGTACCACTTAGTATGCATCGCACCTGGCCAGTGTAGCAATTAGTATGGTTCAGTTTAGGCCATTTCTGGATGGTTTTTTAGGTAGAACTTTTGGGGAATGATGTAATCAGATGACCATGTTCTTTTAGGGTATGAAACAACTCTTTTAGGGGTTGATGAGCCCTAGTTTATCGACATATAAGTTTGGGGTTGAAGTGCCCAAATATGTCTATAACACCTCGCAAGTCGGCCTAAATGAAAACAATGATCTCCTTAAGTCGGCCCAGCTCATGGTTCACACGTCAGCCTATCATCATGTCAACACTAACTCATATACATAACGCATGATGTGGCATTACAAGCCCAGAACTTTGGACATTTATGAAGAACTAGCGAAGAAAGGAAGACACAGAACCACAATAACTTGAAAAATGCTTGGATAGTAAGGACTATCTCTCGGTGGAAGCATTGAACATAGTCAATACAACGAAGAAATTTTCACAGTAAAGATTGCCTCTCGATGAAGTCTCTCTCACATACACAAATGATCTATGATCTCTAGATATAAGTCTGTTACATCATTACGATCATATTGAAGATCTCCACACAAAGTCAAGTGAAGGATTGTGGTAGCCGAAAAAGAAGAGAACTGTGTTAAGAAGTCGAATGTGTAAGGAGGCCAAAAATCTGAAGGAGTGTAGTAGAAGTTAAAGATTGTGAGGCAAAGGTCAGACAATGTAAGGGATAGTGATGACACATATTGACGGTAATCCTTAATTTGTCAAGGGTCTTGGTATTCATACATTAAACATCTATAAGAAGAGATTCGTGTGTTTTACTCTCAAGAGGAGAGGTTTTTCATGGCTTTGAGCCAACATACTGTGTACATGTTCTACTGTTGATATTCTGTTTTGATATCTGTTTGAATACACTAACATAAAAAGGATAAGCATATAGAAGAGAAAGAAAACACAAACATTATCAATAATATTGAAGAATAATCACTAAGTCATTATTTGCCCTAGATTCTTCAACACTAAACCCTTGACATTTGACATATTAGAAAACACTTGAGTTCTTATGATTTTCTTGATATATGATATATATAATTTCTAGTCACATATTTGGTCAAATGGGCATGTAATGTGTAACACTTCAGGGCTAAGGTCCATTGGCATAACCACATATCACCATTATATAAAAATGTGAAGGTTGGAGGATTTCTATGATATTCTGATATAGCTACTCTTTGTTGTGGGAGAGCCTACCTCCAACGTTAAGGGATTAGAGCTTTCAACATATCAATGTCAATGGCCATATGTTTTGTGATGGAAATACATTGAAAAAAATGATATCTTGATATCTTGGCTTCTAGGATATATCAACAAATAGAAAATTTGGTGACACTTGAAAGAATTTTTTCGTCATCCTGTAAAGTAAACTTGACTCGGGAAAATAGTCAAATTTTATTGGGTCTGTTGAAAATAGGGTAAGTAGGTTCAGTCTTCATAATATCAAATATTGTAATTATGTAATTTTGTATAAAGAAATTTTTAGATTTTTGCTTGAGGCATGGGTTTCATGCTCAAGAAGTTTCTTGGTCTAGTTGTGGATCCAATTGAGAGCCTTAGATGAGTCATGTAAAATGAATATAGTCATGTATCGTTACACTTGTAAATGTAATTGATGTAAGTAAAAAGTCCTTCTAGATCATCAATGAAATACTCCAACATGTACCCACAGATTTGATTCAACGAAACCGCTTGAAATAATTCTGGAAGCCTATTATTACGTCGGCCTAATCAAGGGATCATGTCAGCCTAATCAAAGGATCACGTCGGCCTAGAGATGAGGAGGCAAGCCTATTTAAAGGCAACATTGATACCTCCTCACAAAACACATTCATTCTCATTCGTTCATAAAAGAAAAGCGAAGTGAAAGGGTCGAAGAGAAGGGTAGCCACAGTCAATGAGGAAGTTTGTTACCTCATTTGAGTTCATCATCAAGCATGTTCTCTCATGCGGCATTCTGATCTGGTATAGGGTATCACATTATATAAGTATAATGTTGGGTTAGAGGTCCGATCTAGCTACAATTTGAAGGAGGAAGCAATTTCCAAAGAGATCGAAGTCATCGGAGGGCTATAAGATCCCTAGTACGTGTGCCTATGTTCTAAAGTGGAAAGTTCTGTTCTCGCTGCTATAGAACAATCACTCTTTTGGCATCACGAGATCTCAGATCAAGCTCAATTCAAAAGGTTATGATATGTATGATGGGTTTACAAGAAGTGAGAAGATAAGAGGAGACTAGATGAGCCTGTCTGAGATCATATTTGTTGACTGGCATACCCTTGTTGCAAACCTGCTATACTGTCCATAATTGTAGAAAGAGACAAAGTGTTTGGGTACATGTTTGGAGGTATTGTCATTTGATGTTGAAGGCATTGTTGAGTCAAAGTTTGGGTCTTGGAATTCCTCAATAAATATTCTATAAGAAAGAGTTCAAAGGGTTTTTCCTCTCAAGTTTTTGGAGAGGTTTTTGCCCTGGCTTGGTGCCAATATCCTGTGTACTTGTGCATTTTTGATCTTTTTTTTTTGATATTTGTTTGATGATGATAACACATGTTAACAATAAGAAGCAAAATCTAAGGAAATAATATCACAAGCAATTATCATAGTTAAGAGAGATAATATTTAAGTTTCCCTTCATTTCTCAACAGGGTCAACAATAATGGTTTTAGGCCCATGGTTTTTTGGTTTCCCATGGAATTCATGTAATGGAGATTTTAAAATGCTGTGAGGAACTCTATTGTATTGGCCTAGAGGCTTGTGAGCAGTAAAGGCTAATTTGGATGGTTTGGCTAGGGGTTTGGCCAAGGATCTAATGGAATTCCATTAGTTGGGGTTTGCCAAGGGTAAACGTTATGTACATATTATGTTTATGATTGTTGCTGGTTAATTTGATTTTTTTTCTATAGGGATTAATGCACGGGTAGTTGTGGCTGGAATACCCTCAAGGATCTTCCTGGGATCCAAGGCAGACCATTTCAGATTAGCTGCAACTATCATAAATAAGCATATATATATTAACAATGCATATAAAGTGAGGAAACATCCTAGCTTTTGTCTCAATGGAACTCATATAACAATGCATATATATATATATATGTATCAATGCATGATTAACAAAGCGGAAGAAAAGAGATTACCTCAGTCCTTAGTGCAACCTGGCTGGAGAACCCAATGTAGCAAAGCGAAAGACCCCTCTGTCAGCTTCTAGATTAGCTCCTGCACATAAACAAGACATAGAGTAATCCTACAACATATAAACTCTGATAATTATTGAAAAATAATACATAAAGATATAAAACAATATGCATCTAAGCTACTTATAAGTTATGGTATTGAATCAACATGTAAATAAACACGACATCAACACCATCAAGAAGACAACACAACTATATATATATATATATATATATATATATATATGATTAGATTGAAGAAGAATGATTATAACCATCTTGGATGGATCAAGCTTCCTCTAGTCCTCAAGCCCCTTTCTCTCTCTCTCTCAACCTCTTTCCAGCATAACAACTATATCTCATACAAAGTTCCAACAATCATTTGACAACCATTCGACCTCAATCATAATGCCCAAGCCTCCAATATATAGATGGTGAGAGACTCATCCTTTCCAATTCTCTCATGAGTTCCATTGAGACAAAAGCTAGGATGTTTCCTCACTTTATTGCTCTTTCCCTTTCCATGATACTTCGCTAGGAATAACAATGTCCTTAGTTAGGTCGAAGGTAGATGTTTCCTTCTTTTCAGGCTGACATTTGAGTGAAAAGCGGAGTGTTAGTCAGTCAACCAGCACTTTGACCTCCAAAATCTCACAAATCTTGGGTAACCTGACCCTTTATGCAAAATAGTGAGTTAACCTAGGGACTAACGCCCTTGGCTAAAGCATGGAGAGTGTTATAACTCTTCTTGCCTATTTCTGGGGTGCGTTACCTTGGCAAATAGGTCTGTGAATTAGGTCATGTATTTAACCAAACTGTTTTTCTCCTTTGGGCCAATGAGGAGGTCATTTTCCTGTATAAAATATGCCCCCTAAAGTGTGAGGTCAGAGATGAAGATGATGGCTGAAATACTTTATAAATTTTGTTTGGAAAAAGAGAGAGAGGATTAGAGCTTCAAGACTGTGGGAAACCTGAAACAAACCACATATGTCAAAAATATAAAATCATGTCCTAAGTCAGGCATTCCCATGCTCAATAGTTATGTCAGAGTGATTTCTCAAAAGAGGTATGATGATCATGTCCACTAATAAGCATAATGTGGGAATGTGTCATAATAGGATCACCTTGACAAGATGTCTCTGAAAACAATATACGCAACTTGGGAGAGGAAACAATGCTGGTGTGATATAAGCCTGTACCCAAGGTCTTAGTCGCTGCTTTATCTGAACAACATATTTATGCAAATTTGAATAAAGGAGTTGAGGTCGAACATGTGAGAAATCATCTGATTACTAGTCAATAATGAAAATCTATTAACAGACGCGAGGATGGCCACTGATAAGGATGATGGTCTCCAAGATGCACAGTACAATCTAGCGAGTGTGAAAAATGATGTTGTCGTTGAACACTCATAGAATCATTCAACTGGGAGCCAATGATGAAAACCCCCAATCAAACACAAGGTAACCTACCACTGATGACTGCAAGTTCTAGGGTACTGATATGTTTCTGGATCTGCTTCCTAGATAGAGTGTTGAAGTCAATAGGAAGAGACCTGTTGAAAGGTAGGCAATAAGGTGTCCTACATCAGTCGACACGAAACAAGACAAGAATGATTTGTTTTGGAGATAAATTTTGAGCAATGGGTCAAATAGATGGAGGGCATGATGGAAGTATATGATCGATGGTTGATATAGGAAGCAGAGGATAGGTGGATCCCTTAAACAATATAAGGAACAACACAAAGGTTTACTAGGCAACTTAGACTCATGAACACCAAGAGTGTTAGGATACAAGAATGAAGGAACATAAAAGTATATAAAGGCTAAACCCATAGGATGGTAAGGTTCATCTAAGAGGATGAAAAAAAGGTTTGAGGAGGGAGTGCCATGTTCAAGGGATAGACTGCTGCCAAAATATCCTTCCGAATATAGATATTGAGTCACTGTGTTGTCCAATTTTAATGAGTCCAAACGAGTAAAATCGGTGGTCTTTTCATATTTAGAGAGTCTAAAAAGATCTTAAAGAGAAACTCCAGGGGGGTCCCTTTGTCATGGTTGATGATCGGGTACGACAAAGGTTTAATAGTATAATCGACACAGTTCCTTTTCCATAAGTTAGTCTATTGAGTCCAGATAAAGCGATAAACCTATGCTTAGTAGACGTTTGCCTAATTTTGTTACGAGTACGGGGGGATGGAGTAAACTCGATATTCTTTGTGAAATTTTCATGAGTCGCACGAAGAAAAAATCAATATATCTTCATAAAATTTTAACGAGTCAGATGAAGAAAACTCAATATGTCTTTTTCAGTTTAAAGAGCGAGGAAAAAGAGATAAAAGAGCTTCTTAGGTCTTCTCCATAGATTTTTTATGAGTCCAAAGAAGATAACTCGGGGATTTTTTTGAGTTCAAGAGCGAGAAAAGGTCCCAAAAAAGAAATTGCTCATATCATCTTCGTAGGAGTTTTACAAGCTCGAAGACGGTAACTCGAGGATTTTTTGTTTCAAGAGTGAGAAAAGATGCCAAAAAAGAAAGTGCTCATCCAGAGTCAAACGTGGTCAATTCTTCATATCAACACTAAAATTTCATCAGAGCATAAGTAAAATTTAACAACATATGAATGAAAAACTTCAATTTCGAAGAGTAGTTTGGTGAGTCATACCTCCAAAGTGACTATAAGAAGGGTTAGAGGCATTCATTTTCACTTTTTTAAGTTCTGTGACAGTGTTCTGGAGAGAAAAAGGAGCCAATATTTCCCGAGCGATTGCGAGGAATCCATGTTACCATTTGACACGTCATATATTCCAAGTAGACTGCCTAATCCTTATCTTGCATTTTAATACCTTTTTCAATCAATTTCGGGGATGATTTTGAGATTTTGGGCAAGCCTTAAGTGGCTTGGCTGGCTAATGTGGTCACCCAAGCTAGGGGGAGCGTTAAACACCCTACTCGTGAAAGGGAGGGGCGTTAGCACACCCTGTGGGCTCTAGAGGGCTACGTTAGCTAGCCAAGCGCAAGGCAAAACCATCTTTCTTGCATTCCCAGGGTTTCTAGCCAACAAAAGATTGATTGAAGGGTGTTTTTGTGCAGGATTTGAGCTAGCAAAATGAGTCTATGGAGGGAAAGAGCTCATGATGCTGAGGAACTACAAATGCTAAACGATCCAGCTTGCTTAACAACTTTGCAAAGATGCGGGTTGTTGAAATATGCCATACTGGACCTGATGAAGGGTTAGGAGGAACTCCTTAGCTGGATTATCTAACGGTGGGATGAACATAAAGGTGTGTTTAGGATCAAGGATCATGAGATCTTGATCGAAAGAGATGATATTTACTTCCTCACTGGTTTATCGTGCAAAGGTGCACGAGTAAACGTGACAGGAGGGAGAGTGGATCCTAGAACCACTGTGGAATTGGTCCAGACACGCTGTAGACCGGGCAATGGGCTAGTGAGCAACTGAGTTCCCATTCAACGGATCAAAACTATGACGATGAGGGCCATTATATGGATGATTGTACACTTGGCAGGGTCTAAGAGACAACATGTAGCTACAAAGGCTCAGTTGCTACTAGCAATAGACTTCTTACAACCACAGGTATTCAACTGGTGTGAGGGAGTCCTCTGCCAGGTGAAAGCATAGTTGACAACTTGTAAGACTTAGGCCCAAAGAGAGTTTGGGTATAGTACTTTGATCATGTCCTTTATCCTTGAGAGAGTGGTCGTGATGAGGCCGTGCATGAGTTTGGACATAACTGGTCCCATGGTGCTGAGATAGGATCAATGGGCTTCCCTAGCACATCATACTGTAGGGGGACCGATTAGACACTTCTTCGAGGATGACTTATTCGAGTGGCTCAGTGGTCAGATCCTGATGATCGATGATTATTCCTATGCAAGCATGGATTACACAAAAGATACATAATGGATATTTCCACATGGCACTCAGTGGGGGCCACAAGGTAATAGGATTGATCAAAGTACCAAAAATTATTTTTTAACTTTTGAAGTTTATGTAATGTTTTTTGATTATGGATGAAAAATTATTGACATGAAGCATTTGCTTGAAACATATGTGGCATTGGTACATCTTGCAGGCATGCCCTGTCATGCTAGGCGGGATGATCAACTACCTGGGGCTGGAGCAACAATAGGTGTGACAACCGCCAAAGAGGGAGATGACACACAAAGTCTCCACGAGGTTGCTAGGAACCTCAAAGGTTTGAGCATGGGTGTGCCACCTCTTCCCATGAGGGAGATACCAAATCATATGTAGCGACACAAAATGGGTGTGCCATAGAGGTTTCTAGTTCCTCTTAGGAGGTTGGCTAGAGCTGTTATGAGTTATCATGAGCAGCAGGCTCAACAATAGTAGGGTATAGCCAACGGGTGTCATAGCGAGGCTTAGTAGAGCCATTTTGTACTTAAAACACCCAAGTTTTGGGAATATATATATATATATATATATATAGATATAGATATAGATATAGATATAGTTTGGTGATTTATGGTGTCATAGCGAGGCTTAGTAGAGTCATTTTGTACTTAAAACACCCAAATTTTGGGAATATATATATATATCTATATATATATATTTTGGTGATTTATGGTGTAAATGTTTGTTTCAATTTTGTGTAAAAAATTTTAACTTTGGAAAAACTTTACATTCATACATGTAACTATAAAGAATGAGACAAATGCCAATCTAATACATAATTTTCAATGAGTCAACTAATGCATTAGATTATCTAGGAATGTGTTCATATGTAATAAACTCAAATTGACATTCCAAGAGTCGTACCCTTAAATAGTAACATAATAAGATTAGATTGTGAATGTGATAGTGATTAGTCAATTGCATAACGACTAGCTGAGAGTCTAACCTGACCACCAGATTGGAGATGTCCTGAGATGAGGCTTCTGTAAGGAGTTCAATCACGGACCTGTACTCAACAATATTGTTGGTGGCAGTACCAAGAAAAACTCCCTCGGAACTAAGTAGTTTCGACTCAGGTGTGTAAAGGACCCAAGCAGCTGATGCAATGTGCCATGTGTGACGACTGGCACCATCCACGTATCCTACGTATGGTAAAGGTGATGAAGACATCTGTGCAATGAGAGACTTGTACGAGACAAATACCTATAAAAAGCCAAAAATATCCAGACACACCAAAATAAGCAAAACTTATGGATACATAAAATTACAAAGCAAATGCCTAGTGTAACACTATGCATAATACTTTTTCAGATAGAGCCCATTGCGAGGCTCCGTGAGTGGAATTCCATCACAGTCCTGAAGTTCATAGGCACCTTTTGAAAGGACCTTAGTAACAACATATGGATTGACCCATAATGGTTGAAGCGTTCCTGCCCCCAAGAGATCATGCTTTTGATCATAAAGTAAAACGAGGTCACCCTCTTGGTAAGAATGAGGCTTAACATTTTTGTCATATTAGGCTTTGACTCGACGCTTATGGGCTTCGAGAGCCAGTGCGGCATCTCGACGAGTCTCATCTAGCTGATTGAGGGATAGAAAGCGCTCTTCTTTGGCTATGGTGTCGGGAAGGAGTTCAACAACTAATTTTAGGGAAGGAATCTGACACTCAATAGAAAGAACTACTAGGCTGTAAACAAGGTTAAATGGTGCAAATCCTGTAGTAGTTTTGACTAACATTCAATATGCCCAAAGAGAAGGATATAACATGTGGTGCCAGCGGGTTTTATGATTGCCTACTAACCGGTGGATCATGGTTTTTAGGGCACCATTGACGACTTCCACTTGGCCATTAGCCTGTGGGTAGTAGGAGGAAGAATGTTCTTGCCTAAAACCTAGCAATGATGTTAAATCAGACATCAAATGGTTCTAAAAGTGGGAACCATGGTCTATAACAATCGTGCGGGGCTCGCTGAAACAACAGATTACCTGATTGAACAAGAATAACATAGCGGTTTCTTCATTAGCTCAAAATGTGGAAATGACTTCCACCCATTTCTTAAAGTAGTCCACAACGACAATACTAAAGTTGTGTCCTTCAGAGGGAGTGGGGTTGCAGGTGACTAAGTCAATGCCCCATTTAGCAAAGGGGCCAATGGAGATGACCAGGTGCAGGGGGTCCGGGGGTGCGCACATTTTCTTGGTAAATATTTTGCAAGGATGACATTGCTGGACTGTAGTAATATAGTCTTTAAACAAGGTTTGCCAGTAGTATCCTGCGTGAAAATTTTTCTGGGCGGTAGCCATGCCAGAAAGATGACCACCACATTCCCCAGCATGGTAGTCATTCGGAAAGTGTTTTGCCTCGGCATGAGTGAGATAACATCGAAGAACTGTATTAGCGCCATGACAATATAAAGTATCATTCAACACTAATAGTACATGGCTTGGTGGCGGATGTGATGACGGTCACCTAACGAGAGATATGGGTGGAATCGTTGTGTGTGGAGGTAGACAATAATGTCTCCATACCAAGGATCAGTTGAGTTAATCAGATAGACATATTCATTTGAAAGAGGATCATGGGCTACCTCATTTGGATCAACAATAATTCCGCGAATACTAAGGATTTTTTAGTCTTGGAAGTGGCGAAAACCAAATCAAATTGCTGGAGGATAACAATCCATTTGGAATATTTTCCTCTGATGACTTGACGAGATAGAATGTGTCTCATGGGATTCTCCAAGGCAATGACAATAGTCTGTTGCACTAGTATATAGTGCTGGAAGCGATTGACAACAAAGAAAACTGCTAAGGATATCTTTTCCACATGTGAATATCAGAGTTTGGGCCTAGTCAGGCATTTCGAAAGATAATAGATCACATGCTCACTAAGATCATCGTGGGTTTGGACCAACACCATACCAATGGAGGATGGCGAGGTTGCCAAGTATAAGAGAAAGTTACATGAATAGTTGGGAGGACTAAGTAGTAGGGCAGGTATGAGTGCCTCTTTCAAGGCATCAAATGATTGTTGGGCATGATCATCCCACAAGTATAGTACTCCTTTATTTAGTAGGTGCATAAAGCCTTTCGTCAGTTCAGCGTAGTTCGCGATGAATCGTCGTAAGAAGTTTTCCTTCCCTTGCAAACGTTGGAGCTGTAAGATGGATTGTGGTGCAGGAAATTGAATAATTTCCTTTACCTTATTTGGTTCAACCCTTATCCCATGTTTGGAGACAATGAAACCAAGTAGGTGTCCATACTTGACAAAAAATACTCATTTGTGCAGATTCAGACGGATGTTATAGAACTAAACCTAAGAAAGATTGCTCTGAGATGAACTAGGTGTTGGGTTCGCTTCTTGGAATGAGATGGAAGGTCATCCAAGTAAGCTTGAAAAATGTGTCTAATATCATGAAACATATAGTGCATGGCCCTTTGAAAGGTTGCTCCAAAATTCTTCAAACCGAATGGGAGAGTCCTATATGCAAATAATCCCTAAGGGAAAATGAAGGCGGTTTTATGTTGGTCTACAGGTTTTATGGAAATATGATTATTATCTGAGAAGCATTCCATAAAGGAGAAGGATTCACAACTGACACAATCACAATCGTCTATTATCTAGTCAATGAACGGGATTGGATAATTGTCTTTTAAACATGTGGCATTCAAATCTTAGTAGTCGACACAGAACCAGATGGCACCCTATTTTTTATCTACAAGAACCAGATTGGAAAGCCATTCCATCAAGGGAATGGGATAGACGAAACCAACACGTAATAATTTTTCCACCTCAGCCTTGATGGCTGCAGTTTTGTGAGGGTGGACTTGTCGGAGTCTTTGGCGGATAGGCCTGGAATTTTCATAGACCTTGATCTCATGCTTGATATAGACAAATCTATGCTGGGAATTTCCTCATAATACCAATCGAATACATCGTGAAATTCCTTGAAAAGGCAGGTGAAGCTTGCAATTTCCTCAGTATTGCAATCAACTCCAATATGAATATTTTCCACGATGCTTATTTTGACTGAGATATAAATGAGCATTGTCTTTGAAATATTTCCCATGTTGCCTTGTGAATCCAAAGTTTGTACAATCATGTAACTTGAGGGAATTACCTCAGGTGGCTCAAAAGAAAGGATTTTTATAGGGGTTGCATCCGAATCAGATATCGAAGCGTGATGGTGAGAGGTTTCCCAAGGTTTTTCCTCTAAAGATAAGATCTCTTGAATAACTTCGTCTGTAGGTAGGACTTCATTGAGGAGATCATTAGAGGGAGCCATTATGGGAGAGGAGATGGTACCATTGGTCGTAACCAAAGTGACAGAAGAATTAGATGCAGATTCAATGGCTTGGTAAGCCAATTCGATTGGTGAAAGCGACATTTATTCTCTATAAGAGTCAATTTTAGAAGGTGTTAGGAGGATCCAGGGATTAGTTGGGTCATGAGGAATTTTGGAGACCATAGAAACCATTTGTGGAACCTCTGGTGAAGGGAGAGGAAAGGAACCCATCAGGGAAGAACCCTTCAAAAGAATGGTACCAACATGGACGTAAGAGTCATGTATGCCACCCACTAAGAATACGGTGCCGTTAGGCAACATGGTGTAATCTGGGGTGCATAAGGACAACTAGTCCACTGTGACTATTCTCCCATCCAATGGAAAGAGGATGAGGTGGAAGATCGAAGACACAATGGAAGTCATGGCATAGGTCCAACTACGGCCCAAAAACATATTATAGTCGAGATGACAATCTGCGACTTCAATGTCCACTATTACCATTTTCCCACTCAAAGTGATGGGGTAGTTGGCAACGTATCCTTTTGGGATGAATGTATGGCCATCAAATGTTTTCAGGGAATTCAACGGTAGAGTGAGGGTTGGAGATTGGAGAACCCAAGGCGAGCCAACAAGAATTAGACATGATGTAGGTCGAAGCACCCTCATCAATGACCGCTCTATGGATAACTCTGCCTTTCGAAATAACCTACACTTGAAATGCAAGTTGGTGGGAAAGGCGAGGTTTACATTTCTCCATGTCGAATATTATTAGCATGGAATCTTGAGGGTCAAATCCACCAATGGCCGAAAGCAAATATTTCTGTTGTGCTGGATAGGTTTGCAATACTTTGAGTATAGACATAGCTGATGGTGCTTGCGCCAAATATTCTACAATACTGTAGTTATGGGTAGCACATGCAAAAGTATTATGTGGCATGTGACGAAGTGCCCCTTTAGGGGGGCGAATCACAAGATCAACAACAATCCTATGGATATGAAGATTGTTAGGCAATGATGGGTTTGAACTCAAGGCAACGTCCTGAGCGTTATCGACTAAAGCTCCATAAGTTTTGGCTCGTATTTCAAGATGAATCGTTTCAAAGGTGTAAACGATCGACGATCCTTCACCGGAGGAAGGATGGTTTGAACTACCATTGCCCCCATGTGGGGGTTGAGGCGGGTTCCAAATAAGATGTTGATGTTGCTGATCATGGAAAGGGTTGTGTAGGACCGCTGGGGTCTAGCCATTGTACTTTTGAGTAAGAAGATTCGTTCATTCTTGGAGACGAGGTCATTTGTGTGTGATATGGTATTCTGAAAAAAATTTGCAAGGGAACTTGACAACTTTGTCCTTTCTGCTGTCATATTTTACAGTAGCTTTCTGCTTGGGGTTGGATTGCATAGTGGGCTACTCTTTAGAAGGAGAGGTATTTTTATTGTTCTTCTTGTTCTTGCCGCTGGGTTTTTGTGTAGAATGCACATAGTGGATTGCAGTGGTTGGAAGAGTAGTTGATTGGGTATAAGTAGTGGTATCGATAGAAAACTGGGCGATGTGCCCGCTAATTTGTTTTACAACAGCCCCAGAGGTAGCGCCAAAGAGATCGTCATGGTGCACACCAAGTTGATAAGTAGAGGGAGCATTGGAAGTTCATGGGGCATTGGAGATTACGTCGTATAGTGTACGAAACTACAAATAAATCAGATCTAAGTGCTGGGCATGACGAATGGATTGGTCTTCTATGACCGCACCACCTAAGGCAATATCCTTGGAATTTGGGGAAGAAGAGATTTGCATAACCAATATGCTAACAGGTAATCTAGAATGGGGGCCTTGACTAGCCTCCGCCTACGTCTCCATTCATGAATGTGATCAAAGATGTGGGTGGAGGTGTCTTGGCGCAAGGTAGTAAGAAGTTCCGTTCCGGTTTCGTAGCAGATGGGAAGATGAAAGTGCTTTAAAAATTCCATTGCCAGGGCACCAAATGTATTAACTGACATAGTTGTAACTCAATGTACCACTTGGCGGATTTTCTAGTAAGGGCGCGGGGGAAGAGTTAGAGCCGAATATTGTCCTCTACCATGGAGTTCGATACGCACCATAGATGGTAGGTGGTGACATTTGTATTCGGATCATCTGCTTGTTTCCATTCAAACTTCGAGATGTTAGCAAGTATTTTGTGTGGGATTGGGGGCCAATGTAAGTTATGGTAGATGGGGTCATTATTCAGTTTATACAGATCAGGGATATTGAGTGTTGCTAAAAAAGGCAAAGTGTTTGGTGCCCGCGATTCTGACTAGGGTGATGAAGAATGACTTGAAGGACCTCGAGGTCCTCCCATCGTGTTGTTTCCAACAAGATACATAATATTTATTGGATAATAACCTCCTTGCTGTGGTGGAATAGACATATATGATGACGGTCCATAAGGGATATTAGGCTAGGGGGAAAAATACTGATTGCCCCTAGGATAAAAAGTGACCCCTTGACTCAATTGAGGTTGAGGTGGGGGTCCCCAGATAGACGAAGCATGACCTGGTTGAGGGGTTCCGCTAGCCATACAATTTTTCGTAGGTACATGTCTGACACTAGAATAGTGTCCACTTGGGGGAGTTAAGTTGATCAATGATGGTCTAGATTGTCCTATAGGCAGAGGGGGAATAGTGATGCCCCTGACTGATATGTGCATGTTGGGAAAATTGCCCCTTGGCATTTGAGCCTAGGGGTTTTAACTTAACAAGGCTTCCAACCAAAATATTACTGAAGGGACCCATGCTAACAACGCTATTTACAGTGATATATCAAGGTCCAAGAGGAGACACAAAAGGGGTAGAAACCGACATGTGCTGGGTTCCACTCATAGTAGGTGTAACTAGGTTGCTCAGACTTGGCATAGTTTGGATAGTAGGGTAACCAATCAGTTGTGTGTTATTGACTATTGGTGGGGAAAGTGATGGTGGACCAAAGTTGTCCACAAAAGACCACGACCCATTAGTCACTGGGGGGATGTTGGATGTTGGTACTTTGAAGATATGGTGGGTACAGGTGCTACCTAAATCAACACTGGTCCTAAAGAATCGATGAGGGGAGGATTATAAGGAGGTACAACTCCTTCAGTGAAAAAGTCCTCAAGCAGTATAGTGTCTTGGGAGGTGTTGTGTGATTCAATGTTAGACACTAGAGACTAATTTCCCGAAGAGGGATAATTCAGACCACCATGGATTGGCTGATCCTCCATAGTCAGTGGAGGAAGACCTTGCTGTTGTCGAGATTGACGACGAGGGCCGTATGTAGCCATGGTGACCGATATTTTTTATCAATCTTTTTTATAGCGATATTTATTATAGTCTTAGTGATAACAAACCAACACCTAAAAAATTAAAAAATACTCTAAAAGTCAATCAACAAGCAGTCAGGGGATATAACTCTATCTGATAACCACCATTTTCTAGAGATGAAACCCAGTATCACAATGGCTAAAAGAGAGAGTTGGCAAAATGTACAATTACGATTACTCTTGAGCTTTGCCTGAACCTTAGATTAAGGGGCCAAGTACTCTCGTGAAGATGAGCACCCTCCAAAAAATCGAAGACAGAGTAGGTTCGTTTGTTTAGGTACCAAGGCAGCCCGCCCCAGTCACCTTATGTTCATCCCTAAAAAATTATGGCCACTATGGTTACCTCAAATCACAGACACTACCGGGGGGGACATGGTCATAGACAATACGCTACGTGGGAAGGATGCCTGAGTCCCCGAATCAGCTCCAATATCCCTGAGGGGATCCCCAATACATAGAATACCCAATGGAGATGCAATCAAAGGTGGGCCACCTTCTCTTACATTCCAATGTTGTCTCGCATTAACTCCACATTGACTGGAGTCGTCCTGAATAATATGAGTGCAACATGATTTTACACTCTTTTAGAACACTAGTCTCAGTTTTGCGACCTTGGGCAATTTACTCACCACTGCCTAGCCCAAGATCCTAGCCTAGACTAATATGTGTATGCTTGAAAAGAGTTGCTGATTGTTTTTATTACGAGATTGATTTTAAATGTACTTTATTAATGTCTTCGGAAGGGGTGTTGACGTATGGATTTTTGTGAGAATCTAACTCAAACCATGCAAAAAATATGCTTTACAATTTCATTTCAATGAACAAGTTATTTCTACAAGTAGCGAATCATTTATACATCAATTCAGCACCATGCATTCAATTCGGTAAAGACATGCAGACTTGTAGACATGTAATGCTCTATAACAACTATCCCAATATGCATATGCATAATCTAACCAACTAAAACATAATTTTTTTATTTTTATTTATAGAAAATTTTCATTTTCTTTTCTTGAAAAACATATGCACTTAAGCTATTTTCCTAAAAAGAAAAAATAATTAGAAAATAGGCAACCAAATACAATGCATAGTTGCAGATCCCTGAAACAGACTATAAGAAACTTTCCAACCCAGGAATTCAAAGAACAAGTTGTTTATCAAGATAATGGTTGGCTAACGCACCTCAAAAGAAGCTACATAACTTGGGTGCATTATAGAAGCAGAGGCTGTAAAAAGAGTCATTTAGGGTCTGATCAAATACTATGCACAATAGAGAATGTTGTGAAGCATCCTGAGTGGTCAGAATGGGAACCAAGAAGAACAGGAAGGCCTAAAAAGAAAGAGAGATCCAGGAACTTGGAAGGTAAAAATCGGGAACTAAGTATAGTCCCCAGCAGAGTCACCAATTCTGCTATAGGGATTAATGCATGAGTGGTTGTGGCTAGAATACCCTTAAGGATCTTCCCAGGATCCAAGGTAGACCGTTTCAGATTAACTGTAGCTGTCACAAAGAAGCATATACATATCTATATCAATGCATGATTAACAAAGCAGAAGAAGAGAGATTACCTCAGTCCTTAGTGTAGCCCTACTGGAGAACCCAATGTAGCAAAGCAGAAGACCCCTTTGCCAACTCCTAGATCAACACCTGCACATAAACAAGACAGAGAGTAATCCTACAACATATAAACTCTGATAATTAAAACATTAATACATAAAGATATAAAACAACATGCATCTAAGCTACTTATAAGTTATGGTATTGAATCAACATGTAAATAAACACGACATCAACACCATCAAGTAGACAACACAACAACATATCTATATTATTAGATTGAAGAAGAATGATTACAACCATCTTGGCTGGATCAAGCTTCCTCTAGTCCTCAAGCTCCTTTCTCTCTCTCTCTCAACCTCTTGGCAACATAACAACTATATCTCATACAAAGTTTTGACAATCATTTGACAACCATTCGACCTCAATCACAATGACCAAGCCTCCAATATATAGATGGTGAGAGGCTCATCCTTTCTAATTCTCTCATGAGTTCCATTGAGGCAAAAGCTAGGATGTTTCCTCACTTTATTTCTCTTTCCCTTTCCATGAGACTCTGTTAGGAATAGAAATGTCCTTAGTTAGGTTAGAGGTAGATGTTTCCTACTTTTCGGGTTGACATTTGAGTGAAAAGCGGAGTGTCAGTCAGTCAACCCGCACTTTGACCTTTGGAATCTCACAAATCTTGGGTAACCTTGGCCTTTAGGCAAAAAAGTGAGTTAAGCTAGGGACTAACACCCTTGGATGATGCATGAAGAGTGTTATAAATCTTGTTTCTTGTTTCTAGGGTGCGTTACCCTGGAAAATAGGTCTGTGAATTAGGTCATGTCTTTAACCAAACTGTCTTTATCCTCTGGGTTGATGAGGAGGTCATTTTCCTGTATAAAATTTTTCTCTGAATAAATTTAATTTCTCTTTGGTTAAATTTAACATTTGGTATTAAATCCAGATATTGGCTTCAGAGGGATGCCTCTATTGTCGAGGGTTTATATGGCCTTATGAATAAATCGTCGTGAAGGAAATAGAAGTTGCTGAGATCCACGTTGTTTGATGCCTTGAATACTGTGAACAAGCACCACAACACTAAAGGATGAACTAATGGATGTATAGGCAAAGGTATCAGTAATAGGGTTGATTTACAAGAGCCCGTTTGTTGTGAATTGATGGAAAATATCGAATTCTTGGTGAGGCGGATCTGCATACAATGCATTCATCAGTCATGGAGGGTAACTACAGTGAAAATGATGGAAATTATTTAAAATCATTATAGAAAATCCATAAATCAAGAGTTTGATGATGAAGGAGGTTGATGGAGCTGATAACTAGATGCAATGATTTAGATGAGATCCAACTAGAGGAGAAGATGCACTTGGTCACATGGTTCTGACATGTGGTCATGATCCACGAGGATTTCTGCAATGTTGTGATGGAGTTGGTTGTGCACTGCTCCTCTCGGTAGTCCTTCTAGCACCCTGACATGGGCCATGCAATCAATGCACTCTTCCCCCTCATTGAATAGTGAAGGCCCTCCAAGATGGATGCAAAGTTCTACTACAACATTGTTCTTGATATGGTCCTATCCCAAGATCTCAAGCAACGCAAACTTTTTGAAGGAGGAACGACATCCATCATAGATGAGGAAGCACATTGAAATTCAGCTCGAGGAGAGACTAATGTAATCGATCCAGGTCATGGTGAGAGAACTGGTGAATTCCTGGAAGGCAAAGCCAAGAAGAGTACATGTATCACCATATCAAGGAGTTTCAGAGAGAAATGAGTAGGTAGAGGAAGTGGTTGGAGGAGAATATGGAGTGATAGAGCAATGTGGGAGAGGAACCAAGTATGGGATCAAGGTAAATTGAGTCCCATGTTTTTGATCTAGGTGAGAGAGCATTCGTAAGGGAGAAAAAAGAGCTCAAAGTAAAAAGTCAAGGAGTTGTGGTCACCCAAGGTTACTTGCATCAGGAAAGTGAAAGTGAAGCTACAACAATACATAAAATGGAAGTCTTGGGGCAAGAAACAATGCATTTGAATGCCATGGAAAGATGGAGAGCTAGATGAATTTCTAGTAGTAGAAAAACTAAGAATGATGGAAACAAATAATTTTAAAATGTTGATCAATTAGTGGATGGTGTGTCATATATTTGCACAACAAATTGGTACGACTTGGAACAATGCATAGGGTAATATCATTTCAAGTCTATTCTTAGCAATATGAGGTTGGTGACAAGGAATAATGCCTTGAATGAGTTTATTGGATGGAAACTTCCAACCTAGGGCCTTACTCGTGGTGTGAACAATAGGACAAAGGTGCTCGGACAATGGAAGGAAAGAGGATGGGTCAAGATAGTAACAAAGAAGTTTTTTAATTATAATGGAGTTGAAAGTTTATTGCATGTAAATGGGCACACTATTGTAAGACTTGGTAATGAATGCGTATGCTTGGGAAATTTCTAGTAAATTATGGTGTTAGACCTATGGGATAGGGGGCATATTGGGTTGGAAAATACTCTAGCTATAAAATTTGAGGGGGGTAAGGGCTAGAGTGAGTAGTGTTGACTCACTTGGTTGGTTTTGGCTAGGTTTGGTCAAGGGAAACCCTGATTCAAGGTTTAAGGGGGGACTATTAGGTAAACTTGACTTGGGATAAGAGTAAGAGTTGATTGGGTCTATAGAAATGGAAATAAATTTTCTATTGCTAATGAATTCGAGCTTAAATCAAGAGACACTAATTTCTTCTACAATTTTGCGGAAAGAAAAACACACAATAGAAACACTTGCAATAACATGCAAACATCAAAACACAAGGAGTACAATGATTTTATAGGGGAACCTAACAGTGAAAAACCCCTCTGTTGATTTGTATTAATTCATATGAGAAATATGGATCTATTACAACGACACCTTCACACATGAAGCACCACCTGCACTGCAATATGGATCTCTTGCTCACTGACTTTCTCTCACCAACACTTAGCCAAAATAGGCCTCAACTATCCTCCTATTTCCTTGCGCAATCCTTGAGGAAATTAACCACTAAAAATAGGATAATTCTATATTTCCTTGCACAATTATGGAATGAATAGATCACATTCTCAATACAAAAATCTGTACACTCAACTAGTCTACAATTGACAACTACAATGAGCCTTTCCCTCCACTCCAACTAGGCAATTAAAGTTGCATGCATGATTGGGACTATTTTTAGTAAATTGATCAGTTAACTGAGAGATCAGTGAGTTAACAACTATTATAACTACTTCGCTGAACTCCTACTGACTCCACTAATGACTAGAGCTCAGATAACTTTGTTTAACTAACAATAATTCCACTAGATTTCTAGATCTTAGTGATCAACTCATGCACAACTCTACTTCTATCCCACAAACTCAAATTTAATGATTTAACTAGGAGACACAACCATGTCACTCCAAATAACTGTAATCCAAGTCATCCAGCTGATGTGGAAAATTGAATTTCTCCATTTGACTAAGACACACGTCAAATGAAGCCTTTTCTTGCTACATTTTAATGTTCCCTCTTAGCAAGAAATGTGAAAATTTCATCTATCACAACAATTGGAAATTATTTTTCTAATTGCTAATTTATTTAACAATTTATTTGTTGTCTTCTACGACAAATATCAAATAATTCACATTGTGACTTTCACAAATAAATACCGCGGAAGAAATCTAGCATTGGAATTTGAGAAAATATAACACATACAGACATAAAATTTACACAGTTATTTTTGGACAAATGTCCCCGAAAAAAACCATCTTGGGAGAACTAGTGCAGCAGTTGAGGGTTTTTATTATTATGCAACAGTGAAATTCTGCGTACAATTTGGATGCGTGAAATTGGAAATCCATAGCAAGAAAATATGGCCGAAATTATCTAAGGGAATTTCGCTTCCTCCATAAGCAACCCGAACAACTCGTGCTGCGTGCACTCTCACGAATGAATGTAATCACGCTTCTTCCTGTACTTGCACTACTGCCCGTACTCGGGCTTATGCCTGTACTCATGCGGCTGGCCGTACTTAGGATTATTCTTGTACTCGAGCTTTTGCTTGCACTCGTGACTGCCCGTACTCATGCTTTTGCCTACACTCGTGTTGCCTGCTCTGGGAATAACTCAGCCTCTTGCTGCTGCTTCTCCGGATATGGAAATCTCCCTTCATATCACTATCCATTCCCCTCACTGACACTCATTGGCTCGAAATCTTGTTACTAGCTCGATCTGCACAAGGAACTACTTCTCAAGTGTCTTTGGTTTGTTCTCTAAGAACCCATTAAATTCTTCTTAGAATCCTCTATTGTAGCACCAACGACCAAGATTAAAACTTAGTCAAGGGCTAGGATCATCTTGATGTCGACCCGTGTGAGTTTCTAGACTATTCTCACCTTGACTTAATTAATTCTTATTAACTAACCAATTTTCCTAAGTTTAGACTTAAGAAACATTTGAAAAATAGGTTAATAATCTAAATAAGTCATCTCTAGGTGGAATTTCTAGAAAGGATTTTTGGGTTTTGGAGATCTCATGCATTCTAGCCTCTCCACCAAATTTCATTGCTAGAACACATCTGAAGCTACAAAAACTAACACTCCCTCTTAGGGAGGACTGTGTTCTAGTGATGCACACCCTGTCACAATGCTCTGTCTCTGTGTCATCTCATGTCACACTGCTGATGTCTGGCTATTGCTTCCCACCAACCACTGCACAACTCTAATGTTGCATCTGTGCTTCCACTGACACTGTTGTACTGTTTCCAACTCTACCTCTACACTGCAATTCCCTCTCATTTGTTGTTGCTACAACTACAACAACTACAACTGAGAAGCATTCAAAATACTCAATCAACTGTGTTCAGTGTGATGCATCTATCTCTCAAGTCGTGATTGCTACTAGTCTCTGTACTATCACTAAAGAATATGCATTGTTGTTAACTTTGCACTAAGCCACCTACTCTGCTGTCAACACTGCACTGCACCCCTGAGCACCTAACTGCTACTAGTATGAAACCGTCACTTTGGAATCTGACTACATCTCTGACACTGATCCTTCTTGCTACTGAATAATGTGGGCCCCCATAGCTAGGTAATGATCCGTGAGGTGGAATCCTTAATGGACCCTGCCCATCTATGCAACTCTATGGGGCTACAAATCCATGTTGCCCTACCTCTCTCCTAGAGGTATAGCTGCAAACATAGAAAAATATGATCTACTCATACCGCTATTGCTACAACTCTGCTAATACTTTGGTACCGATGCTGCAACTCTTTCAATAATGAGTATGATCTCCCCAGATCCTGAAGCACTAGCTTCCATAGGGATGCTCCCTCTGAAGCTACACTCCCTCTAAGTCTCGATCTCCCTATGTGAAATCTCTTTTCTCCCTCATGGCAACTCACACTGTCCTTCTGCATTGGAAACTGGACTACATAGTTTTGCGCTGGAAATATTCTGGTTGTACTTGCACTTGCATCTTGCAACTGGGAAATTTACATGCCGATGTCATTGCATCTAGCTCTGCAACTATCTCACGTGTAATGACTACAACTAGATATGCAATTGTCATCTAAATGATTAACAGTTCTTGCTGGCACTGATTCTACTACTATGATACTATGGGCTACTATAGCAAAGGTGATGGTCCCGCTGCAACAATATGGAACTGATCTGATTGATCTCCTTACTGCAACTGCACTGGACCCTACCCATCTAGCACACTAGAGTCTCATACTCCTCCACCTCTTGGATCTGGTGCCCAACTATCTTCTTTCAAGTCTAGTCCTTGGCTGGGATCCTTCGCCTTGTAACTCGCACTAGATAACTCATATTTCCTCCGACACCTATCTCTGGCAACTGGAAGTCGATCTACTACCCAGATATGCATTATTTCTAACATGCACGAACTCCTCTAGATATCTTGTACGAAAACCGGTGTAGCAGCTGAGGGTTTTTATTATTATGCAACAATGAAATTCTGAGAACAATTTGGATGCTTGAAACTGAAAATCCACAACAAGAAAATATGGCCAAAATTATCTAAGGGAATTTCCCTTCCTCCACAAGCAACCCCGACAACTCGCACTACCTGCACTCATGTGGCTTCTTGTACTCATGGTTTCGCATGTACTCACAGTACTATCTGCACTCGAGCTTCTTCCTGTACTCGCGTGGATGCCCGTACTCAAGCTTTTGCATGCACTCACGCGACTGCCTGTACTTGGGCTTTTGCTTGCACTCGTGTGACTGCCTGTACTTAAGCTTTTGCCTGCATGTTGATTTGGGGTAGCATCAGACGTGCTCTAGCCACGAAATTTGGTGGAGAAGGTAAGGCACATGAGATATCCAATACCTAGAAAGGGTTTGGGTAGATTCTAAACAGTTTGGGAGATATTAAAATAATAATATTTTTAATGGAGTCCCTAAGTCTAAACTTAGGGAAATTAAAATATTAATGTGAATTAATATAAAACTGTGTTAGAATGGTCCAAAAGTCATGGATCAAGCAAGATCTATTCTTAGCCGTTGATTAGGGACTTAATCTCGACTGTTGATCTATCAACGAGAAAAGTATAAGAGGAGGCTTGAGGGCCACTTGGAGAACACACCAGAGTGATCATTCATTCTATTCTCTAGAGCGGAGTTTGCTAAGAGAGATAGAATCAGTGATTAGAGTTGCAGCTGAGGGGCATTGAGTACAGAGAGACAGAGAGGCAGAGATAGTGCTGGAAGAGCAGCAAGTAGCCAGAGAGAGTGACGCAGTAGTAGCCAGGGCTCACGCAGGGCACAAAGAGGTAGCCGAGAGTTGCGCAGAGCCTAAGAGAGGCCAGTGTTGCTGACACAGAGGGATAGAAGGCTGACACAGGGCCTCCTAAGGCTGATGCAGACCCATTCAGGGTGACACAGGGCCAGTGCTGGGCAGAGAGGGGCTGACATAGTCTAGAAAGGGCAGACGCTGGGGTTTCTGGGGCAGATTGGAGCTAAGGAGATGCTAGAAGGATTATATGGGGTTTCCGCCGGGAAATTTGTCTCAAACTGAGAGGTATTAATACCAAGGAAATTCTTTATTGGGTAGGCCATATTTGGCACCCAGATTGTACTCTGACATTGCTTAATAAGAAAACCCTCAGATAGCTGCACCGTTTTCCCACATTGAGTTTTTCCGGGGACATTGGTCCAAAACTAACCGTGTCATTTGGTGTGATTGTTTCTGTTTCATTCAGTTGTTGGTGTGTAATATGTTGAGCATGCACTAGTGTTTATTTTTAGTATTTACATTGTAAATAACTTGTTAAGTAACAAAACAAGTATGTAGGAATAAATCAGATAAAGTGCATGGATGGTTTCTAACTGGTAGACTTAGAAACTTCAACATGGTATCAAAGCATGATTACAGATCACAGGAGGACTGAGGACATCAGTTGAGCGAAGCAATAACAACAAAAAACCACTGTCCCGAGGTGACAAAAGTTGTTTCTAGTAGAGCAGCAACAAGGGAAGGGTGACGCAGTGCCTGCATCATCAAGGGTGAGCCAAGAAGAGGCGTAGAGGCTAAGGAAGGAAAAGTGAGCCTCACACAGATCCACACATAAGCTAAGAGGGCTGACACAGTTGGCTGAGGAGGCCGGGTTGCTGGTGCTAGGATTGCGCAGAGCCTAGGAGATCTCACCTTCAGGTTGCTGGGGTTTAGAAGGCTGTGGGAATATTGTAGAGTGGAGCTGGTGAGGTACTGTAGTTAGAATAGTACTTGACAGGGAAAGGCCAAGAGGAGGAAGATGTTGCCATAGAATCTTAGGGAAAGTAAGAAAAGCAAAAGAAGAAGGATCTCTCCAAGATCAAGTGCTTCCACTGTGGGGAGCTGGGTCATTATGCGACCCAGTGTCCAAGGAAGAAGAGTAAGGGAGAGTATTCCGAGACTAAGGTAGCGCCAACAAGGGCAGAGAAGGAAGTGGAAACAGACGATGTCTGTGCCATGAGTGCACACACACCATTTGAGCGAAAGTGGGGAGACATCGAGTTGTAGGTAGGAGGACTACAGAAGATGAGGGGCAGGATCCTCGAGGTACCCAACCTCTTGGATTATAACTTGCTACGGGAGCCCCGAAGAGGAGTAGCAGGACTGGCGAATGTCAGTAGAGATGGATGAGGATGAAGTGACAAAGAGAGTGCAGGATTCCCAGGATAGTGCGAGGCACGGGAGTGTTGCACCAGTGTGAGAGGCATGGGAGTGTTGCACCAGTGCAGGATGGCACAAAGAGGTGTGCAACGGTGTGAGATGCAGGGATTTGTTGTAGCAGCGTAGAGTTCAAAGAGGGATCACTTGTCAGTGACAGAGGGAGCTTCAACATCGGGAGTGTCTCTAGCCTGACAAATATGTCAGAGTTGGGAGATCAGTTACTTACTTCTCAGTAGCTGAGTTGCAGTGTAGTAGTTAGCAGTGGCGGTGCTATGGGCAACATGATGCAGCATGATGAGAGGGGATGCAGTACAGACGCAATAGTGGCAGTTCCAGGGCCATGGGCAGCAGCATGGATGCAGAGGGAGCTGTCATATAGATGCAGTAGTGGCAGTGGCAGAGCCATGGGTGGCAGTACAGGATGTAGCAGTACAGATGATAGGCAGCAGGCCTAGCATCAGGGATTGATGTCGGATGATCAGAGTAATACTCAGTGAGGAGTATTGCTAGAGAAAAGTCCTTGCTAAGAGGGAGTGTTGATTTGGGGTAGCATTGGATGTGCTCTAGCCACGAAATTTGGTGGAGAGGCTAAGGCACATGAGATATCCAATACCCAGAAAGGGTTTGGGCATATTCTAAATAGTTTGGGAGATATTAAAATAATTAATATTTTTAATGGAGTCCCTAAGTCTAAACTTAGGGAAATTAAAATATTAATGTGAATTAATATAAAATTGTGTTAGAATGGTCCAAAAGTCATGGATCAAGCCAGATCTAATCCGTTGATTAGGGACTTAATCTCGGCCGTTTATCTATGAACAGGAAAAGTATAAGAGGAGGCTTGAGGGTCACTTGGAGAGCACACCAGAGTGATCAATCATTCTATTCTCTAGAGCGGGGTTTGCTAAGAGAGATATAATTAGTGATCGGAGTTGCAGCTGAGGGGCAATGAGTACAAAGAGATAGAGAGGTAGAGATAGTGCCAGAAGAGCAACAAGTAGCCAGAGAGAGTGGCACAGTAGCAGCCAAGGCTCATGCAGGGCCACGCAGAGGCAACCGGGAGCTGCGTAGAGCCTTAGAGAGGCCAATGTTATTGACACAGAGATCCAGAAGGCTAACACAGACCCATTCAGGGTGACGCAGGGCCAGCGCTGGGCAGAGAGGGGATGATGTAGTCTAGAAAGGGCAGACGCTGGGGTTTTTGGGGTAGATTGGAGCTGAGGAGCTGCCAGAAGGATTATCCGGGGTTTCAGCCGAGAAATTTGTCTCAAACTTAGAGGTATTATTGCCAAGGAAATTCTCTGTTGGGTAGGCTAGATTTGGCATCCAGATTGTACTCTAATATTTCTTAATAAGAAAACCCTCAGATAGCTGCACCGATTTTTCCACATTGGGTTTTTCCAGGGACATTGGTCCAAAAATAACTGTGTCATTTGGTGTGATTGTTTCTGTTTCTTTCATTTGTTGATCTGTAATATGTTGAGCATGCACTAGTGTTTATTTTCAGTATTTACATTGTAAATAATTTGTTAAGTAACGAAACAAGTAGGTAGGAATAAATCAGATAAAGTGTATGGAGGGTTTCTAACTGGTAGACTTAGAAACTTCAACACTGCACTCGTGCTGCCTACTATGAGAATAAATCAACCTCTTATTGCTGCCTCTATGGATCTGGAAATATTCCTCTAGGTCACTAGCCCTGCCCCTCACTAACATTGCGACCCTCTCTGGCTCGAACACTTGCTGCTAGCTCGATCTGCACAAGGAATACTACTCAAGTGTCTCTAATGTGTTCTCCAAGTTCCCATCGACTTCTTCTTTTAATCCTCTATTGGAGCACTAACGAACAAGATTAAAAATTAATTAAGGGCTACAATCATCTTGAAGTCGACCCTTGTGAGTTTCTAGACTATTCTCAACTTGAATTAATTAATTATGATTAACTAATGAGTTTTCCTAAGTTTAAACTTAGGAAACACTAAAAAAAGAGGTTAATAATCTAATTAAGTCATCTATAGGTGGAATTTCCATGAATTTTGGATATCTCATCTATTCTAGCCTCTCCACCAAATTTCGTGGCTAGAACACATCTAGTGCTACAAAAAATAACAAGAAAAGGGTTCTACACCACCCCTATCCTGCTCTTGTGGAGCTAAAATTTGCCCCTTGACAATTCCTTTGTCAAAATATTTGCATCCTACTCCTCTGTGGGAGTGTACTGCTTGGACCTGTCATGAAATACTGAATTTTCAGAGAGTTTGATACAACTCTGATTGTCACAGTAAATCACATTAGGATCCATTGCCTGATTGAAGATACCAACAAGAACTTAAATCATCCAAATGGCCTCACATGCTACTTGACTAGTAGCCATATAATCAACCTCTGTTGAGTTGAGTTCTACAGATCTCTGTTTCCTGCTATACCAGGAAATAGATGTTGACCCAACGGTAAAGATATTTCCCGAAGTGCTCTTTTTTTCTAATGGACTCCTTGCCCAATATGCATTAGTGAAGCCTTGGAGCTTCACACCATATGTTCTCCTGTAATATAAACCAAAATATGTTGTGCCTCTAAGGTATCTAAGCACTTGTTTTGTTGCTTTCCAGTGTCCAGTGAAGCCTGGTAGGCTTCGCCATAATTTGACTCAATTGATTAACTGCATAACATATGTCAAGCCTTGTGTTCACTACATACATCAAGGACCCGACAAATTTTATGTAGATGGTGGCATTTATTGCCTCTCCTGTAGAAGCATACTCATTCTTCCAGTTGGTAGCTAGAGGTGTGTCCATAGGCTTGCAGTCCTGCTTATGAAATCTTTGAAGTATTTTAGAGGTATACATCCCCTGACTCATAAACAACTCTCCATCTCCCCACCACAAATCTAAACTAAGGAAGTAGTGCATGAAGCCCATGTCCTTCATCTCCAACTCTCTTGCAAGGTCCTCCTTGTAAGACTGGATTAAATTATCATCCGCTATAAGTATCAAGTCATCTACATACATGATTGGAATGAGCAATTTTCCATCTACCACAATGTAGTAGAGATTGTCATCTACTTCACTCTTAGTGAAGCTCAATCCACTGAGATATGTATCTGTCTTAGTGTACCAAGCACAGGGTTCCTACTTGAGACCATAAAGGGTTCGCCTGGGTCTACACACGTGTCTCCTATCAAATGTCTCAAACCCCTTAGGCTTCTCTATGAAAATCTCTTCCTCAACTACTTCATTGAGGAAGGTAGTCTTCACATCCATTTGGTGGATCTTCTACCCCAATTGTGCAACTAATACTAGAATGATCTTGATGGAGGAGTACATTTGACATAGGGGAAAATGTATCCTCATAATCAACTCCCTCTACCTATTAGAAACCTTTGGCGACAAAAGTGGCCTTGTACTTCTCGAGACTGCCATCATGTAGGTTTTAACCCTGTACAAAAATTACCTGCTAACGAATTATTAAAACATAAAAATATACAATGTAGAGAACATAAAACAAATATTCACAAGGCTTTTGCCCTGAATCCAAAAAACCGAGAATACCAGATTGATTTTTCAAACATGCTAAAGCATTCATAAACCCGAATCCACTAATCCTAGATTATAACATAACTGTAGTTCCCTTAACCAGATCTACAAAATACCACGGGAAGAAAACCATTATGCCCAAAACCATGCACAAAACCATGGGTAGGTCCACCGACCATCTTTGGGTCCACCCCCCACCCTTGGGTCCACATAAAATAATTATTTTGACGCATAGAAAGAATATAACACACACCCAACACATTAGCTGCATGTTTCACTTTGTATACTCATTTGGAACCAACCACTAACTTGTTCTCTAGTATTGGAACCACTTCCCATACATTTTTCTCCATGAAGGAGTCATACTCGACCACATAATCTCCCACACTAGTTGGGAAACTGCCTCCTCAAATAAAGAAGGCCCATAATCAATGAGTTTTGTGATGAGTGCCATATTAACTAGTATATTTGTCTAGTGATCTCTTCTGCCTGTGCAAGGATGTAGGAGCTACCACATGCTCCTGTGCATCCTACACCAACCTGTCAACCTCTCTGGTTCTCTTCCTCCCCTCTCTAGAAGATTCTGGTTAAGTGGGTGCCTCCACTCGGTTTTCTTTATGCTCCTCCGCAACATCCTGAGACTTTGACTGAGGCTCCTCCTTTGGAGTTAGAAGCTCCTCCTCTGGTGGAATATTCAACTCTCACTCTAGAGAGCTTCTCATAGCCTTCTCCTCATCAAATATGAAATTTCTCCTCATCATTGCCATCCCGAGTGAGAGAAAATACACCCGATAGTTATGATGTTTCTATGTGTATCCTACAAAGATCCCCATCTTAGCTGCAAGATCCAAATTTTCATGCTATCCTTGGAGACGTGATAAAAGACTGTAGCTCCAAAGATTTGAAAATGGGAGACATCTGGCTTCTTACCAGAGAAAGCCTCTTTGGTTGTGATCATGCCAAGTATTTTTTGAGGGATCTGGTTTTGCAAATATACTACTGTATTACATGATTCTTCCCATAGATATAGTATCAGTCCTTGATCATGCAACGTTTCTCTCACAACCCCTACAATTATTATATTTTTTCTCTCTCCTAGCCCATTTTACTGTGGGTTGTGGGGTGCAATTAGTTCTCTTCTAATACCTTCCTTGGAACAAATTTATTTGAAGGAATTAGACACAAATTCTTTTCCTTTATCACTTCTCAAGGATTTAATTTTTTGTCCAGTCTCATTTTTAACCAATGCTTTGAATTCAACCAATTTTGCAAACACTTCATCTTTCTTCTTCATAAAATAGATCTAGCACTTGTGGGAAAATATATCTATGAAAATTAAGTAATACATTTTCTTTGCAACTGAGATTCTAGAAAATGGCCCACACACATTTGAGTGGACTTGCTCCAAGATGCCTCTATCTCTTTTATCTTGACCTTGGAAGGAGGCTTTGACATATTTTCCAAGAGTGCATCCCTTGCAAACATCATGTTGGTCACATGTGCATTTTGGAAGTCCAGTGGTGATCCACTAGATGATTTTAAAAGCTCCATGGTGTAGGTGACCCATGCAACTATGCCATAATTCTCCAACATCTCAAATTTTAACATGTTTTTCTTTGATACTCAATGCAACACATGCATCCACCTCTAGCTTATAGATATTTTTCACTCTAACAACAATAAAAAAAGTTTTCTCTTTACTGAACACCACATAATAACCTCTGTCCTCCAATACAACTACAAAAATAAAATTTTTCTTCAGCCCAGGCACATACATTATATTTTTTAGGTGAATATGGGAACCTTACTCCCTCTTAAAGGTGACAGTACCAATCCCTTTGGTACTATACCTCCCATCATCTCCAAGTTCTATGTGTAATTGTAGGTCCTCCTCCAAGTTGTTGAAGAACTCCTTGCTTCCTGTCATATGAAATGAGGCTCCAAAGTCAAAGTAGCATAAATTGCCTTGTACAATACTAGCCATGCATGCAATGAGAGTGAAATCCAATTTGAATTGTTATGTGAGAGAATCATCTTCTTCTCCTCCTGTAGGCTGCTTCCCATATTTCTTGTGTAAACACTTGGCTGCATAACATCCATATTCATGGTAGTGAAAACATTTAATTTTGCTGAGGTCCTTCTTCTTGCCCTGGTTCTGGCTAGACTTTGCCTTTCCTTTGGCCTTCTTTCCCTTGAATTCCAAGGCAAATTTTTCTTCCTCCTCAACTTTGGATGTGACACCATCTCTAGTGTTTCTTCTTATCTCCTCATGCACCAAATCAAACCAAAGTCTCTCCCAATATAGTATCTTGTCTCTTCCATTGGTTGAATCCTAATAGTTGTGCAGAGATTATGGAAGGACAAGGAGTGCTAAGCTCACAAATTTAAATGATGGCACATTTTCTCCTACTCCTCCAAGTTAATCTCGAACCTGAGTGAATCTGGAAAGGTATTGGGGAATGGTTTCATTTTTTTGCATTCACATGCTTCTTAGTTTATCTCTCAATGCCAATTTCCTAGCATCATTTCTACTTTAGAATGTATCTATGAGAGTTTTCCACATTGCAAAAGGAGTCTCATTTCAATGCAAGTTTGAAACCACATGATCTATGGCACCCTCCAGAATAATCCTCCTGTCTTTTACAGGGTCTTTCTTCCACTGAGAAAGTGCTTGTGCATTTGATGCAACTGGTTTTTGGAATATCAGTTTGTGTATATTCCCATACTCTGTTGCCATCCAAGACAACTTCCATCCTATATTTCCAATCCCAACAATTCGAGGTTCCCTCCAATGAATACTCAAGCCTCAATCCATTGAAATGAATTTTTCCTGCACTGAAGAAAAATTGCACCAAAAACTATAGAAATCAAAATTTCTCTAAGAGAAGATTTGGAACAAGTTTTCTATGTGGTATTCCAGTGATTTGATACCTCATAGAAATGGAAAGAAATTTTCTATTGTTAATGAATCCGAGCTGAATTCAAGAGACACAAATTTCTTCTACAATTCTACGAAAAGGAAAACACAAAATAGAAACACATGCAATAACATGCAACCATCAAAACACAAGGAACACAATGATTTTACAAGGGAACCCAACTAGGAAAAACCCCTCCGCTACTTTGGATTAATTTAGATGAGAAATATGGATCTATTACAATGGTAGCTTCACACATGAAGAACCACCTACATTGCAATACTGATCTCCTGCTCATTGACCTACTCTGACTAACAGTTAGCCAAAATAGGCCTTATCTATCCTCCTATTTCCTTGCACAATCCTTGGGGAATTTATCCCCTAAAAAATAGGAGAATTCCCTATTTTCTTTTGTAATTCCTAAAGGAATATATCACCTTCTCAGTAAAAAACTCTGAGCACTCAACTAGTATATAATTTACAATTACAATGTGCCTTTTCCTCCACTCCAACTAGGAAATTCAAATTCCATGCATGATTGGGACTATTTTTAGTAAATTGATTAGTTAACTGAGAGATCAATGAGTTAACCACTGTTATAACTACTCAAATAAAATCCTATTGAATCCACTAATGACTAGATAAAAAATAATTGAATTTAACTAACAATAACTCCACTAGATTGCTAGATCTTAGCAATCAACTCATGCACAACTCTATTTCTAGCCCACAAACTCAAATTTACTAATTTAACTAGGAGACAATCATGTCACTCCAACTAACTACAATCCAAGTCATCCTTTTGATGTGAAAAATCGAATTTATCCATTTGACTAAGGCATAAGTCAAATGAAGCCTTTTCTTGCTACATTTTAACAGGGTCAATAGTAGTGGTTTTGGCCCCATGGTTTTGTGCCTGTAGAATTCCTGTAATGAAGCCTTTAAAAGGACAGAAGGAAACTATTGTAATGGGCCAAGAAGATGTGAGTGGTAGGGATTTGGAAAAGGATCTAACAAAATTTTGTTATTTGGGTTTTTCCCCAGTGTTGGGGTTTTCCTAGGGTAAACATTGTGTATATATTGTGTTTATGTTTGTTTCTAGTTAATTTAATTTCTTCTTGGTTAATTTTAACACATATGTATTCAAAATTTTCTTGTTTTAATGAGTGTTTTTAGTGTTAAAGGATATCAAGATTTCTAATATCTCGATATCAAAGCACCTGTACGTGTTATAGGGGTGTATGGTGCAGTGATTATGCATATAAGCATTATCATGTAAAAATGTTGGATTGTAGGGAGCTCTGATGAATGGTAAGCACTTGCATAACACTTTCTTATATATATTAGCACCTATGAAATCGGATTCGTCCTATATGCCCCACGAATCTCGAATCCATCGTGTCCGACACAATTCTCTCGAGTTTCGTGTCCAAAAACCATGACATGTCGTGTCCTATTTTGACACGTCGAATCCGATTGCGTGTCACGATTTTGGCAGCGTGTCCTATTTTCCAGGACTCGTTAGGCGGCAAAAGTGACCTACGCAGGTACGAAAAGGCCGCAGTTGGTCATTACAGCCACTAGTTAGGCGGCAAAAGTGACCTGCGCAGGTATGAAAAGGCCGCATTTGGTCATTACAACCATGCATATTTTTATTTGGCAAGCATTTTGGTAGCTTAATGATCAAGTTTAGGCCCTAGTATTGATATGCTATTCATGGTAATGTTAAATTCTTAAAGTAAAAGTGACATTCTCCTTAATCTTCATTTTCATCCTTTTACTTAAATTTTTAACATTACCATGAAATGACTCAGGATGTTTGAGAGTGGTTATGGTCTCATTGGTTTTCATATGGAGAAAGTAGAATTTTAGATTTCATTCAAAATCTAGCAGACTTATCAGTTTTTCAGGATTTTAGGATTGGGGGATTGCAATGTTTCCATTGAATTTTGTCATGTATTAGGGTATGGAACTCGTATTTAATGAAGAGCACCAATCCCTCTATGTACCTTGATGTTAGTGACATTGTTTGTCAAACTCTTGTTTCATGACCCTCCTAAAAATGTACGCATCACTCAAACAAAATCTTGACTTGACATGTTATGTTTGTTCTATCTTATGTTAATGCTTAAAGGGTAATATTAATGACAAAGATCCTAATTTTCCAACAAGACTAAAAAATTAGACATTTCTCGTGGTGGCAAGAGGGCCAAGCATAAGAAATAGATAATAGATTAACATGTATTTGAATTTTGTATGTACTATGCATGCTAATAGCTATAGATGAAGATCTATATTTGAAATCAATAAATTTGTATCATTAATTAAAATTTGTTTAAGAAATATCTAATTTTTAATATATATATATATATATATATATATATATTTTAAATATATGTATATATATATATATATATCTATATATATTCTTTTTTTTTTTTAATAAAATAATATATAACGAATCCTACGTGTCCTGTTCCGGGGGGTCAACGTGTCCGAATCCGACACCATGAATCTTGAATCCTACGAATCTCGAATCCCCATGTCAGGTGACTTAGATTAGCACATATATGTTAAATATTAAAAAAGGAATTCTACCGGATATATAACAAAACTAAGGCACATAATAGAAAAATATGAGGAATAGATTGAAGCACTCACTAGAATTTTTGCACCACAGGTGGCAAAATCCCCTGTATCAAAAAATGTTGAGTTCTGAAATGTTGAATTAAGTGGAGCACCAACTTGATCTATCGATTGAAGAAAGCAACATATCATAAAGAATTACACATGTAAAATAAAAGGATAAGGGAGAAGTTACTGATAAGAGTTAGAGAACATAGTATGCATCTTATGATGTTGGGATTTGAAGGGAATGCCTAGTTTATAGAAAATATTTGATGAGGTGATAAAAAAAATTAAAACAAAACAATTAATATTTGGGGAGGTGACTAGAAAAATTCAAAGAGAGCAAAGATTGACAAGGTCATTTCAAAAATTCAATCACAAAAATTCAAAGAGAGAAAAGGTTGATGCATGAAGGAATGAGGTCACTAAAAATTATTATGAAGAGTAGAGCGAAATAGAGAAGAAAAGATTATAGATGAGATAACAACCTCAAGTCAGTGTCTCTTGTAGGTTGGCGCTTACAAGGTAGTAGAGGGGATTGGTGTGTCATGTAGGTTGGCACCCACAAAACTATAAGCAGGATTGTTGTATCCTGTAGCTTGATACCTACAAGGCATTGAGGGGATAGGTGTCTCTTGCCGGTTGATGCCTACAAATATTATAACAATAGGTTTGTACCTACAAGGAACAATAAATTAAAATATTTTTTGTGGTTTTTTTTCCTTGAAGGATTTCCACATATCATTCTTGTGTTTTATGGTTTTATTATGATATTGATGTTTTGGCAATAATTATGGTCAAACCACATCACTTTAACAATATTATTAAAGAAAAACTCATTTTATTTGACTCAAGATGAAAACAAATCCTTTGAAAATCCTAAGAAGGCTATGTGTGTGATGTTGATTTTTCCTTATACCCCATATATTGTCTCTGTCTAGACTTGATCATAAACACACTAAGGGTATTCAACTAAAATAACTTTTCATAACGGGAATGTAACAATAGTGAAATAAATTAAGTACATAGATTTATATGGCCCAAATATCGACCTTTATTATTCCATTAATAAAAGAGTAATTAGTTATCCACTACTAGGGATCATGGCCCTTTAGATCTTTGATTCAACTAGTGTACATAGTATACGAAACTTAGGGATTGAGATATATTCCATCAGATCTAGAATCTGCCCAAAATATAAAATGCATACTTGAGCTAGTGCCTTAAACTCAAGGTCCTTGGATTGTTGTTGTCCTTTGTAAACCAATCCTTTTGCAACCACACTACAACTTATCAATATGCTAGACCTTCTTCTTGAGATCACATATCTGACTTTCTTCTTGCATATCCAAACCTCCAACACTTAGATCTAACTTTCTTCTTACAAATATGATCTTCCAGCATTCATATATGCATTTATTCTTGTAGACATGACCCTTCAACATTATAAATAGATCCTCGTACTTGACCTCCTTCTCCCTTTTTGCAACAACTCCTTTAGTTGGCTAGATCAAGGAGAAACTCAGTTTCCTTGCTACTGCAACTCTCGATCTAAGGAATATCTACATCTAGGCCCTTTAGCCTCCCTATCTCATAAGTGAAAGTCCTTCTCCACTTGTATGTCCATGCATTTCCTTTGGCCTCTTATTTATAATTTTCCTTTAGGTTATTTGGGGAACTCGTGGTCCTTTAAGTTTTTTTCCACTCAACCCTTTAATGATAAATTATAATAAATAATTAATTGACTTGGGTCCAAACCAACAAATTTGGGTTAAAACCTCAACCACTTGGATACTTTTCCCAACCAACTAACTTTTGGTGGGTTTTCACCACTCAGAAATACCTTATGAGCTACTCAATTTCCAACACTCTCTCTTAGTGAGGAAGGTATTTCCATCATTCCTTGAAATTTGTAGCTCCATGACATTCCTTGCATACCCATGACCGTCCTCACATGAGTCATGACTTTCCTTGCATGGCCATAACTTTCCTCAAATGTTCCATGTCTTCTTCATTAATTGATCAAGATTTAATTTTCGTGGTGCATGATTTTCCTTGCATGCAACATGAATTCTCCTTGCACCACCATGAGTGTTCTCACATGGTTCATGCCTGTCCTTGGATGGGATTAAAACTTTACTCTCGCTTAAATTTGAAGATTTAAAATTCCATTGGGCAATTGATGTTCCTTTGCAGTCTCCCTCTAAAGCTAAACTCCCTTTGAGCCTACACAACCTCCATTGGCTGATTATTCTTTCCTGTGCGCTGAATTTTCCTTATACCCTAGGTATGGTCTATGTCTAGACTTTATCATAAGCACACTTAAGGTACTCAACTGAAAGAACTTTGCATAAAGGAAATGTAACACCAATGAAATCAATTAAGTACACATATTTATATGGCCCAAATCTCAACCTTTATTAGCCCATTAATGAAAGAATCATTATGGATCCCATACCAGGGATCCTGGCCCTTTAGACATCTAATACAACTAGTATACATATTATACAAAACTTAGGGCTTGACATCTATTCATCATATCTACAATATTCCCAAAAAATAAAATGCATCCCTGAGCTAGTTCCTTCAGCTCAAGGTACTTGGATTGTTGATGCCCTTGAAAACCAGTCCTTCTGCAACCACACTACAACTTCTTGATCTACTAGATATGTTTCTTCAAATCGTAGACTTGATTTTATACTTGCATATCTAACCCTCTAACACTCAGATATGACTTTCTTCTTGTAGATATGACCTTCCAACTTTCAAATATAACTTTTTTCTTATAGATTTGACCTTCCAACACTGCAACTAGATCCTCCTACTCGACCTCCTTCTCCCTTTTGGAAACGACTCCTTTAGTTGACCAGATCATGGAGAAACTTGACCTCGTTTCTATTACGACTCCTCTAAGGAATATTTGCAGCTAGGTCCTTTAGCCTTCCTCTCTCCACAAGTGAAATTCTTTCTCCACTTGTGTGTCTAGGCCTTTCCTTTGGTCTCCTATTTATAGTTTTCCTTTAGGTTATTTGGGGAACCCTTGGTCCTTTAAGGTTTTTCCCACTCAACCCTTTAACCATAAATTAGAATAAACAATTAATTGACTTGGGTCCAAACCCACAACTTTGGGTCAAAACCCCAACCACTTGGGTACTTTTCCCAACCAAGTAACTTTTGGCGGGTTTTCACACTCAAAATAGTACCTTCCGAGCTACCCAATTTCCAACATGCGACTCTTGTCTTAGCCACACCTAACTTCACAAAAACCTTTGTTATTAAGCGTGATGCCTCTATCCATGGCATTGGTGTGATTTTAATGTGAGAGGTCCTTTTTCAATGAAATAAACCAACTTAAAGGAAATAAATTTCTCAAACCAATTTATGAAAAAGAAATGTTGGCCATTCTACACACGGTTAAAAAATGACGCCCTTACCTAATAGGAAGACACTTCAAAGCAAAACTAGATTATGATAGTTTGAGGTAATCCCTTGTGAAATGATTATCTTTAGAAGATGAAAAAAATGGGTTACAAAGATGATAGGTTATGACATTGAAATTATTTACAAAAAGGAAAACATAATATGGTGGCAAATACACTTTCAATGAAATAAGAAGAAATACAGAGTCTACTATGTCCTATTTCCATTTGAGAATCTAATTTGGTGGAAGAAGAATGGAGAAAATGGAAGTTGGATCATAAGGTATGCAAGATATTTTAACAAATATAATAGGACCCAATTGTATTATATAAAATTATGTGGAAGAGTGATATGTTCATATAGGAAGATCACATACATTTATGTAAGATTTCCCAACTCAAACAAAGGGTCCCTTTGGAATTGCATAGCTCTCCTATAAGATGACATTCAAGGTTTTTGAAAACTTACCACATGATCAAGTGTTGAATAATGTCGTTATTGATTTCAAAGGCGGGGGGGAGGACTCCAAGGAAAGATCATCTTTAGTCCCAAAAAGAAGAAAAAGGACAAAACCTCAAAATTGATCTAAGGTGGGAGCACAAGGAACATACCTCAAAATTCTTGAAGAAAAATTTAATTTTTTCGATAAGAAGTAAAAGGGGAAAACCAAAATATAAGGTGTGGAAAGATGAAAAATGGGAAATCCTCAAATTCTTAAAGAAAACCTCAAATTTTAGTATAACGTAAAAGCCCCGCAAAGCCAAACTATTAGAGCCTTTTTTGTCAAATAATGGATAGAAATTTTGGTGTCAATTGTCCTCCCATCCGTTATATCCTTAGCATATCACAGATTTTACAATGTGAAAATTCTACATATTCACCAATATCCCTACACGTTATGACTCTTGGTCACATCCCTAGTCATTGAGGTGCTCAGACGTATCACCTAAGGAATAAGTACCCCTCAGTAATTGACACATCGAAAAATGTACAAGTTCACAAGATTTTTTAATATCTTGGTATATTGACTCTTGGTCAAAGGGTGCCTAAGGTTCAATATCTAAGGGCTAAGTACCTCTCAACATATCACCATATTGACATTATAACAAAAAGCACATGTTTGAATAATTTTTGATATCCTAGTATACTTAGCTCGTGGTCATGCCCCTAGTCACATGGTGCTAAGATATAACATCTAAGGGCCTAAGCTCTTGGTGTATCAACATATCAACAAATGCTTGAGTTTCCATGTTTTTCCCAATATCTTTTATATATAGCCCCTAATCACAAATCTGGTCACATGGGTGCTTAAGGTGTAGAAATCGAGGGCTAAGAACCCTCAACATGTTAGGTCCCTATACTATTAGTGTAACCCCTTATTGTTATTAGTACAACTGCCTTATTATATTGTTGTGCCCATGTAGTCCCCATATTGTTATTATTGTGCCCCATAGAAGCCCACTATTGTTATTATTGTGCCCTTACATTATTATTGTTATGTCGGCTCTGATTATATTATGACCCCTTAGACTCCTATACATAGAAAGGAGGTATTGTCATTTGTATCATCCAAGAATTGTTCATTTGTGTAATGTAAAGGAGGTAAGAGGATTATTTATAAATCGTTGATCTATCTTTTCTATCTTTTTGTGAGCCGGTTTCATAACATTTGGTATCAAAACTTTGGATTCTAGGGTTTCACTGCTCCAAATAGGTCATCGTGGAATTTTCACTATAAATTTTTCTCTACGAAGTTTCAGAAGCTAAAACAAAAACCCATTTGACCCGAAATCGTTCTAAACCTCGAGTCCAAATTTCAGATCTTCTCTCACTATATTTTCGGAGATATGATCTGAGGAAGTTAGGGTTTTTGAAAACTCCAGAATTCCATCTCAAACAGGTCATTGTGGAATTTTCTCTATACTTGTTTTTATGCGAAGTTTCAAAATCTAAAATTAAAACCCATTTGAGCTGCAATTTTGGTGAAGCTTAGGCCCGAATTTTAGATCTTGGTTCGCTATATTTTCGGAGATACAATCCAAGACATTTAGGGTTTCTGCAGGCTCCCGAATTACATCCTAAACAGGTGACCTTGGGAAAATCGTCATAACTTTCTCTCTGAGCATCAAATTGAAATTTCGTAAGAAGTTGCAAAAAGAGGACAGACTTTAGTTTTCTTTTTATCGGTTTCAGATCCTAAGGTTGAAACAGTGACACATGGGACTTCGTACAAGTTTGCTCTATTGAACCAATCTATAATCAGGTCATCGTGGGAGATTTAACATAACTCTTCCTTGCAGAATCCAATCTTGATCAGACTTGCGGGGTTAGAAAGAGGATTTAGAGGGCTACTTCAGGACATAATTTCAGAACTTGGAGATCTGAAATTACAGAGTTACAATCATTTCAAGATCGAGCTCCTAAAATCAAGAAAAGGCAATATGAGGAAGTTTGATGGCAAGGATCCGGTAAATTGGATACTACAGATGGAGCAATATTTTGATCTACATGACATGCAACTGTTACAAAAGGTATGTATTGCATATTCATATTTAGAACTGGATCAATTTTTATGGTATAAAGGGCTTTGTTCATGTAAACAACTTGTTACGTGGTCAATTTTCACGGAGGAAATGATAGCACATTATGAGGATACAAAGAGAAACACCTTTTTTAGCCAATTGATAAATCTCAAGCAAAAGTGTTCAATGGTAGAGACTATTGAGGAATTTCAAAAATTGAATATAAGGTAAAATGATATTCCAGAGAAGCAGAGGATTGATGTCTCCATAGGGACTTTAAATGATAACATTCAACATGAGGTTCGTCTTTGGGAACCTGATTCATTAGAGAAGGCATTCAGGTTGGCAAGAAAAGTGGAAAGAAAAATTATGGAAACAAGGAAGTATACCCCTCACAACTATAAAGATGGAAGTGTTGTTTCTCTTAGCCTTCCACAACCTACAAGGTTGACACCACAACAATTGGAAGAAAAAAGAGCAAAAGGGTTTTGTTACAATTGTGATAACAAATACATTAAAGGTCATAAGTGTGCTCAAAAGAAATTATTTTACATTTATTGTGGAGAGGAGGAAGAAAAGGATCAAGAAACGTCAAAAGAAGAGGATATACACCAAAAACCAACCCGAGAGAAAGAAGAAATGAATCTGACCATATCTTGTAAAGCATTGGCAAGAATTACCACTCCTCAAACTCTCAAGATAGAAGGACATATTAAGAAGAAAAATTTTCAGAAGTGAAATATGACATCGAGCATCAAGAAATGAATCTGAACATATCTTGTAATGCATTGGCATAAATTACCATTCCTCAAACTCTTAAGATAGAAGGACATATCAATAAGAAAAATGTTCAAAAAGTGAAAGATCACATCGAGCATCAAGAAATGAATTCGACCATATCTTTTAATGCATTGGAAGAAATTACCACGTCTCAAACTCTCAAGATAGAAGGACATATCAAGAAGAAAAATATTCAAGCAGTGAAAGATCACATCGAGCATCAACAACAAGTTCTCCAACTTTTAAAGGATAATGCCACTTTGGTGCAGAATCGAATGAAACAATAGGTAGATCAACATCGTAGTAAAGAAGTTTTGATGTAGGCGATTGGGTATTTTTACGGCTACATATCAAGAAAGCTAATTATGAGAAGGAAATGTTGGCAATACTACATGCACTGAAGAAATGGCGACCTTATCTAATGGGAAGACACTTCAAGGTAAAAATAGATCATGATAGTCTTAAATAATTTTTAGAAAAAAGATTATCTTTAGAAGAACATAAAAAATGGGTCACAAATATGTTGGGTTATGACTTTGAAATCATCTACAAAAAAGGGAAGCAAAATGTTGTTGCAGATGCACCCTCAAGAAAGGATGAGGATGTGGAAGCAATGTTTTGTGCTATTTCTATTATCCAACCAGATTGGATAAAAGAAGCAAGGGATGAATGGAAGAAGGATGAAGAAGTGTGGCTAGTCATTCAAAAGTTGCAGAAGATCCCAGTTCAAACAATATTGCCAGAACTTGACGAGGAAGGAAAAATCATTGGAACCTAGAGCAGTCATAGAAACAAGAAATCAACAACTACGAAACCGATCAATTTCAGAGTATCTCATCAAGTGGAAGAACTTACCTGCTGAAGATTCCAGATGGGAGGACAATAATTTTATATAGAAGCATCAGGAACTACTCAAGTGTTGAGGACAACACTTTTTGAACGAGAGGGGCATGTTAGGTCCCTATACTACTAGTGTAACCCCTTATTGTTATTAATACACCCGCCTTATTATATTGTTGTGCCCATGTAGTCCCCATATTGTTATTATTGTGCCCCATAGAAGCCCACTATTGTTATTATTGTGCCCTTACATTATTATTGTTATGTCGGCTTTGATTATATTATGACCCCTTAAACTCCTATATATAGAAAGGAGGTCTTGTCATTTGTATCATCCAAGAATTGTTCATTTGTGTAATGTAAAGGAGGTTCCCCCCTCGAAGAGGCTTATTTCTAAGTCACTGATCTATCTTTTCTATCTTGTTTTGAGCTGGTTTTATAACACAACATATCATTGTTATAGAAAAATGAGAAGGATAGAGGATTTCACTAATATTCTGATATAGTTCTCTTGGTCACGGAAGAACCTAGCTCTAGTGTTAAGGGCTTAGAGCCATCATCATATAGGCAGGAAAACGTTTTGTGGTGAAAATATGTTGAAAATGGTTGATATCATGATATCTCAGTGCAAGAGACCTGTCAATAGATAGAAAATTTGGTGACACTTGACCAAGAGTTTTTCCAGAGTCCGTACTCCAAAGTTCTTGGTTTTACATGTGTTTTCAATGTTAAAGGATTTTGGGCTTTCTCTTGATATCCCAATATAAAATATTCTAGACGTGTTAAATGGGTGTATGGTGTAGTGCCTATGCATATAAGGATTATAACATAAAAAAGGTTGGATTGAAGGGAGATCCAAATAATTGTAAGTGCTTACATAGAGCTTGGTTATATGTATGAGCACCTATCCATTAAAGATTAAAAAAGGAAATGCACTAGATATATAATAAAACTAAGGCATAAGAAAGAAAAAGACGAGGAATAGTATTAAAGCACTCGTTGGTAGTAGTGCATGATACATGTTAAAAGCACTTGGATCATAAAACACCAAGTCTTGAAATGTGGAATTAAAGGGAGCGCCAAATTTTATCTATGGGTTGAAGGAAGCACCATATTATAAAGCATTGCATAGGAAAAAGAAAAGGACAAGGGAGGAGTGAATGATAAGAGTTAGAGAATAGAGTGTGCAGTTTATGATGTTGGGATCATATGAAAGTGCTTGGTTCAAAGAAAATATTTGATAGGTGATAGTAAAAAACAAAAGAGAGCAAAGATTTGATAAGGTGATTGCAAAAATTGAAAGAGAGCAAAGATTGATGAGGTGACTGCAAAAATACAAATAGGAAAAAGGTTGATGCATGAAGAAATGGGGTGACTACAAAATATTAAGAAGAGTAGAGTGGAACAAAGAAGAAAATATTACAAATAGGAGATCATAAGGGATTGGTGTCTCTTGTGGGTTGATGCCTACAAAGTAGCAGTGGGATTTGTGTCTTGTTAAAATTGGCAACTAGGGAAAAACTCCATGTGGGTCTACTTATTCATGGTAGCTGATATTTTTCTTGGATTCCTCTCGTCGAGAGGTGTAGGATTGATCTAAAGGTCATCTGATTCTGACATGGATTCATGGAGATATGAATTTATTTGTGTTATGGGACAATTCATCAAGGTTGGCCAACAACCAAATTGCCCCCACATGTGCTCAACGTTTTAGTACAAAAAGAGGTGGCTTGCTAGTCATTTGCACACACACTCTTCTTGTGATCTCTTCCTCTCCACTTGTATTTGGGTTTTGGTGGGAGGAGCGATCCTAAGAGACAGCGCTTCCCTGATGAAGAGATGCCCTAGATCTGAATGCTGCCATAGGAAATAAGGATATACACAGCCCTAAAAGAAGATGACCTAGCTTCTAACGCTGCCCTAATAAACTCTATTAATGGAGGAAGTCTCAACATAGTCTTAGAAGAGAGTTCAAGACCTAAACACTGTCATGTTGAAGCTGCCCTCTACACTGTCATGGATCTAGGACACAATCATGTTGAAGCTGCCATACGCTGTCATATAAGGATGCCCTAGAATCTAACATAATCACGATGAAGCAGGATTTAACACAGAAGAGAAAGGCATCTATATCATTGGTCTAGAAGAGACCCTAAGCTGTCCAAAACATAGGTCTAAGAGACCCTATGATGCTGATCTATGGAGTCCCTAAATTTGCTGTCATTGTGCCCTAGCCATAGGATTGTGAGATGATTTAATAGAAGTCATGATGGAGAACCTTCAATGTTGTTCTAAAGGCTTTAATGTAGCCTTGGAATCACAGTAAGGAAAGGCATAACGTATACACTAAAACACTGTCCTTATATGCCCTAACGCTGTCCTAAAAGAGACCTCTATTCACAACCAGGAGAAGCCCTAGTCATGAAGGAGACACAACTCTAATGTTGCACTAAATACGGTCATGGAAACACAAAAAAGAGTGGGTAAAAAAGCTGGTCTATAACAAACATCTAGACGCTGATTTAGGAGGGTCATATCATTCCCTAGCCGCAGAGAATAAGAGGGCTAATGACTGTATAAAGGAGGCCCAAAAGAAAGGTTCTAAATGCTGTCAAGAGAGCTCCATATACGTTGTCCTAAGGTGGCCTTAATCCACAGTTACAAAGCTGCCCTAGATGCTGTCTACCTAGCCCTTAAGAAGGGTCCTGTAGCATTGACATCATAGTGGTAGGGTGCATCAATATGATAGATGGTACATCATAGTAATAGGGTAAAATAGCATGAATGTAAGCATGAAGGATGAAACATGTGTATGATGGGTGCAACATAGTGCACAATGATGGGTACAACAGTAAATAGGTGCAACATAGTGCACAGTGACAATGGTGCACCACAGTGATGCATAATGTAGCATGATGATGAAGAGCAGCATGTTGGGTACAACATGATGAGGTACAACTCAGTGATGGTGCAACACGTTGTAGCACAGTGATGATGGACATGGTATGATGGTGCAACATTGTGCATCACAGTGATAGGTACAACAAGGTGATGGAATCACCTGTGTTCGGATCAACTACCTCATGTGTCATCTTCTTAGAGAAGAACTCTACTCTTATTATGACAAGTCAAAATCTTGACTTCTGATGTATACATACTCTCTCTCTCTACTGAACTATTGAAGAACATATAAGAATAATTAATCAAGGGTTTCCCCACATCGGGGTTTGTCCCTGGCAGACGCCACATCTCGTGTCCACTTGTCTTGGCTTGTATTTTATGATTTATGTTTATGTTCTATCTGCATTTTACTATCATGCTAAATGTGATTGCTATTATGGAATTAATATTAAGCCAATATGGAAAATTGAAGTAAATTTTCTATCAGCATAGAACACACACAAACTTAACATGGTATCAGAGTTGAGGTGAAGACAAAGCGCAAGCAAGAATGAAAGAGCAATCATCAAAGATAGTTGGAAAGGACAAAAAGGCTCAATGGTTTCCTCATCCCTCTTCAAATTCACCAAGGGTGAAGTTGAATCAAAGAAGATTATCAGAGTGGCGCAACAGAAGCATCTGATGGCCTACCTCAAGATCACTTCAATGGGAAGTCTAGATCTAAGGGTGGATGGAAATGCAGATGCCTTGCTTGCAATAAGATTGGCCATTATGCGAGGGAGTGTCTGAATAGAAGGGAAACATCGCTTGATGATGATAACAATCATTCCAGGGACATCTTCAATGATCGGAGGAATGATAGGTAATGCAGGACATCAAGGAAATGGTAGACTCTTCAAAGAAAGAAAGGAACTCCAAGTATGGAGAACCAAATGTTGTTTCGAGTATTATCTTATATTGGCCCTCTCCACTACTTCTCCTCCAGACTCTTTGGGAATCTGGCTTATTGATTGTAGTGCTTCAAAGCACTTCATCAGATAGAAGGAAGCTCTCTCTAATTTGTTATATATGGAAACAATCGTGGGAATTATACTTGGAGCCAATGCCACCTATCCCAGAAAGGGTCTAGGAAATGTTACCCCTCAATTGAATGAGGGTAACACGATTCATTTACAAGAAGTTCTTTATGTACTGATCTCAAGAAGAACCTGGTGTCCATTTCGACAATGGAAATAAAAGGTTTCAAGGTGGCATTCATCGATGGAAAGGTAAGTGTTTGAAAAAGGAATTTTTCAAAGATGCTTTTATTAATGGGTTCAGGGTTAGAAATTTGTATCAATTTGCAGGAAGTCCATTGGGGACCATGTTAGTTGACACATCTCTTCTATAGCATTGAAGGTCTGCTTATTATGGGGCCTTACCACGTGCGAGTTAGATGGTGACAGGGATGCCTGAATTCAAGAAGAGCATGAAGGTACATGCCCGCGATGTACTAAAAGAAAATCTTACAAGGGGAGCATTCCACTCATGTAGCAAGTCCAAAGGTTTGGAACAACTCAAGGAGTTTGAGATTCATGATCAAGAATCTCATGTATGTAGGTTGAAGAAAGCTCTCTTTGATTTAGAGCTAACACCCGGGCTTGATATGAGAGGATTGATAACTGTCTGATGAAGCTGAGATTCAATAGGAGTGAAGCCGATCCAAACCATTTCTTGAAGGTTGTGGATAATAGACCTCTCATACTGGAACCTTATGAGCACGACCTCTTTCTGAGAGGTGCAAACCCTCTCATTTGCAAAAGTAAGAGGGAGTTGGATTCGAGATTTGGAATGGTAAACTGCAAGCCTGTGACTACCTCGATGGAGCTTAACTTTCACAATTTATGTGGTAGTGATGCGAGACCTGATTTGGGAAATGCCTCTGAGTTTCATAAACTCATTCTAGCATTGATGTTCTTGATGAACCTCCATCCAGATATATGTATTTCAATTAGCATGTTGAGCTCATATATGGTTGAGCCTCACTGGATTAGTGCCAATAATCATTTGATATATCTTCAGGGCACCATCTCTCATGGATTGAGATATACTGCCAGAAATGTGAAGCTACATGATTATTCTGATGTTTATTAGGCAGGTAATGTGGAGGATCACAAGAGCACTTATGGGTGTTGGTTCTCTTTGGGTTCTACTTTGATATCCTAGATGAGTAGGAAGAAGAAGTCGGTTTTCTTGAGCACTTCTGAGGCCAAATACATTGTTACGAGTATGACCTCATGTGAAGTTGCCTAGTTGAGGAAGCTCTTCAGTGATCTGTTTAGACACATGCTGGATACCACCATGATCTTTTGTTACAACCAGAGGAGGATTCGATTGTTGAGGAATCTTGTGTTCTATGATCAATCCAAGCATATAGACATCAGGTACCACTTTATCTGGGATATGGCACATCGAGGAGCAAGAAGACTCCATTGCATTGGGACTGATGTGCAGGTCACTGATATTCTATCGAAGCCCCTGGGAAAGGTCAAATTCTTGACTTTCCAAGAATGACAAGGAGTCATTGAGAGAATCTCTCCTAAGGGTCCTGTATGATATAGACATTGAGCTCTGGGAGCTCCGAGGGTCTTGGGGGTACATATTGAAGTGATAAGAAACCATAGGGTGAGTGGTTCAACCTTCCCCTAGTGGTCCGCTATGTAGGTAGGATGAATGGTTAATCCTTCTCCTGTCGAGACACAATCATAGGGTGAGTGGTCCAGACTTCCCCTAGTGATTTGTTGTGTATAGGGTGAGTGGTTCAGCCTTCCTGTGGGATACCCTTGGCGACATGTAGGCAAGATGAGTGGTTCATCCTTCTCCTGTTGAGACATCCTACCCATGCAGTCTGGGACTCATGGGAAGTACGTATCATCTGGCCAATGAGTAGGGAAATGAGGATAGTGACCATATTAGTACTGATGGATGCATTGTGTTACTACTGTACTCCCTATGCTAGGATGATATTGATATGGGATCAATTGGAACTGACTTTGGGTCAATAAGAGTGGTATGATACACTCTCTTTATTTGAAACTAATTGCGGATCAGTAAGAGTGGTATGAGACACTCTCTTTTTATATGGGATTGGATTCGGGTCAGTAAAGGATGGTATGATACATTCTCGATCACTTCTTCTTCATAGTTCAATAGAGCAGAGTAGAGTAGAGTAGAGTAGTGCAATGCAGGGCACTGATGGCAGAGATAGTACAATCTGACAGATGAATTAGCAGATGGAGTTATCCCTAGTTGAGAGGGAGTGTTAAAACTAGAAACTAAGGCTAAACTCCATGTGGGTCTACTTATTCATGGCAATTGATATTTTTCTTCGATTCCTCTCATTGAGAGGTGTAGGATTGATCTAAAGATCATTTTATTCTGACATGTATTCATGGAGATATGAATTTTTTGTGTTATGGGACAATTTGTCAAGGTTGGCCAACAACCAAATTGCCCCCACATGTGCTCAACGTTTTAGTATAAAAATAGGGTGCTTGCTATTCATTTTCACACACACTCTTCTTGTGATCTCTTCCTCTCCACTTGTATTTGGGTTTTGGTGGGAGGAGAGATCCTAAGAAACAATGCTGCCCTAATGAAGAGATGCTCTAGATCTGAATGCTGCCATAGGAAAGAAGGATCTACGCAGCCCTAAAAGAAGATGACCTAGGTTCTAACATTGCCATAATAAACACTATTAATGGAGGAAGTCTCAACGTAGTCTTAGAAGAGATTTCAAGACCTAAACACTATCAAGTTGAAGGTGCCCTCTACGCTGTCATGGATCTAGGAGGCAGTCATGTTGAAGCTACCATAAGCTGTCATATAAGGATGCCCTAGACTCTAACACAATCATGATGAAGAAGGCTTTAACGCAGAAGATAAAGGCATCTATATCATTGGTCTAGAAGAGACCCTAAGCTATCCCAAATGCAAGTCTAAGAGACCCTATGATGCTGATCTATGGAGTCCCTAAATATCCTGTCAATGTGCCCTAGCTGCAGGCTTGTGAGAAGATTTAATAGCAGTCATGATGGAGAACCTTCAATGCTGTTCTAAAGACTTTAATATAGCCTTGGAATCACATTAAGGAAAGGCATAACATAGACACTAAGATTTTGTCCTTATATGTACTAATGCTATCCTAAAGAAGACCTCTATTCGTAGCAAGGAGAAGCCCTAGTCATGAAAGAGACACAACTCTGACGCTACCCTAAATACGGTCATGGAAACACAACAAAGAGTGGGCAAAAATGCTAGTCTATACCAAACATCTAGACATTGATTTAGGAGGGTCATATCATGCCCTGGCTACAGAGAATAAGAGGGCTAATGACTGTATAAAGGAGGCCTAAAAGACAGGTTCTAAATGCTGTCAAGAGAGCCCCATATACACTGTCTTAAGGTGGCCTTAATCCACAGTTACAGAGCTTCCATAGCTCCTGTCTATCTAGCCCTTAAGAAGGGTCCTGTAGCATTGTGTTGTAGCGGCTACAACCACCCTCCAAAATTTTGGCCGGCACCAAATTTTGGAGCCTCCCTTGAGAGTTTCACTTGATGACTGCACACACTCGGGTTCACTCCGTGAGCTCGTGTGAGTCCTTGCATCCACCTTGCTTGTTCATTTCATTCAAGTTTCTGCATGCTGGTGTCTAAGTCATGCTTGCGACCATGTTATGGTTATCCTCAAAGTCTTCGCTTCATATGTGACTGTTGTGTTCGCTATGAAAGAATTTGTCATATTCACACACAAAGTCACATTCACTGTCGCGTAAGCGTCGTCTTGATCAATGAATGGTCAATCATGAGTGTTGCGCTTGTCACTTGCACCATCGGTCAATCATGTTGAACATGTGTGTCTGGATGGTTTGAGTCGTTTCGTCGTCGAGTCATGAGAGTGTGTGTTTGCATGATCACCTATGCATCTTTCGATCGTTCACACACTTAGCAATTTTTGCTGAAGTTCGGATGCCCAGACTCCCCTCTAATAGCCGGACCATTACCCCGCCATTGAATCAAACGACTGTCAACCATAACAGCGCAGAAGAATCAAGCAAGTATTTTCAACCTGCGCTTCCCGCAAGTAATTCAATCCCCTTTCATACTGACCACTCGAACAGTCGGACCCGATAGTCACCCCCGAGACTGACTCCCCTAAAAAATTGCGCAGAGGCCACTAAACTTACTTGCTCAGTTGACTAAGGAAATTGCACAGACAAGATGGAAAAAATTTAAGTTCCCATCCCTGTCTCCCTTAGAAAATTGCATAGTTTTCCCGGTCAGTCATCCCAGCAATCGACCGACTGCTCATCCAAGAAACTGTGCAGTTTTCATGAGCAGGCCTTCGGCTGCCTAGCAGTCCGCTCAGATCAAAAATTGCATAGAGATGATCATCATGTCGGCCTCCCAGCCTTAGTGCATTTTCCTCTGCCAGCAACTCCTAGTAGCAGACTGTTAGTTCCCTCCAGGAATTGCACAGTTTCTACTGCTAGCGACCCAGCAGCGAACTGCTAGTTCCCTTTGGGAATTGTGCAGTTTTGGCTGCTAGTGACCCCAATAGCCAACTGCTAGTTCCCTCTAGGAATTACACAGTTTTGGCTACAAGTGACACCAACAACCAACTACCAGTTCCCTTTGGGAATTACGCAGTTTTGGCTGCCAGGCTCTCGGGGCAGTTCCTCCCAAAAACTGCACAATCTCTGTTTGCTAACCCTCCTTGTAGCCCGAACTGTTCCTCCAGAAAATTGTGAAAATTTGGCCTTCCAGCCCCTGCTTCCCACTCGTTTCAGAAACTGCACAGATCCTGCCTACCTTGCCTTCCTGCAGCCTGGATTGTCCCTCCCAAAATTTGTGCAATTTTTCTTTCCAGCCGAGCCAGACCTCGTAGACAGTCACTATTGATTTGGATTTCCCATATTCATCACTCAGTGACTCTTGCAGTTTTCATTAGCAGTACTCAGAGCCATCATCCCACTTCACAACCTTGTTGCCTCTCTCGGTCACCTGCATCCAAAATGATCATGTGTCATGGTAGACTAGGAGGTTTTGGATTTGATGTCATCTCGTCATGAGTGACTGCAGGTATAGGTACACCAACAAACATGGCAAGATGATGAATGGGATGAACAAAGGGAGCACATGCAGAAGGACAGGTTCACCAATGGACGAACGAATGATGCATGCGAAGAGATGTGCTTGCGAATGGATGATCATGCAAAGATATGTTTGCGGACGGACGGATGAGCAAACATGCAAGATGTGCTCACGAATGGACGAACGAATGAACATGCACCTTTCATGAACATATGAGCCTGTCAAGCCTTCCAACATGCAAGCAAGGAGCAACATGCCTAAGCATCATCAAGTGAACCAAATACCATCGAAGACTCCATGCACTTTGCCATGCAGAGGTGAAGCTATGATACACCATGAAGACATCCATCACCCAGCAGCACTGTAGCTCAACATGCACTCCAACAGTAGCACGAATGTACCAGCACTGTCATGTCGAGTCATGTCATGAGTCATGTCACCCACATCTCTACTATGGGCTATGTTGTCAATCAATTTAATGTAACGTCAAAATCTAAGAGACCCACTTGTTGTACAAAGAGTCATGTAAATTCAAAAAGTCATGGAAGTCAAACAGTCATGAGGGTAGTCGAACAACCATAAGGGTCAGTTTTCACCCTTGGCTATAAATATCCCCTCATTTGTACATGCAAAGGACATTTCACCTCAACTCCTCCCACATCGCCAAGGGAGTCTGTAATCTTTCCTTTGAGGACTAAGTAGTGGCTCCAACGCCTCTCACATGGGGTTAGTGATGTATGGTGTAATGATGTGTCTTGGAACTTTCGCTTAATTCAAAAGCCTACTACCATGCCAACACGTTTTCACACATGTATTGTAACTATTGTAAGACTAATCTTTAACACTTGTGATGCATGTTTCTTTAATCTGTGTTCTACATTTGAATTATTTCACTTGTTGCAATGCATAATATGTTAATGGGAATGTGTTGTATATGCTGTTAATGCTGTCTCACCTGTGTAGACTACTCTCTCGGACATCAGACAAACCTTTCACATTGAAATTGCTGTAAACTACCATTGCACTCATGTGGACTAATCCACTGAGTGTTATACGTGTTATCTTCCCTTGTGTGTTGTGACTGCCGCATACATGTGGACTACTCTGCCAGAAGCTCTGTATGTCATGTTGTGTTGTGTGTTCCTAGCAGTGTTGGGACTGCTCCTAATCGACCTGAAACTCACTCTCACCCTCTCCCCTGACAGTGAAAGAACCATTGACACAAGTGACACTTACACTCACCAGGCACGTGAACCTCACTTCTCGAAGACAAACCAAATCACTCTCCTATGCTGACAAGCAATAGTTGAGGCAAATCCTTAAGATAATGGCAACTGGGCCATTGTAGTGGATGGGACTCCCACACCAAGCGATGTGAGGTCTAGTTGCGACTTCATACCGGGGTGATCTCCTGATGTTTGCAGATCCAACACCTTCAACATTTTGGTGCTAGAAGGAGGGCCAGATGACAAGAAGAGCCCATACATCTGGGTTGAATCTCTTACCTAAAGAATAATACACAATTCATGCTCCCGGGGTGTTTCTCTCATTTCTCCCTTAATCAGTTATCAATCCCTGATGAGCTTCTCGATCACTTGTCCTTGTTAAAGTTTGATGGCGAGGACAAAATGTTCGTAACTGAGCACATTTCTGATTTTTTTCATTTTTGTGAATCTCATGAAATCGATAGTGATGAGCTTGTTTGCGTACTCTTGTTCCTCACCCTTGAAGGTCATGCTAATCGGTGGTGTCATACCCTGCCACCTGCTTCTGTCCATTCCCTTCTCACTTTCTTCAAGGAGCTCCATCAAGCCTTTAATGAGTGTGACCACCAAGATGTCTATGAAAGAATCTCACATTTAAGAATGAAGCCTTACAAATCAGTTGAGGACTTTGCTACCCACTTCCTTCACCTATGTCATGAAATTCCTAAGCAGTTTTTGGACCTTGACTTCATGAGCCAAGAGATGAAACACTTGGTTCATGTCTCTCGAAACAATGAACCTCCTGATTTCCCTTCTTCCTCAACTCTCGTAGATCATGAGACACCTCATGTCTCGAAGAGGGTTCGCAACGGTTGCAAAGTTGAGAAATCTACACAGCATGCTCCCAATCCATCTGCTCAGCTGTCTCCCACCCCAACGGAGGAAATTCCAGAATGGTTAGGAAAGCCTATGGTGAAAACTCATCCCTCCATTCCACAAGAGGACATCACCATTCCTAACCCAAGTCTTGAGTCTAATCTGCATCTCTTCCATCCTCCATCATCCACAAGACATGACTCCTTGCACCATGACTCGCTTGAGCGATCTACTTCATAAGCTAGCTATGCACACTGTCTTGATTCTCGAGCTGCTGGCTCAAGTTGCAATCATGTGCAAGGCAGTCTCATCATACAGGTGGAGGAGTAGGACGGTGAAGACACAATCAATTCTTCTCAAAAAATTGAGCTTCTATTCTTGATCGATCCTCGATCCATGAATCTTGGTGAAACATCATGCACAATCAATTCTTTCGATGCTCATGCTTCCGTATGTTGTGATGATCACCCAAGAACATCATATGATCTATTGTCATCTCATGTACACTCTAACTCAGATTTGGAATGCGCATCGATGAAAGCATACATCCATATCAAAGCTTCCTCTGCACCTCTCTTGCCTATGTGTCCTATCATTCACAGCACAACAACATGCATCAAAGACACTCCACATTCTCTTGCTTCTTCTTCTTTTGAGTTATCTCCTCGATTGAACAAGGCAATAAGGTTGTCCATGATGAAAATAGTTTCAACACACAGGAATCTTCCCACCCATCATCATCTTGTGTGTTGCATGAAGACAGCTTGTCGAGTCAGCTTGCTAAAATTTTTGATGAAGCCTGTGACAGAGATGGTTGTCATCTTAAGAGAAGTTTTGAAATCAGTAACAATAGCCATCCTCAAGCCATGCATGATCTGGTTCACATCCCAAAATGAAAATTTTCAATTCTGGAAAGTTTCGGGACATGCCAGGGAGTTGAGGCACTTCAACATCCGTTGATGGTTATGTCAGGACCTCGTGACTCTGGTAAGCCCTTCAAACCAAATCAGATCTCATTTCTCACACACAATTCATCTATCTGCATGGTTGCACTTGACATGGATCCCCATGTAAATAATATTTACTGTTCAGGGTATGATATTTCAAAATTTCAGATTTTCGCTAATGATCGAATCCATAAGTCCGTTACAACATGTCTGTCTTCATGCACCTCTCTTACATCCAGTTCGGGTTGGGAGTGTCCATCCCTCATCCAATCATGGGACAGTGAAGTTGATCATCTCTATCTGGAATCACACTTATCAGATGTTCTCTCTCGTAATCAACTCCTTGGTATTTTTGCAAATTTTGCACGTCAAATCTGCCCACTCATCACACTAGCAATCTCCCTATGTGATGATGAGCGCACAACCTATCGTGCGAATCAAGTTACTTTCATTTCGCCACACCCCAACCGGTTTCACACATTCACAATGTTGACATCCTTTCTACATTTCTGTGATGACCATGATGCCTGTGCACTTTTCACCAGTTGCAGGTGGGTGTTCTATCATTCCTAGCACATAACAAACTTGTTTCCCTCATTCATAGCATTCGTACAATTGTTCCAAAGGTTTCTTTGTTCATGTAAAACTGGGAATCCAGCATCTCGATCGATTGGTCTGATTTCTCTTCTATCTTGGTTGGCTATCATGTAGTTTATCATTTTCCCAACAGTACATCCAATGATAGTCGCTTCACCCACTATGATCTTCACCATGTAACATATTTCTTCTTATAATTTTTTCAAGCAAGTGAGGCACTTCGGCCTGCACTGATGGCTATGGTAGGCCCTCACTGTCTTCACATAATGATGAGAATGACCACATATATATATCCATATCAGATCCCCATCGTGATCCCCTCTCTTGAATCAGGAATCCGTGTACTCAAAGATCACGAATCTTTCAGAACAACCATCACTAATTTTATGATCCAATCACTGAATGGATGGAACAATATTACATGGAGAATCATGTTGTAGGTAACAAGATTCAGTCCTTCCTCACAATCACTGAGAAACTTGGTGCAAAACAACACACACTCGCAAGAGCCCTTCGAGGTTCGTTGAAAAATGGTAGTCACGGAAGAGGTAAGCATGTGTGTTGGGTGGTTGTGACACATTCTTCCGCCCACAGGTGAGACCTTCTCTCTTGTGTGCAAGTTTTTCAAGTTTTTTAATTTTCTGTTGCACACTATTTTTATCTGTTTTAATCGCTTGTATCTTTGTGACTGTAGGTTGGGTACACCTAAGGTGGCCTCATTGGAAATTTCATTTCACATAACCCCTACCGTTTAACATAGGAGTAGGAGTAGTTTTTTCTTTTTTCGCTTGTCTTTGCTTTCTAGTTTGCATGATTGTTTGCTTGCTGACTTGGTTTCTTTGCTTACTATTTTTGTTTACGTTTGTTTTGTTTGCTTGGTATATTACTATTTTTGTTTCCAGAAATAAATGCTACCAACTACTACGTTCTGGCTTTTGAATAGAGTATGTGGCTGAAATTTGAAGAGACTTGTGACACTGCAGCACTTGGCCAGTCTTGTGTCCATCTTCTCTGTGCTTGGTTATAACCTTTGGCCAATGAAGTATTGATGGAAAATATGAACCGTCTGCAAGGGAAGTTTTGGTCCAACCATGAACCTATGTCCACACTGGGAAGCCCCATGCCTATACTCAGTGTTCTAATCTGTGTTCAAGCTCATCCAACTAGTAGAAACGAAGAAGGGGAAAATCTAAATGAGCAAACCTATGTCAGAGGTCTTACATGCTTCTCTGAAGGAACAACCTCTTTTGCTCTCAATAAGTCAGGATCCCCCTTCCGCCCCAAAAATCAATAAGTGCCTATGCACAGTCCTCTTGAAAAATATAAAGGTGAAAGAAGAGAAAGGCTTCGTGTGCAGAGAGGTGAAGCATAAAACTCCACTAGGGTACTGTCCAGGCTTGCTGGTAGTGGAGAAATGTGTGTGTTCATGCGTGACTTTGTCGTGGTACTGTCTAGGCTTGCTGGCAGCGGAGCAACACCAGAGATGAAAAATTATACTCTAAAAATCTTCAACTTGCATGCTAAACTACCCTTCCCGAATTCGAAAGACTGAGATCAAGATGAACTTTTGATTGTGTTTGATTGAGTTGTCAAAGGGTGGACCATGTATGTCCATGGAGTAAGTGGGGAAGCCGAAGTAACCCGCACAATGATTCAATACTCCCAGGAAGACCAAGGCCCTATGTTAGCAATGAACTGAAACAGAGAAGCTGGAGTTCTAGTGGCTACAACCACCCTCCAAAATTTTGGCGTGCACCCAATTTCAGAGCCTCCCTTGAGAGTTTCACTTGATGATTGCACACTCTCGGGTTCACTCCGTGAGCTCATGTGAGTCCTTGCATTCGCCTTGCTTTTTCATTTCATTCAAGTTTTTGCATGCTGGTGTCTAAGTCATGCTTACGACCATGTTCTGGTTATGCTCAAAGTCTTCACTTCGTATGTGCTTGTTGTGTTCGCTATGAAAGCATCTGTCACACACACACGGAGTCACATTCATTGTTGCGCAAGCATCATCTTGATCAATGAATGGTCAATCGCGATTGTCGCACTTATCACTTGCACCGTCGGTCAGTCATGTTGAACATGTGTGTTTGGATGGTTTGATTCGTTTTGCCATCGAGTGATGAGAGTGTGTGTTTGCATGATCACCTATGCATCTTTCGATCATTCACACACTTAGTCATTTTTGTTGAAGTTCTGATGACCAGACTAGCCTTTGATAGTTGGACCATCACCTCGCCATCGACTCGATTGACTGTCAACCAGAACAACATAGAAGCATCAAGCAAGTATTTTCAAGTTGCGCTTCCCACAAGCAATTCAATCCACTTTCATACTGACTACCCGGACATTCAGACATAATAGTCAACCTGGGATTGACTCCCCTAAAAAATTATGCAGAGGCCATTGACCTTACTTGCTCAGTTGACTGAGGAAATTACGTAGACAGGCCAGATAGATACCAAGTGCCCGTCCTTGTCTCCCTCAGAAAATTACACAGTTTTCCCAGTAAGTCATCTCAACAGTCGATCGACTGCTCATCCAAGAAATTGCGCAGTTTTCATGAGCAGACCTTCTGCTACCCAACAGTCCGTTCAACTCAAAAATTGCATAGAGATGATCAGCAAGCCAACCTCCCAGCCTTAGTGCAGTTTCCTCAGCCAACATCTCCTAGTAGTAGACTGCTAGTTCCCTTCAAGAATTGTGCAATTTCTGCTACCAGTGACCCAGCAGGCAACTACCAGTTCCCTCTGGGAATTGTGTAGTTTTTGCTGCTAGTGACCCCAACAGCCAACTACTAATACCATATGGGAATTGCGCAGTTTTGGCTGCCAGTGACCCCAGCAACCAACTGCCAGTTCCCTATGGGAATTGCATAGTTTTGGATGCTAGGCTCTCGGGCAGTTCCTCCCAAAAACTGTGCAATCTCTGCCTACTGACCCTCCTTGAAGCCCGACCTGTTCCTCCAGAAAATTTTGTAAATTTGGCCTTCTAGCCCCTGCTACCCACTCATTTCGGAAACTGTGCAGATCCTTCCTACCTTTCCTTCCTGCAGCCCAGACTGTCCCTCCCAAAATTTCCGTAATTTTGCCTTCCAGCTGAGCCAGATCTCACAGACAGTCACTGTCAACTTAGATTGCCCATCTTCATCACTCAGTGACTCTTGCGTAGTTTTCATCAACAATGCTTGGAGCCATCATCCTGCTTCACAACCTTGCTACCTCTCCCAGTCACCTGCATTTGAAATGATCATGTGTCATGGTAGACTAGGAGATTTTGGATTTGATGTCGTCTCGTCATGAGTGATTGCAGGTATTGGTACACCAACAAACATGCCAAGACGACGAATGGGATGAACAAAGGGAGCACATGCAAAAGGACAGGTTCACTAATAGACAAACAAACAATGCATGTGAAGAGATGTTCTCGCGAATGGATGATCATGCAAAGATATGTTCATGGATGGATGAACGAGCAAACATGCAAGATGTGCTCATGAACGGACGAACAGACGAACATGCACCTTTCGCGAACAAATGAGCCTGTCAAGCCTTCCAACATGCAAGCAAGGAGAAACATGCCTAAGCATCATCAAGCGAACCAAAGACCATCGAAGACTCTGCGCACTTTTCCATGCGGAGGTGAAGCTGTGATACACCATGAAGACATCCATCACCCAACAACACTATAGCTCGACATGCACTCCAACAGCAGCATGAATGTACCAACACTGTCATGTCGAGTCATGTTGCCCACATCTCCACTATGGGCTATGTTGTCAATCAATGTAATGTAACGTGGAAGTCCAAGAGACCCACTTATTGTACAAAGAGTCATGTAAAGTCGAAAAGTCATGGAAGTCAAATAATCATGAGGGTAGTCGAACAACCACAAGGGTTAGTTTTCACCCTTGGCTATAAATACCCCCTCATTTGTACATGCAAAGGAATTTTCACCTCAACTCCTCCCACATAGCCAAGAGAGTCTGTAATATTTCTTTGAGGAGTAAGTAGTGGCTCCAATGCCTCTCACACGGGGTTAGTGATGTATGGTGTAACGATGTGTCTTGGAACTTTCGCTTAATTCAGAAGCCTACTGCCAGGCCAACACATTTTCACCCCTGTATTGTAACTATTGTAAGACTAATATTTAACACTTGTGATGCATTTTTCTTTAACCTATGTTCTACATTTGAACTATATCACTTGTTGTAATGCATAATATGTTAATGGGAATGTGTTGTATATGCTGTTAACACTGTCTCGCCTGTGTAGACTACTCTCCCAAACATTAGACATACCTTTCACATTGAACATGCTGTAAACTACCATTTCGCTCATGTGGACTAATCTGCTAAGTGTTATATGTGTTATATTCCCTTGTGTGTTGTGACTTCTGCATCTGTGTGGACTAATCCACTGGAAGCTTTGTATGTCTTGTTGTGTTGTGTGTTCCTAGCAGTGTTGGGACTGCTCCTAATGGACCTGGAACTCACTCTCACCTTCTCCCTCGATAGTGAAAGAACCATTGACACAAGTGACACTTACACTCACCAGGCACGTTAACCTCACTTCTCGAAGACAAAGCAAACTACTCTCCTATTCTAACAAGCAAGATTTGGGGCAAATCATTAAGAAAATGGCAACTGTGCGATCGTATCGGATGGGACTCCCACACTGAACAGTGTGAGGTCTAGTTGGGACTTCATACCGGGGTGATCCCTTGATGTTGGTGGTTCCATCACCATCAACACATTGAAAACATAGTGATAGGGTGCATCAATATGATATGATGGGACAACATAGTAATAGGGTACAACAACATGAATGCCACGAAGGATGCAACATGTGTATAATGGGTGCACAGTGATGGGGACAACAATAAATAGGTGCAACATAGTGCACAATGATAGTGGTGCACCACAACGATGCATAGTGCAGCATGATGATGAATAGCAACATGTTGGGTACAACATGATGAGGTACAACTCAGTGATGGTACAACACAGTGATGATGGACATGGTATGATGGTGCAGCATTGTGCAACACAATGATAGGTACAACAAGGTGATGGAATCACTGGTGTTCGGATCAACTACCTCATGTGTCATATTCTTAGAGAAGAACTCTGTTCTTATTATGACAAGTCAAAATGTTGGCTTTTGATGTATACATACTATCTCTCTCTCTCTACTGAACTATTGAAGAACATATAAGAAGAATTGATCAAGGGTTTCCCCACATTGGGGTTTGTCCTTGGCTGGTGCCACATCTTGTCTCCTCTTATCTTGGCTTGTATTCTGCAATTTATGTTTATGTTCTATCTGCATTTTACTATCATGATAAATGTGATTGCTAATCTGGAATTGATATTGAGCTAATATGGAAAATTGAAGTAAATTTGCTATCAACATAGAACATACTTAAACTTAACATATCTCCTATAGGTTGGTTTGTACAAAGTAATAGAGGGGTGATATGGATATGTTTGCAAAACCACTAGGAGATGTTTCTCCATAGCCTTGGCCCTGAGAATACTATGATATAAAGGAGTACATGAAATATAACAAGAAGTGTACAAACAAATAGATCCCCCAACAATGTAAGAAAATCAATCATCCATGTATAAGTTTCCCTATCTAGGGTTTGAGTTTGGTACTCAGGATTCACACAAGTTGATGGTGAGTGTTGGATCTGATGTAGAGAATCCCTGCTCCAACCAAGAGATCTTGTCCTCTATAATAGATCTAAATCTTGCACACAATCAACACCAAACAAATCAAACAAATGGTTTTTCGCGGAGGACCTTTAACTCAAACAAATCAACATGAAAAATAAATTATAAATACAGATTTAATGGAAGAGAAGTTTTACTTTTATTAACCATGAAATGAAATAGATACAAAGAATGTATACCATCACATATGGATCTTCTCCTCTAGATTCCCATAGTGTCTAATTGAAACCAAAATAGCTCATTATCTCTCACAAAATCACAATAGCATAATGACTCTCCAACTATCCAAAAATCCAAATATTGCTTGACCCTCAAGGATAAACCAACCAGTAAAGACCTAGAGGGCTTCCAAGGAGGAAAAATGTAGATTCTTAGGGGAAATAGAAGTTAGGAATATTTTCTAATAATGCACCCAAGCCAACTCAAAGAGGTAAGATATCATGTAGGTTTGAATTGATCTCCTGGGGAAAGTAATCCTCTAAAACATTAGTCAAGGTCATAGGGACTGAACTAAGAAACTTCAACTCTAGTCGCTATGCAAAAGGGTGCTCCATGCGACTGGAAGGCTAGAATCGATCTATCATACACTAGGTCCTAGCGACTGTGGACAAAACTAGGTTATAGGTCAAATATCAAGCAAGTGGTCAACAATAAAAGGATCCACGAGTACTGAATCTAGGGAGAAAAATAGGCTGGTAACATATTCACCCTAATGCATGAGGTCAGAAGAGTAACCAATGGATGAAATGCATTAAAATAAAGCTCAGAGGTCAAAATGGGAGGAAGGAGACAAAGAAAAGGATCCGAATTGGAAGAGGCCAAATGTTGAAGTCTCATATGTGCTAATAACATCCCCGAGGAAGGCATACCCATGCTCAGTCATAAAGAGAAGCTAAATATGGCCACCAAAATCATACACTATAGATCCATGAAATACTAGGACATGGCTAAGAATGATACACAGTGGATCCATGTGACTCATCAAACAGATCATAGCCACAACCAAATAGAGTATGGATATATTCCACAATATAAATTAGTATAACTATGGACACATGACAGACAAGAGTTGTCCTGAAAGTACATAATAAATACATAACCTAACCTAGGGTCTTCAACATAACCCCTAATGGTACGAATCCACAACATGCGAATAGATGTGTTGATTTTGATCATGGTAGAAATCACCTAATTACTGGTCAACAAGGTGTATCGTTAATAGATGTGAGGGGACCCACCAATGATGAAAATGGACCCTAAGGTATCTAGTATAATTCACTAAGCGTGAATAGATGAGATGAAATCAAACACTCTCAGACTCGACAAATCAAGATTCAATGATGGAAACCCCCTATCGATTTCGAGGAAACCTACCACTAAGGTATGCAAGCTCCAAGGTAACACTAGTTCTTAGATAAAGCACCTAGATAGTGAGTTGAAGTCGATAGGAGAAGATACATCGAAGGACGGCCTTGATGGATCCTCGATCAACCAACACAAAATATACCAAGGTGATGTAGTGAATGAATGAATACATGAAGCGATGAAGTACAATTGACACAGGGATGGCTGAATCAAAAAGTTAAAAAAGAAACTGTAGATGGCTAACATAGGTCGAGACTTCCCTTGAACACACGATGACAAAAAATAAAAGTGGCTTCGAAGCATGACTAATAAGCACCATATGGTATCGTGAGACAGCACGAGGCATTGAAGCACACTCCATAATGACTGAAAGAGTGACAAGTTGGAGGAGTAGAGATACTCATATGTATGGTACGACTCCTAGGCAAGATAAAACTCAACTATAAGATAATGATTCAAACTAGAGCCATGTTCAAGGGCGATGCGACTGACACTGCCATTTTGATGACTAACAGAAATAAAGGTTCCCCTACCATTTTATCTTTTTTAATCTCCTTCATAGTTTAATTAGAATGAAAGAGAAGACAAGTATGCTTAACAGGTTCCTTTTTCATTAAATTCAATGAGGCCAAAAAAGAGATAAAAGTACACTCATACCCTTCTCATGGTTTAACAAGCTTTGAGAATGGAAAATAGATCACTTTCCAACTTTCAATTTACATAATGAGCAGGAAAAGACGAAAAGAACTCGACATTTCTGTTTAGATCTTACAAGCATAAAAATATAGCGAAAGAAGCTCAAGATTTTCATAAGTTTAGCAAGGCATGAAAAGAGGGCCAAAATGAACTTAACATTTTGATTGATTAACAAGTATGAAAACAAGGAAAAAAGGAGCTCGATGTTGTTTAGTGTTTAATGAGGATAATAAAGACACTAAGGAAGCTCGTCTTGGAGGAATCGGTGGTATAAATGTAGCAACTAGTTTCAGCATGAAGGAACCATGCAAAGCATAATGAGGCAAAGAGGCTAGCTCAATAATACCACTCACCACAACGGTCCATCCATGAAAGGATAAAAAACCAAGTTAAAGTGAATGATAGGCCAAGAAAATTATAACAGTGACGACGAAACAAAACCAAGACTCATTACGCAGAAAGAGGCCAATAAAATGTGGCAACCACAAGGGATAAAGCATGGAATCTGTTAGAAATTCAGAATGGCAGAAAGAGTCTCTTATATTGATAATTACTTGTGATATTCTTGTGGAATTATTATCTTCTTTTATCTTTGTTTCATCAAGAAATCATCAAAGAAAAACATGAAGATCAACGACGCCGTATGTAGCCACTCAACCAGGGATAAAACCCCTCTCTAAGGGAAAGCCTAGTCAAATTCTCCCACTAATCAAATTGAGATAGATAAAAACCTTAAACATGACCAAAATACCTTCCTCCTCCACCAAGTCAACCTTCCAATATTATTAAGAAAATTTGAGTAGTCTCTTCTTTTCCAACAATTACATCCTAACAATAACCCAGAATTTTGGCACCCAACAACCATAATTTCGGTCCTACTACAGTAATTTTGGCCTCCATAGAAACTTTAGAATTTCACACGTGTGAGAGTAGAGAGAGAAAATTTGACTTCCGTTTGCTTGACAAAGACTTCCTTCTCCTTTGCTAGGGTTTTCTTCCTCTTCCTTGAACTTCAAACCCTGTTTTTGTCTCTAGCTACTGCAAATCAAACTTGTAAATAATGTGTTTCAAATGAGTCAAGCTGTTGCCCTTTTATAGTGGATTCTTCCTCCTTAATGAGGCCGACTTGTCCAGGTTGAGGCTGACTTGGTGGAGGAGGACTAAATGACATATTTTACATAAAAATAAATATCTTCTTTGATAGATGAAGCCCAAGAAGGGTCTTTTACATATTGAAAAAGACAAGGACTCTTGACATAAACCTAAGAATACTACAATGGTGGATTTGACCTAACATCATTGACCCAAGCATGAAACCCATGCTTTAATAAGTCAATTTCCTTTATAATAAAATTGATTTTTCTTTCTTTTTACAAATACATTACATCATGACTCAAATAAAATTATGAAGACCGACACTAGTTACACTCTTCAACACTCCCTCTTAACTAGGGAGGTATTCATAATCACATACATACAAAGGTACATGGAATATCTCAAAGTAATATAACCTATGAAGATTTCACAACACATGTAGTGCTATGAATTAGATACCTCACTAGGGTACTTTAATCGGGTGGGATTAAGTTGTAGTCAAGCTTTAGCCATTCTAGGTACCATGAGGATTTTAAGATCTAACATCAACCCAGGTATCTAGGTGCATGTCCAAGGTTGAAGCTACATGACCAAAACGACCCTCCCTACTTTAGGACATAAACATGAACACATGGGACGACTAGATATCCTCCCAAGCATCTTATTGCCACAAGATTTTTCATCTCTCCTAAATCATATATATATATATATATATATGATTCCACTGTTCAATATTTTTATGGAGAGTTCCTGCACAATCACAACCCCAATCTGTAATAAACCTTCAAATATATTAAATTAAACACAAACCTTTGGGGTCCTCAATCATTTTGATCCTTCTTATTTCATCATCAAGTTGTCTAGATACAACTTTGTCAAAAGCTTTCTTCTTTCACTTCTTCTCTAGCACCAAATACAGCCTCAAAAATTCACACGTATTTTTTTTTGCAAATTCATCTGTATTAATCCACATGATCATATACACCAAGGACAAGTCATATGTTCTTTGTGAGATTACTACAATAACTAGAATAAAAATCACTATATATCAAGGAGAAATCCTTTTCTGTCATACTAGCTCCAATTACCAAATCAAAACAAATAACATGTTGATATGCATATTTCAGTCCCTGGCAATCACAAGATTAGTCAAGGCATTCAAAATCTCTATCATAAGTCAAACATTATGTAGATCCTAAAAAAAACTAGCTTGCTCATAGAACTCTCCATCATCTGATCCATGTATATAGGTATGTCATACTCTTGGTGTGCTCTTGGTCTTATGCATAAGATGTTAATTTTTGTGTCCTACAGGCTCAACCACACCCATAAGCCTTCTTTCTTACGGTTGGGAGGCTTATAGTCGCACCCTTAAGAAATTCTCCCAACGGTTGGGGCTTGGACTAGGAGAAACCTTCTCTGGTCAAATCAGAACTTGCCAAAACGTTTTCCACAACATCAAATGTTTATCATGACCATATTTCAATAGAGGAAATTTCAGCCTAAAAGTGGCCATGAAATTTTAATGTAATTTCCATGTTATAATATGTAAACCAATCAAAATCATTTAAATTTAAAAAGAGGTGCGTGTCTTAAATAATGTTAAATTGTTTAGAGAGAGAGGGAAGAATTGGCCAAATGGAGCTCCGATTTGGTGCAACAACGGATTTCAGTTAGGGTTTAGGCTTTGTTTCACTCTCACTGCAACTATAGCTATCTCCACCTTGCCCAATCTGTGTGGCAATCTCACTGTGACGGTCTGCCACATATTCCATTGACATTGTGGTCAATGCACCCTAAAACCCATTCCTACTGTTCTGTCTTTGGATGCAACATTTGTCGGTGATGGAGGAAGATGCTGTCAACTACTCAGAGGAGCCTTTCCCCTATGAGCCCATTTGGACATACCCTAGCTCTCTATCGGATGTGTCGTTTTCTGGGTCCCCAGGTCATCCTCATTCACCATGGTCGGGACCGCGACCTATCCGCTTCGACCTTGATACCTCTGTGCCTAGCTTGTAGTTTTCGTCTCTCTTAATTTCATTGCTGGGCCTCAATCGTCCTTCCTTCTATTTGACCTTCTTACAATTTCTTGCCTTCTGCATTCCTCCATCTCCATATTTCGACCATTCGCTCCCTGACCCACCCCTCTTGCCGTCCAATTTCGCCCATCCCTCATTTGTGGGTATCGATTGGGGTTAATCCCCATTCACACATCCTAGCTTCATCATCGTTTCCGACCTCTATTTTTGAACCTGGGCAACCATCATTTTCATCTAGATGTTTCAATGTCACGATCATAAACCATAGGTCATATAGCCCTAGGTCACAAGAGGCTCCCTCGAGTACCCAAGACCCCCTATAGGATCATTCGACGACCCCTCATTTGGGCAAAGCTAGAAGATCTAAGTGCGTCAAAGCCTCACACATGGACCTGTCCCTCTATTTCAGAGAAGGAGTACAAATGGGTGACATAGTGGACACGACAAACAAGGTTCTGGTGGGAAGGGTCAGAGGAAGGTCTTACTTGGCCACTCGGCTCTATCTTTGGGTCACTAAGATTTGGGGGAACATCCTCAGTGAACTCCTGTCTGTTACCACTCTGGCTCGTGGCTGGTTCGCTCTAAGTTTTCAAAGGGAGGATTATACATCATGGGTCCTCTCACGGTATTGGCACATAGAATTGGCACCCATGCTGCTTAAGAGATGGAGTCCACTTTTTGACACCGAGCAGGAGCAATTGGGTGCTGGGCTGCTTTGGGTCCGTCTCTCGAGACTTCCCCTGCATTTCTGGTCTGAGGACATTTTTAATCGCATTGGGAATGTATTGGGCACATCCCTTGATTATGATAAATATTTCATTACCTGAGGCAACAAATTGTTGGCGTGTATTGTGGTCTACTTGGACACCAGAGAAGGGCTGGAGGAGCAGATCACTCTTCAGTGGAAAAGATTCACCCGCATCCAGATTCTGGATTATGAAGGGGTGTCGTTCAGATGTAGGAGGTGTCACAAGGTCAGCCATCTCTACAAGGAATTCCCATTGGTTACTGTTGCCTCCTCTCCCATCAAAGACATAGATGGCACCGACCCTGTGACACAAGCACCCGCAGATAAGCAGCCTTCTCAGTCCTCTCATTTGAAGCCACCGGATCACATTTCTACATAGATGACTTCATTGGCCACCCCTCGGCCTCCTTCACCTCCCATGACGAGATCTCGGGCAGCTGCTGCGGCCGCCCTTTCTACAGGTATTTCTTCATCTCTTTTCTCTGCATATTCTTTATCGTTATCTACTTTTGCACCTCAATTTCATGTTGCATTTGCATCCTTTGCATGCATATCCACCACTCCTCTTACTTTCCCTCTGAACCCCCCTCCCCCATCCTTTACTACCACCTCACCATCTATACCTGGGATGACCACTTCACCTCCCTCTCTTGGTGGATTGGTCTCCTCCTATCACTCTCACCCTTATAATATTCTCTCTCGGGGGAAACACCCCTTTGAGCCTTCTAGTATTGGCCTGATGTCCCCCCCCCGCAAGATCTCCAAGGGGTCATAATTCTTTCATTTCTAAATCCATTATCCAAGCAGGGTGTGGATGTGGCTCAGGGTAAGAAAACTACACTTGATAGGGTTCTTAGAGCATCAAACATCCTCCCTTAATCTCATACATGAAGTGGATATCTTTCAACTATAGAGGGTTGGTTATCCCTGCCAAAAAAATAGCCCTCAAAAGAATTCTAGATTCTGAGCAGATCAATATTATCTATCTACAAGAAACCCCTGGGATGGTTGATCAGGTAATCTTTGTGATGAACTTCCTGAAGTTGGGATGGACATTCCACGCTCTGGATATCAGTGGACGATCTGGGGGAATCACACTTGGCATTAACACCTGCATGATTAAGCTTATTTCATCCTGGGGGGGGGTGGTTTTATTGGTATGGACATATACTCCTCGGAGTTGGGCCTGGAATTTAGAATTATCAATGTTTATGCTCCCTGTCATAACAGGGAAGAATTTTGGAATCACCTACTCAACCAATCTCTCACAAAATCCAACAATCTTATTCTGGGAGGGGATCTCAATTTCTCAATTGGACATGAAGAATCTTGGGGACACAATGCCCAGTTGGACCCCCTCTCAGAAACTATGGAGTATCTTCTGAAGCAACACCATCTGTTAGATATCCCTATGAATAAGCTGTAACTGACTTGGCGTAACAGAAGAACTAGAGAGGCATCACTGGCCAGAAGACTGGATCGCTTCTTAATCAAGGAGAACTTGGTAAGGGCCTTGACAAATTTCTAACAGTGGGTGGGATCTGGAGGCATTTCTGACCACTCCCCTATTTTTTTGGAGTTGTCGGGACCCTTTCAGAAACCAAGAGCTCCCTTTAAATTCAACTCCATCTGGTTGATGGACCCTGATTACACCAAATTGGTAAATGAATATTGGCGGGCTCACCCTCCTGCACAGGGGAGGTCTATATCATAAGGTTTTTGTCACAATTTGAATGACCTAAAGACATTATCTATACAATGGGATAAACATAAAAGAGATCGGGATGAGCAGACTCTAAGGCTCATTGAAGACAAGATGGTAGATTTGATGGACGAGAATGGGAGGGGGTTCTCCTCTGCAGAAGCTAAAAACACCCTCATAGACTTGGAGGTAGAACGATCCAAAATTCTTAAAGAACAAGAGGAGACTTGGCGCCTTAGAAGTAGCACTATTTGGTTACAAGCGGCGGATGGAAACACCAAATTCTTCCACAACTTTGTGAATGGGAGATGAGAAATTAATAGTATCTGGAAAATGCCTAATGAGGATGGCCAACCTACTCACACTTTTCACCAACTGGCTCATCTTGGTACTAACCACTTCCAACAACTTTTCAAGGCTCCTCTCGAGGCCACTCTTGTTGAAATTGTTAGAGTTGCTAGACTATTTCCTTGATTTGTTGATCAGGATGTGGAAGCTGACCTCATCAAGCCTGTTACAATGGGGGAATGAGAAAGCACCCTAAAATGGTTTAAAAAGGATAAAATCATTGGCCCGGTTGGATGGTCTATTGAATTCTATTTGGCCTTCTTCGAGACCATTGGTCAGGACCTACTTAAGGTTGTGGAGGAATGCAAATCATCTGGTTGAATGTATGAGGCCTTCAATTCCACCTTCATTTCCCTCATCCCCAAAGTGGACTCCCCACTTTCTTTCAATGATTTCAGGCCTATCTCCCTTTGCAATTGCCTCTACAATATTATTGCCAAAATCATTGCTAATTGACTAAAGCCCATCCTATCTGCCCACATCTCATCTGAACAATTTTCCTTTCTACATAACAGACAAATTCATGAGGCCATTGGCACTGCATAGGAGGTCCTCCACTCCATCAAGACAAGGCATTTAAAAGGCTCTATCCTCAAGATCGACCTCTCTAAGGCTTTTGATCGTGTCAGTTGGTTATACTTAAGAATGCTTCTAACTCACCTGGGCTTCCCCCTTCCTTTCATTCATTGGATCATGTGTTGTATCACTTCTGTTTCCTTCAGCATTCTCATAAATGGCTCAGCCTCCAATTTCTTCCATGCAGAGTGAGGACTCAGACAGGGATGTCCCCTTTCTCCACTCCTCTTCCTCCTTGTAATGGAAGGTTTGAGAAGATTAATACTATAGGAAAGAAGAGAAGGGTGACTTCAGGGTATCAAGATTATAGACCAATGTATCATCACCCACCTACTTTTTTTTGATTATGTCCTCATCTTCCTCAATGGGGGTATTAGGGATTTCTCTATTTTCTCTGCTATCATGCAACTTTTTTTCCTTGCAACCGGAATGGAATCAAACCGGCTGAAATCCACCATCTCCTTCTCAGAATGATCCCCTCAGGAAATCCAGACCGCTCTTCATAAGTTCCCTTTTCAGAGACTTTATTTGGAATATGGACTCAAATATCTTGGGTTCCACATCAAGCCACATAGTTAAAAGATTTCGGATTGGATTTGGCTTGTGGCCAAGGTGGAAAAAATACTACATAACTGGAATCATAGGTTCTTATCTAGAGCAGGGTGTTTATTCCTCATCAAATTGGTCCTAGAGGTGACCCCACTATACTCGATGTCCTTGGCTTGGATTCCCAAAGGAATCCTATCTCGGATGCAAAAAAATTGTTGTAGATTCCTGTGGAATGGTTTTAAGGAGGGGAGGCCTTTTTCTTGGGTGGGATAGAGTCACATTGCCCTTCCAAAGAAATGGGGTGGCTGGGGATTGAAGGACATATCCTCCTTTGCACATGCTCTCACTGCCAAGATGGGTTGCCATGTTCTCACGACACACAACCTTTAGACTGATGTGGTCCATCACAAATATATATGGCCTCTTCATATTATGGATTGGATTCGACTCCCGTCCTGGCACAGAGCTGGTGTTTCGATGATATGGAGGGATGTTCTCTGCACCCTTCCCACTATCATAGATGGCCTTGTATGTCATATTAAATCTGGCATATCAGTGTGCATCGACATGGACCCTTGGACAAGATGCAACAACATGTATAGGCTTCCCCCTGATCTTATTAATTTCCTAAACGATCGAGGCATCAACTCAATTTCCCATATTGCCCATTCGGAGAATTCCACCATATTTGTACAAGATTGGAAATCAGCTGATCTCTTGGGAATCCTTGTCCAATGTCAACATGATTGGGTGGGCTATATCTCTACTTTTACTGAATCACATGTTCGTATCTCAGAGGATGAAGATGAACTCATTTGGGCACCTGCAGTGCACAAAAATTATTCCCCAAAAGAAGGCTATCCTATTATTTATGCTGCACACAAGCCACCTGAGTTGGCCGGGTGGTGGTGCACCATTTGGAAGATCAAATCCCTCCCACGTACCAAGATGTTTATGTGGAATTTTGTAATTAAAAAAACTCCTACCAGGGAAATTTTGAAGAAAAGGTCTTTTTATGGTCCCTCCTAGTGCGTCCTCTTTCATCAAGCTGAAGAATCAAATGAACACATCTTTCTTATCTAGCCTGCTACTATCAATTTATGGGAACAGGTTCTCTCCTCACTGTCTATTACTTAGAGATCGAATGGAGATAACATTTTGGATGCTTGGAATCGTTGGTGGATTGAGTCCTTGAACCATAAATCACGCAACCTCCCCCTTCTTATCTATTGGTCACTCTGGTTAAATAGGAATGGAATCATCTTTAGAGATAAAGATGTCTGATGGCCTCTTTCAATCACCCAGATTATAAACTCATTCCACGAAATCCCTGATGAGGAACACACTCCTCCTGTCCGTGCTGTTACACCTAAAGATATAGACCGAGATCACCCCTGGGCATACTTTGATGGATCTGCACAAGATCAAGGATGTGGGGGGGGGGGGGTGTTTTATTGCATCTATCTGACAGTCATATTTTCCATATCCAGATGGGCCTAGGGGCTGGTACAAACAACTATGTTGAACTCATCACTCTTAGACATTTGCTTCATTTTGCTTTGGATCATGATTGCAGACACCTACAGATTTTCGGGGACTCCAAAATCATTATAAACTAGTTCAATAACACAAATACATGTCATGTGCACTCACTCAGGAACATATTGGATGAAGCCATACTTTTAAAATCACAATTTGATTATATTTCTTGTCATCATATTTACAAGGAACGTAATCAGATTGCCGACCAGTTATCCAAGGAGGTCGCGGTCCAGCCCAGGGGTCTATGGCTAATACATGAACAACGGGAGGATGATCACTACCAGTATTACCATCGGCCATACATAATTAGATATTCTAGGGGGATGATAGGCCCTAATGTAGTTTTTTTTGCTGATATTATCAGACTCTTATATTATGCTCTTTATCTCCCTGTATATATATGTTTCCGATCAGCTACACTAGACCCTTTTGGGTAATTTTGTATAGACATATATATTTCTTTTGAAGGCTTTGGCCTAACCCTCTGCATATGCCTAGTTGGCATCTATAACATCATCATTCAAAACATCAACCTGTCTATCATAATACTTTCATGCATCAACGACACTGTTAGATCACAAAGTCAAACTATATCAGGTTCTCAAACATATATTCCTCATAATAATAACAAACATATATTCCTCATTGTTATGCTCCTATACCAATAGGTGTCATATTTCATGATTTAATTGATTAGCTCTGCAATATGTTCATACTTTTTCTTGTTGCAAAGGTTTTCCATATTTTCAAAAACTCAAAAAAAATAAAAATAAAAATAAAAAAATGTAAAGAGGGTATACCCTAAAAGAAAAATCAAAGGGTAAAAAAATAAATGGTCAAAAGAAAAAATGAAAAGAAATGAACCCCAAATAAAAAGGACCAGGAAAGTGTGCAAGTCCAAATGCCACTACTATTTCATTTTCTGTAAATAAAGCATCATGTACAACTTATTGAATTTTTTACCACAATTGATGAATGGCCAACGAGCTTAATCTTGACCAGTTCATGTTTGAATTTCCTGTTTTAGAGATAGAGAATAAAAATCTGTCCAAACTGTTTAAACTTGGTAGATAAGTAGATAGGTAGAGAAGCAAAGGAGCTCAACTGTTTAATCTGAGCCCTTGGAAGAAATAAGGGCAGACTTAGATAGGCTTATCATGCAAAGAAAAGAAAAGCTGAAAAGGGTTTGCTAGTCCAAGTGCACCCAAAGAAAAAGAAGAAAAAATGATAGGTACAGTAGGCTGGGTAGGCAGTTTTTTTTGTTGTTGCAGAAGCATACTTGTGGTTGATTTTTGTCTCTCAAGTTGTTCATCTTACTGTTATCACAAGTACCATGGCAGATGTTTGGATACAGCTCAAGCAAAGCATGACTAACTCCCCTTCATCCCTTTCCCAAATCATTTACTAAATTCCCCCAAGGTATTAAGATCTGCTTAATATCCTTAAAGTAACTCATTCCCTCTTTTCATCAGATGCCTAAGTAAAACCCCATTTTTACTTAGGGAAATGGCCTCATTTCTTGTATAAACCCCTGTTTTTCCCCTTTTTCCTAAGTTTTTAAACATTATGACTTGGCGCTTTCCAATTCATTTTTTCATATTAACTTTAATTTCCACCCCATTACCCTTTCCCATATTATATTTATAATTAAAATCCCCAATCATTAATATTTCCCATCCCCTAGTTATATAACCATATTCACTGTTTTAAAAAGTGATTAATAGTTCGTCAGGAGCTTATTAATAACCTTCGCGTGCATAACCTCAGGATTAATTAACTTTTGGTTAAGTAATAACCTAACTTAAACACCCTGACAACCAATACAATCTCTCCCGAAACCATTAAAACCGTGGTTAATTACAACAGTCCCACCACTTAAAGTACACACCATCTTAGGAGAGCACCCATCGTCCGATCTCAGCCCTCACATCTGACGGCCGAGATTTCTATCGCACCCCCCTCCACCGATGAAAGTTAACGCTCAGGAAACTAGCGGTTTCGTTCCCATATAGTGGACACGTGTCACACTCTCGCGCTGCTCGCGGCTCCCCCGTCCAAAACCGCCCTAGCCCATAAGCGGTGCAGGGTAAACCGCTTACCACCCCCCCGCTAAACAACAAGATGTCATGTCATGCTGACGTCATCCGCTCAATAAATGCCAAAAAATACCCGCCAAATCAATTTTCGTTAAATAAATGATAAAATGTCATTTTCACCCTGATTCTTTGCAAACTGTGCTCCATGCAAAATACGTCCAGTCGACTGTTCGAGCAGTTAGCCCGTCACCCGGCCAAGAAACTCCAACATCGTGCTCTGCAGTCCGCCATTCGACCTGCAAATACGCAGTTTTACCTCCGTAATCCAGGTATTTATCCGTTTTTGCCCTGCAAACCTGCAATTTCGCTTTTCCACTGAAAATTCTACCTGAGAAAGCCAAATTCGAGTTGAAAACAGTCTATTTAGTCCATAAAAGACTCCTAAACCTGTTGTTTAGTCCAATTCTCCACAGAAAGCCCAAATTCCAGTTTGAATACATAAGAACCAAACATGGAAGCCCCTGCAGCTCTGAACGTCGCACCCATCAATGCTCCCCACAAAGACTTAGATTATTTGCCTCTTGTAGACAAAGTTTTTCAAATAAAGGACTTAACTATTGATTATAATCATCTTCAGGCCTTCTACCAAATTAGGGATAGTTATCTAAGCAACTCTGATATTTTTGGACTGTGGGAATCAAACCTTCCCATGTACTTCCTTCCCTCAGTCCATGTTTTCCCAGATATCATTCACCAATGCTGTGCCAGCTATGACCCTGTCCATAAAGCAGTTATGTCACCTTCCCAAACTATCATTTTTTCCATAACTGCTAAATCCATAAATGAGATGATACATTTCCATTCCATTGAGCCCTTTGCTCGTCTTTCCATGGGTTTTTTACTTGAACAAGCATCTCAATTACCCAAGTCAGAGATAACCCACATTACTCAGATGTTCATGATACCAATGCATCAACCTAGAGGCCCTCCTCCTTATCTGCGCGCCTTTTTCACTGAGACTGTAAAACTCATTCTTGACATGATATCCTTGATCTTGGAATTTAGGTCCAGTGAATATGTGGATGATATCACCCTGGTTCTATTATCAATCTTTACTCCAGGACAACCCCCTGCTGTCAAGTATGAGTATGCCACTTTTATTGCCAACAAAATCCATGATCAGTTTATAAATTTGGATAGAGAAGGAGTCTTCAAATACACATCTTTTATATACCATCTGCTATTATATTATCAGCCAGACAACTTTCCATTTCCCATCAGAGAATTAGACTCAAAAGGAAATCGTAGGTCTATGATATTTTGGAGCTCAGTATTCCATGATACTTATGAATCCCCTTATACTTATAGTGAATTCATTGACTTATTTGTACACCAAGCCTCCACTCTATTGATAGGAGCTCCTCCTCCTAGGATCACTGGTGATATGAAGAAGATTTTGCAACTTTCTAAACAATACAGGATACGTGAATGGTACCTATACCAAAATTACACAGAGATCATAATGTACGGGTGTGAAATTTGCCCTTTTAAGTTGCCTAAATATATGCCCATGAGGTTATTTGCATTAGAATATTTCAGGCAGATCATCAATGCAGACTTGACCCACTTTTGTCATGTAAAGAAGAAGGCTCAATTGAGAATCAAAAACTAGTTAGGCCCTTATGTTATCCATTCTAGGGATGCGTGGAAAGATGCTGAAAAGATCTTAGAAGACCACCTTAGATTGAAGAAGAGTTTTCAGTGGGTGCCATATGACCCATGTAGTTTCATAAGTGACAGAAGGGTAAGGTACAGGCTATCAGTGTATGTACATCATAGGATCCCAGAAGTTGAACAGTATGCAAATCAAGAAGAATGGGTAGAAGGGATCTTAATAGAAGAAATTAGTGAATAGGAAAAGATGGAAAAAGCTATGAAAGATCTTGAAAAAACCCTTGACCTGGACTCTTTTGGACAGGTATCTTTCAAGCTACCTCAACAATCAGGAGTTGGAACATCCTCTGCTGGAACTTCTCAGCAGCCTGCACAGAAAACCAGCACATCAGTCACAGGGACTTCAAAGGGTAAAGAGGTAGATACCACAGAGTATCCTATAATGACAGATCAGCCAGCAACGTCAAAAGAACAGAATCAGGGGCAAATTCCTCCAACCCAAACTAGAGCACCAGAAATTCCAGCACTGCAAACTCCTCTAAATGAGGAAAGAAGCAAGAAGAGAGATAGAGAAGAGGCCACACCTATCAGTGGACCTACTGAACAACCAGGAGCAAAGAGACAAAGACTGAATCCTTTGTCAGAAGAGGAAATTATTGAAGAAACGATAGACAGTCTAAGAGGTGAGAGGGTAGTCAGCCAACAGACTTCCCCAGTGATAGAAACATCAACTAGCTCCCATAGGCAGCACAGTGTAGAGGTGTCATCCACCAGGCCACAAAGCAAACAGGCCTCAGACATCAAGAAAAATTTCACAGAGATAAAGGCCAGGAATGATCCCGTGAGAATTGAAATCTATAATCAATACTTGAAAATGGCCCCCTCAACCCAGCAAAGATTGATGTCTGCCTATGACATTAAAGAAGGCAAAATGTTAATGAGTTATTTTAAGCCAAAGGTACAACAACCCCAATCGGCAGCAGATTACATCAGAACTAACTTGGAGGTCCTAGCCAAAGGCATTCATCCACTGGACCAAATTGAACTTCATAAACAGACTGGGGAAATGGTTTATTCCACACTAATTGACAAAGCAATGTTGGTCCTCCAGTTACAAAGTTCCTTAGACAACACAACAACTCAGTTGCATTGGGAGAAAGCTTCTTCTCTGGCCAAGGATAACAGAATAAAATCCTTAGAAGAGATCATCATGGAACTGGGACATGACCCCAAATATGCTAAAGGCATAAAGTTACTAATCAAGAAGAAAGAAGAGGACATTGCTGCCCTGAGGAAACAGCTAAAGCTATCTCCTTCAAGGCACCCTCAGACTGCAGAAATCATATAGCAGAAATCAGAGGAAGACATGATGGACCTACTCATGAAACTCAATGAAAGATTAATTGGTACAAAGCAGGCACTCGAAAAAGCATTAAAAGAGAAGTAGGGAGAGTCGACCTCCTAGCCACCTGAGGTAATCCCCACAGTCACAACTGCAGTCCCCTCAACAATTGGATCAACATTGGCCCCAAATGTCCTAGCAGTCACAACAGAGGTAATCACAGGTACAGAAACAGTAGGAGCAGCACCAGGTAACAATGTTAATATGAGCACAGAAGAATTGATAAGGGCCATGGAAGAATTGAGATTCCAAGTGTCAGAATTGAAACGAGTGAAAGAGCAATTGGTAAAAGTAGAAAATAGCTATGATAAATCCAAAATAAGTGTGGCAGAGAAAATAAGAGAGGTTAAATCATTAGAAACTAAAGTGAAAACATTAGAGAAGGATCTCACTATGGATAAGCCTCTGGCAGAAATCAAAGGAATTCTTTGGACCAACATCAATCAATCCCTAAATAATGTTTGGCAATCTATCCAAACTATTTATGAGCAGATTGACTAAGTGAATGTAGCACATGGAGAAATTAAAAAATCAAGAGATTTATTAGGACAAATGCCTGATCAAGCCAATCGGCTCATACATTTTTTGAATAACAGAAATAGGGAACAGCTGGAACAACTCGGCATCCCAAAGAGGACAGGCACCATTTTGGAGATCAAAAGAGTTCTAACAAAGAGAACTTTAATGCAGAATTTGGAAAGAAGATGCCAGGATATGCAAGTAGAAATTAATTCTTTCATGGAAAGGTTTACAATTTTGCAGGATAAAGGGCTACCAAGTCTTTTAGGAAATAATGACCGTCTTATGAAACACATAGATTATGTACATAAGTTGAAAAAATATGCTACTGATCAAGTTAGTTCATCAACAAGTGCTTTAGGAGTAAAAGCACTCCCCACAGACCAAATTCTCTATGATAACTTAGAGAACTTATTTTAATTGAGCATGAGGTAAAACATCTATTTTAGCTTCAACCTAATTTTTTCAGATATACAGAGACTGATGAAACTCTAAGGAAACTTTAGAAGCATAAATTTCCAGAGCAACAATGAAGGGAAGACATGTTGGGGATTTTGTAAATTTCTCTTAGGTAAAACGTAGATTTCGGGCCATTTTCCGTGATAAGATAAACATAGATAAATGAGGCTCAAGAGGGTTGAAGTGTAGCTGATCAGGGTCGAAGAAACATCCAATAAGGACGGAGTAGCCAGCACAGAGTATCAGTGTAAGACAGCTATAAAAGGACTCGCAGAACCTACCTGCAGTACATCCAATAAAGATGGAACAACCAGCATAACATCCGTTTATCCTTTCCTTGTTTTCGAGACTGTTTGTCTCTATCTTTTGTAAAATAGGGGATTAGTCATCACTAGATATTATCTCCATTAGGTATTTTGTATAAATACCCCCCCAAACAAAGTATTTGGTGTGGCTGGGCATTCATAGATTTTGCTGTAATACTGAACCTTTGGAATAAAAAATCTGTTGGAACCATCTGTTGTCTAGCCTACTGGATGAGGAATTGATGCCGAAGACTTGTCATAGAATTCTTGAATTAAACTCCGGATTAATAAGTTCGCTATATCTCATGTTTTACAGTTTTCTTGTTTGCTATATCATCTGTGTTTCATAATCTGAATGGTAAAGAAAAGGATTAATTCAGAATTTTCTTAAACTGCACTCTGTCTTCAGTCTTTATTATTCTCTGTGTTTTCTTCAAAATTAATATAAGGAGTGAATTCTTAGTTGCTCCTGCTTCTTGATTCTTGCATTTTGACTATTTGCTAAGGAATTCTTAATTTCTCCTTACCAGTAATCATCCATTTTCTCTCTTTCAATATGTTGAAGGATTCTTAATTGCCCTTCATCCATTGAGCCCATTCCATCTGATTCCAGCTTATATTCATTCCATGTTTGACTACCTTGCTCTGTGATACCATCCTCTGTTAAGAAACCAAATCCAGAAAGCCATCCTTCTTTGACTCCATCATGCCCAATGGACTGAACTATTCAGTTTGCCTCACTGTTCTATTGAATTCCACCATCCAAACCCAAAACAAAACCCTTGAACTTCATAACTAGCCTAACACATTTCAAAACAACGCTAAATCATAAAGAGAGAGCCCTCTCTGGATGCAGATTGGCTAGAATCTGTATCTAAAAGATTGGTCTGTGGTTACCTCGGTCGTATTCCCTTTCTTACAACTTTGGGGAACAACCTGAGCGATAACATTATTGGCGACTCCGTTGGGGATTATTGTTGCTATCTGTTTTGAACAATTGTTGCAAATTCTTGATCAGTTCATTTTTTCAAAAGTCTTTCAGGAAAGTTCAAAGTTCCAATATCTAAAAATTCCTAAAAAAGATTGTCAAAGTTGTATTGTTAAATTATTCCAAGAAAAAATAAAAAATACACCTAGAAACTGGCTCCAAAGAAGATCCGTTACACTAGATAAAATCCGGACCTTAATCCTTCTCTTGTCTTTGAAAATCCTAATCTGATTCTTAGAATCCTTAGCAGCCAAGAGAGCCAAGAAAATTCTGCTAGTTCACACCTTGAAAAACATTTGCAGAACCCTATCCAATCTGAGCTTACCTCTCGGAGAACACTAAATCATTCTGTCATTGCTGCAGCTTCTCCAAGTTCCCCATCAACACCTCAAACTATCCTTCCCACTCCTCCATCTACAACATACATTTCCACTGTTATCCCCGCTCTTCCAGTTGTCACACTTGTTTCTACAAACATGGAAAACCGTTATGCTCCCCTGCAATTACCTGCAAATCCAGGGGCTATGCCTCAAGATTATCAAAGCAAAATCACCTATTTTGACGGTACTGGCACTTACACAGCTCAACAACATACCAAGAAAATGACAGATTATTTTGAAAACTATGAGATTGATGACGATGATGTCAGAATAAAAGTATTTGTACAAAGTTTAATTGGAGATGTTAGAACATGGTTTAGAGCCCTCCCTGCACACAATATAAATGAACCAAAAGCTCTTTATCAGACCTTTTTGCACAGATGGGAAAAGAAGAAAGACCCTCTCCACATTTTATCAGAATATGAAGGCTTAAAGAGAGGTACCCAAGAAACTGTCCAAGATTACTGTACCAGATTCAATAATGTCTACAATGCTATTCCTCAAAATCTCAGACCTCCTCCAGATTTGGCCTTGATCAAATTCCCTGATGCATTCGATTCAGATATGGCATACCAACTTAGGGAAAGAGCTCCTCGAGACTTAGAAGAGATGCAGAGTATAGCTGTCAGCGTTGAGGCCAACCTGATTTCTAAACGAGCTCGAGCCAGAGCTGAAAGGAGGACACCTTTCAAAGAAGAACCTTCTGCCTTTGAACAAAAATTAGATGCTATTATTAAAGGAATGGATAGACTTGGTGATAGAGTAGAAACAATTGAGAGGAAATCCCCTTGGGAGGGTCAACCAAGTAATACTGGGAGAAATCCAAATTTCAGGAAAAACCAGAACCCTAATATTGGAAAGACTGGGCCTGACCAAAACATTAGGCCCCCATTCCAGGAAAATTATGCTGAATCTTCAACTTCTAATGAACCAATAGAAGACACTCAAATTAACTTAATGGGCCTCAATAATGAACAACAAGTTTTCTTGACCCAAGAAGACCAAGAAGCTCATACTCTTAAACAATTCCAAACTCAACCAGGTGAATCATTTGATTTTAGGGAGGGATATGATACAACCATTTATGAAGTCCACAAGCAATACAATCTGAGGAGCAGAAGAATAGATGCCCTTGAGGCCAATAAACAGAGAGAAACCAAGTAACCTAACAAAGCTAAGATAAATAACACACCTGTACAAACCCTTCTTAGAACAACTCCTAAACCAAATAATCCAATAGTTGAAGATGTATCAGACAATCAACAACCTAACAAACAACCTTCCACTTCCACTCCTCCCAAAGGAAATGTGGAAGAACCTCCAGAAATTGACTTGGAAGTAACTTCAGCCAATAACACCACTCCTGAAAAGGAGAAAAACACTGAAAATACAGCAGAAAAAGACAATCTCACTGTCCCAAATACAAAAATTCAAACTGAAAAACCTTTCAATCTTGAGACTGAAATAGGCAAATTAAAGATAGCCATTCCATTGATAGAATTGGCTAGACATGATGTCTACAGAGGTCAAATTAATAGATCACTCCAAATTTCAGAGAACAAAGATTCAGTAAATCTCTTTGATGACCAGCCTGAATTAATTTTTGGCCCTGAGGTAAACGGAAAATCAGTAGATGGAGGGGTCCCTCCTTTCTATGTAAGTCTGAACATACATGATAAAATACTTCATAATGCCATGTTTGATTTTGGTGCTTTTCATAACTTAATGCCTAAATCTATAATGGAGAAGTTGGACCTAGATATTACCAGGCCATATAAAGACTTATTTTCTTTTGACTCAAGCCAGGTCAAATATCTAGGATTGATCAAAGATTTATGTGTATCATTAGTTCAATACCCCGCCAAGACCATTTTAATGGACATAGTGGTAGCTGATATTCCACCAAAATATGGCATGTTGTTGTCTAGATCTTGGGGTGCAAAGCTCCAAGGATCTTTACAGTTGGACATGTCCTATGCTACTATTTCAGTATTTGGTCAACCAAAGAGATTGTACCGAGAAACTTTAATGAAATATGTGGTAAGTAGTCAGGAGAAACCCCATAGTTTTCTCGTCTACTCCATGCACTCTGACATGGACTCCTTCATTCTCTACAATGCTGAAATTAATCCTCCAACTGATGTCAAGGTGTTAGCACTTGAACAAGAAGAAATTATAAACGAAAAGTCTAGTGTTCAAATTCAAGAAATTTCTGAGAACAATGATACATCAGACACTCAAGAGAAACCAGATGAAACTAAAAAACCAAATCTCCCTAGTAAACAAATTTCTGAGACTCCTGATACTAACTATGAACATGAGATCCTTTGGTACTTAGAATTTGATGGTTCAGTTAATAAATTAGGGGCAGGAGCAGGGATTTGGGTGCACAATCTAGAAAATGATCATGTTGAAGGGCACGCTTACAGATTAAACTTCAGATGCACCAATAATATGGCTGAATATGAAGCCCTGTTGCTAGGACTTAACTTGATCAAAAGTTTAGGAGAAATCAGGGTATCAGTTTTGGGAGACTCCGATTTAGTCATTCAACAGATAAAAGGGAACTTCCTCACAAATGATTCAAGACTAAGATCTTACAGAGGAAGAGTGATTGAGATCCTCAATACATTTCTGGAAACACAGCTTGCCAAAATTCCAAGAAAACATAATTTGCATGCTCACAGCTTGGTAACATTTGCCAGCACTTTTAAATTACCATTTGAACCCAATCACTAGTTTACAGTTGAGATTAGACATAGGCCAGCCATACCCGACAATGTAAAGAACTGGCAAGTGTTTGACAGTGATATTCAGATTAATAGTTTCTTGACCCTAGCGGTGCATCTCTAAGTGCTTTACTAAAAAAGGCTATGGGTGTCCATGTATATATTAGTGCTAGAAAACTCTTCTTCTAGGGTCAAGAAACTATTAATATGAATATCACTGTCAAACACTTGCCAGTTCTTTACATTGTCACTATGGCTGGCCTATGTCTAATCTCAACTGTAAACTGATGATTGGGTTCAAATGGTAATTTAAAAGTGCTGGCAAATGTTACCAAGCCATACCCGACAATGTAAAGAACTGGCAAGTGTTTGACAGTGATATTCAGATTAATAGTTTCTTGACCCTAGAAGAAGAGTTTTCTAGCACTAATATATACATGGACACTGTTAGTGAGGTTGATCAAATAGATAAAATTGAAAAAAGACATTTCGGCAGAAAGTGCAACTCAAATACTTCACCCAACAAAATTCACCTATAAGAAGTTGCAAGATCTTAAAGAAGTAGACATCGATGAGATTATCGGAGGAGAATATGAAGTTATTAATTTAAAAGACAATTATTTGCCCACAGGATTAACTCCTTTGGAAGATTTCTTTGATTCTAATGATATCCCAAAGAAACCCAAGATGCAACCTCTAAATGCAGACATTGAAGATTATAACATAGGAACTGAAGAAAATCCGAAAATGATAAAATTATCCAAAACTTTGCCCCTTGATCAAAAACTTAAATACGTTGAACTCATCAGAAAATTCTAGGATGTTTTTGCCTGGAGCTATGAAGATCTGAAATCTTATGACACCTCTGTAATTCAACATACAATACCCCTCAAGGAAAATAAAAAACCATTCAAGCAAAAGCTCAGAAGAATCAACCCTGTACTACTCCCTTTAATTGAAAAAGAAATCAAACGAATGTATGAAGCTGGGATAATTGCTCCTATCAGATTTTCAGAGTGGGTGTCTAATTTAATACCCTCTAGGAAAAAAACAGGAGAAATCAGATTGTGTGTTGATTTAAGGAATGTAAATAAGGTCTCTTTAAAATACCACTACCTCTTACTTAAGATGGACCACATTTTACAAAGGGTAGTAGGTGCCTCTAGGATTTCACTTTTGGATGGGTTTTCAGGCTTTAACCAGATTCTAGTCCATCCTGATGACCAGGAAAAGACTGCTTTTACAACACCATGGGGAACTTTCAAATATGTTAAAATGCCATTTGGACTAAAGAATGTAGGGGCAACTTTCTAACGAGAAATGGACATAGCTTTTCCAAAAGAAATTCACGATTTTCTGGTCATATATCTAGATGATCTTACTGTGTTTTCTAAATCAGATCAACGACATTTAGATCATTTGAGACAAGTGTTTTTGAAATGCAGAAACTATGGTATTTCATTAAATCATAAGAAGTCATTGTTCGGTCTAGAGGAAGGCAAATTGTTAGGCCATATCATCTCCAAAGATGGCATCAAAATTGATCCTGATAGAATAGAAGCCATTCTACAAATACCCCACCCCAGAAATGTCAAAGAACTTCAAGCTTTCCTAGGAAAGATTAACTTTTTAAGAAGATTCATTCCTAATTTGGTTGAATTAATTAGATTGTTGAACAATATGTTGAAAAAGGATTCCAAGGTTAAATGGACACTAGAAGCTAAACAAGCATTTGAAGAAATTAAAATGGCTTTGACCAGAACACCAGTCCTTACAAGTCCAAAGTTTGATAGAGACTTCATAATATTTTCATTTGCATCAGAACACACCATTGCTGCTGTTTTACTACAAAAAGATGATCAAGGATGTGAAAAACCCATAGCCTTTTTTAGTAAAGCACTTAGAGATGCACCGCTAAAATACCAAATCATGGAAAAACAGGCTTATGCACTTGTGAAAGCTATTAAAGACTTCAGAGTCTACATATTGTACTCCCATGTAATAGCTTATGTACCAAGTGCTGTTGTCAAAGACATCCTGACTCAGGATGGAATTGAAGGCAAACGAGGCAAATGGATAGCTAATATATTGGAGTATGATATTGAAATAAAACCTACAAAGCTTATAAAAGGACAGGGATTGGCTAAACTCATGACTGAAACAAACTTTCAAGCCCTGGATATCAATGAGTTGGATAACGAACAGGAGATGGCGACTCCACAAATTAGCCAGGCCTTCTTAGAATCACCTTGGTATGCTGATATAACTTATGTATTATTAAACCTATAGGCTCCTCCAGGGTTATCCAAAACAAATAAAAGGTTTTTAAAAATGAAATCTTCAAAATTTTGTATTTTAGATAATGCTCTTTTTTGGAAAAATCATGAAGGTATTCTATTGAAATGTTTAATAAAATAAGAAGCTGACAAAATCCTTAAAGAATTTCATGCAGGGGACTGTGGTGGACATCTTTATTGGAAATCAACTACAGAAAAAATCCTAAGGGCTGGATTTTACTAGAAAACCTTGTTCGCTGATGTCAAGAAGTTTGTCACTGCTTGCCATAAATCTCAAATTTTTGAAGGCAAGTGGAAACTTTTACCTCTACCCCTTAGACTAATTTCCACTGAAAGACCATTTCAGAAATGGGGTTTGGACTTCATTGGGGAAATCCATATTCCCTCTTCTGGCCAACATAAATGGATCCTCACTGCCACAGATTATTTCACCAAATGGATAGAAGCCATTCCTTTTAGACAAGCCAATGATACAGTGATTATATAATTCTTACAAACAAACATACTGTCTCGATTTGGCTGTCCTGAAAAGATCATAACTGACAATGCTGCCGCTTTCAAATCCAAGAAAATGAAAAATTTCTGTAACAAGTACCAAATCACCTTAGGCCATTCCACAGCCTATTACCCTCAAGGTAATGGTCTAGCTGAGTCCTCCAATAAAAGCCTCATTAATATTATTAAGAAAGTGTTTGAAGAAAACAAGAAAAACTGGCACAAGAAACTTACTAATGCACTATGGGCAGACAGATTAACTACCAAGAGATCCATTGGGACTAGTACTTATGAACTAGTCTATGGTATAGAGTCTATATTTCCTTCATCGTCAGGAGTCCCTGCAATGAAATTACTGCAAGAAGCTCAGGCGGAACCCAATCACATTCAGAGAAGAATAAATTAGACCATCCATTTGCAGCAGACAAGAGAAGAGGTGTACCAAAGATCCCAAGTGTTACAAGAAAAACTCAAGAAAATATTTGATAAGAGGACCAAGGCAGAAGATTTTTACTTAGGAGACAAAGTTTCAAAATGGTATTCTAGGAGAGAAGACAAAGGAAAACATGGGAAGTTTGACTTCCTATGGAAGGGACCTTTTATTATCCAGGCCTCACAAGGGAATAATACTTACTTTTTGAAGATCCTGGATGGTTCAGAAACAGAAGAAGGGTCAGTTAATGGTCGGATGCTAAAACACTTCTTTGATCCAACTTCTTGATGAAGGTGAAGCCCGAAGAGAAGGCCCTTAGCCTCATAGGTGTAACTGTCATATATAAAATAAAGTAACCAACAGAAGGATATTTCAGAGCACAGTCAAAGTTATGGAGAAGGCCATCTGACCTGCTGTCCTTGAATTTCTATCAGGGAAAGCCATCCCCAAGTGGAGCCAGTGTTATGCTCCTATACCAATAGGTGTCATATTTCATGATTGACTTGATTAGCTCTGCAATATGTTCATACCTTTTCTTGTTGCAAAGGTTTTCCATATTTTCAAAAAAAAAAAAAAAATGTAAAGAGGGTATACCCTAAAAGAAAAATAAAAGGGTAAAAAGATAAATGGTCAAAAGAAAAAATGAAAAGAAATGAACCCCAAATAAAAAGGACCAGGAAAGTGTGCAAGTCCAAATGCCACTACTATTTCATTTTCTGTAAATAAAGCATCATGTACAACTTATTGAACTTTTTACCATAATTGATGAATGGCCAAATAGCTTAATCTTGGCCAGTTCATGTTTGAATTTCCCGTTTTAGAGATATAGAATAAAAATCTGTCCAAACTATTTAAACTTGGTAGATAAGTAGATAGCTAGAGAAGCAAAGGAGCTCTACTGTTTAATCTGAGCCCTTGGAAGAAATAAGGGCAGACTTAGATAGGCTTATCATGCAAAGAAAAGAAAAGCTGAAAAGGGTTTGCTAGTCCAAGTGCACCCAAAGAAAAAGAAGATAAAATGATAGGTACAGTAGGCTAGGTAGGCAGTTTTTTTTGTTGTTGCAGAAGCATACTTGTGGTTGATTTTTGTCTCTCAAGTTGTTCATCTTACTGTTATCACAAATACCATTGCAGATGTTTGGATACAGCTCAAGAAAAGCATGACTAACTCCCCTTCATCCCTTTCCCAAACCATTTTCTAAATTCCCCCAAGGTATTAAGATCTGTTTAACATTCTTAAAGTCACTCATTCCCTCTTTTCATCAGATGCCTAAGTAAAACCCCATTTTTACTTAGGGAAATGGCCTCATTTCTTGTATAAACCTCTGTTTTTCCCCTTTTGCCTAAGTTTTTAAACATTATGACTTGGCGCTTTCAAATTCATTTTTTCATATTAACTTTAATTTTATTATTTAAATTCCGCCCCATTATCCTTTCCCATATTATATTTATAATAAAAATCCCCATTCATTAATATTTCCCATCCCCCAGTTATATAACCATATTCACTGTTTTAAAAAGGGATTAATACTTCGTCAGGAGTTTATTAATAACCTTCACGTGCATAACCTCGGGATTAATTAACCTTTGGTTAATTAATAACCTAACTTAAACACCTCGACAACCAATACAATCGCTCCCGAAACCATTAAAACCGTGGTTAATTACAGCGGTCCCACCACTTAAAGTACATGCCATCTTAGGAGAGCACCCATCGTCCGATCTCGGCCCTCGCATCCAACAGCTGAGATCTATATCGCACCCCCCTCCATCACTGAAAGTTAACACCTGGGAAACTGGTGGTTTTGCTCCGGTACAGTGGACACGCGACACACTCCCGCGCTGCTCGCCCCCCCGTCCAAAACCGCCCTAGCCCATAAGCGGTGCGGGGTAAACCGCTTACCACCCCCCCGCTAAATGACAAGATGTCACGTCATGTTGACGTCATCCGCTCAATAAATTCCAAAAAATACCCGCCAAATCAATTTTTGTTAAATAAACGATAAAATGTCATTTTCACCCCAATTCTCTGCAAACTGTGCTCCATGCAAAATACATCCAATCGATTGTTCGAGCAGTTAGCCTGTCACCTGGCCAAGAAACTCTAGCATCGTGCTCTGCAGTCTGCCTTTCGACCCGCAAATACGCATTTTTACCTCCGTAATCCAGGTATTTATCCGTTTTTGCCCTGCAAACCTGCAATTTCAATTTTCCACTGAAAATTCTTCCTGAGAAAGCCAAATTCGAGTTGAAAATAGTCTGTTTAGTCCATAAAAGACTCTTAAACCAGCTGTTTAGTCCAATTCTCGACAAAAAACCCAAATTCCAGTTTGAATACATAAGAACCAAACATGGAAACCCCTGCAGCTCTGAACGTCGCACCCATCAATGCTCCCCACAAAGACTTAGATTATCTGCCTCTTGCAGACAAAGATTTTCAAATAAAGGACTTAACCACTGATTATAATCATCTTTAGGCCTTTTGCCAAATTATGGATAGTTATCTAAGCAACTCTGATATTTTTGGACTGTGGGAATCAAACCTTCCCATGTACTTCCTTCCCTCAGTCCATGTTTTCCTAGATATCATTCACCAATGCTGTGCCAGCTATGACCCTGTCCATAGAGCAGTTATGTCACCTTCCCAAACTGTCCTTTTTTCCATAACTGCTGAATCCATCAATGAGATGATACATTTCCATTCCACTGAGCCCCTTGCTTGTCTTTCCATGGGTTTTTTACTTGAACAAGCATCTCAATTACCCAAGTCAGAGATAACCCGCATTACTCAGATGTTCATGATACCAATGCACCAACCTAAAGGCCCTCCTCCTTATCTGCGCGCCTTTTTCACTGAGACTAGAAAACTCATTCTTGACATGATATCCTTGATCTTGGGATTTAGGTCCAGTGAATATGTGGATGATATCACCCTGGTTCTATTATCAATCTTTACTCCAGGACAACCCCCTGCTGTCAAGTATGACTATGCCACTTTTATTGCCAACAAAATCCATGATCAGTTTATAAATTTGGATAAAGAAGGAGTCTTCAAATACACATTTTTTATATACCATCTGTTGTTATATTATCAGCTAGACAACTTTTCATTTCCCATCAGAAAATTAGACTCAAAAGGAAATCGAAGGTCTGTGATCTTTTGGAGCTCAGTCTTCCATGATACTTATGAATCCCCTTATACTTATAGTGAATTCATTGACTTATTTGTACACCTAGCCTCCACTCTGTTGATAGAAGCTCCTCGTCCTAGGATCACTGATGATATGAAGAAGATTCTACAACTTTCTAAACAGTACATGATAGTTGACTGGTACCTATACCAAAATTACATAGAGATCAAAATGTATGGGTGTGAACTTTTTCCTTTTAAGTTGCCTAAATATATGCCCATGAGGTTATTTGCATTAGAATATTTCAGGCAGATCATCAAGGCAGACTTGACCCACTTTTGTAATGTAAAGAAGAAGGCTCAATTGAGAATCAAAAACCAGTTAGGCCCTTATGTTATCCATTCTAGGGATGCATGGAAAGATGCTGAAAAGATCTTAGAAGACCACCTTAGATTGAAGAAGAGTTTTCAGTGGGTGCCATATGACCCATGTAGTTTCATAAGCGATAGAAGGGTAAGGTACAAGCTATTAGTGTATGTACATCATAGGATCCTAGAAGTTGAACAATATGCAAATCAGGAAGAATGGGTAGAAGGGACCTTAATAGAAGAAATTAGTGAACAGAAAAAGATGGAAAAAGCTATGAAAGATCTTGAAAAAACTCTTGACCTGGACTCTTTTGGATAGGTATATTTCAAGCTGCCTCAATAATTAGGAGTTGGAACATCCTCTGCTGGAACTTCTCAGCAGCCTGCACAGAAAACCAGAACATCAGTCACAGGGACTTCAAAGGGTAAAGAGGTAGATACCACAGAGTATCCTATAATGAAAGATCAGCCAGCAACGTCAAAAGAACAGAATCAGGGTCAAATTCCTCTAGCCTAAACTAGAGCACCAGAAATTCCAGCACTGCAAACTCCTCTAAATGAGGAAAGAAGCAAGAAGAGAGACAGAGAAGAGGCCACACCTATTAGTGGACCTGCTGAACAAGTAGGAGCAAAGAAACAAATATTGAATCCTCTGTCAGAAGAGGAAATTATTGAAGAAACAACAGACAGTCTAAGAGGTGAGAGGGTAGTCAGCTAGCAGACTTCCCCAGTGATAGAAACATCAACTAGCTCCCATAGGCAGCACAATGTAGAGGTGTCATCCACCAGGCCACAAAGCAAATAGGCCTCAGACATCAAGAAAACTTTCACAGAGATAAAGGCCAGGAATTGTCTCGTGAGAATTGAAATCTATAATCAATACTTGAAAATGGCCCCCTCAACCCAGCAAAGATTGATGTCTGCCTATGCCATTAAAGAAGGCAAAATGTTAATGAGTTATTTTAAGCCAAAGGTACAGCAACCCCAATCGGTAGCAGATTACATCAGAGCTAACTTGGAGGTCCTAGACAAAGACATTCATCCACTGAACCAAATTGAACTTCAAAAATAGACTGGGGAAATAATTTATTCCACACTAACTGACAAAGCAATGTTGGCCCACCAGTTACAAAGTTCCTTAGACAACACAACAGCTCAGTTGCATTGGGAGAAAGTTTCTTCTCTGGCCAAGGATAACAGAATCAAATCCTTAGAAGAGATCATCATGGAACTGGGAAATGACCCCAAAGATACTAAAGGCATAAAGACACTAATCAAGAAGAAAGAAGAGGACATTGCTGCCCTGAGGAAACAGCTAAAGCTACCTCCTTCAAGGCACTCTCAGACTGTAAAAATCATAGAGCAGAAATCAGAGGAAGACATGATGGACCTGCTCATGAAACTCAATGAAAGATTAACTAACACAGAGCAGGCACTCGAAAAAGCATTAAAAGAGAAGCCGGGAGAGTCGACCTCCCAACCACCTGAGGTAATCCCTACAGTCACAACTGCAGTCCCCTCAACAATTGGATCAACATTGGCCCCAAATGTCCCAGCAATCACAACAGAGGTAATCACAGGTACAGAAACAACAGGAGCAACCAGTCAGGAGTACTAATATGAGCACAGAAGAATTGATAAAGGCTATGGAAGAATTGAGACTCCAAGTGTCAGAATTGAAACGAGTGAAAGAGAAATTGGAAAAAGTAGAAAATAATTATGATAAATCCAAAATAAGTGTGGCAGAGAAAATAAGAGAGGTTAAAGCATTAGAAAATAAAGTGAAAACATTAGAGAAGGATCTCACTATGGATAAGCCTCTGACAGAAATCAAAGGAATTCTTTGGACCAACATCAATCAATCCCTAAATAATGTTTGACCATCTATCCAAACTATTTATGAGCAGATTGACTTAGTGAATGCAACACATGGAGAAATTCAAAAATCAAGAGCTTTATTAGGACAAATGCCAGATCAAGCCAACCGGCTCATACATTTTTTGAATAATAGAAATAGGGAACAACTGGAACAAGTCGGCATCCCAGACAGGACAGGCACCATTTTGGAAATCAAAAGAGTTCTAACCAAGAGAAATTTAATGCAGAATTTGGAAAGAAGATGCTAGGACATGCAAGTAGAAATTAATTCTTTGATGGAAAGGTTTATAGTTTTGCAGGATAAAGGGTTAACAAGTCTTTTAAGAAATAATGATTGGATTATGAAACACATAGATTATGTACATAAGTTGAACAAATATGCTACTGATCACGTTAGTTCATCAACAAGTGCTTCAGGAGTAAAAGCACTCCCCACAGGAAAAATTCTCTATGATAACTTAGAGAACTTATTTTATATTGAGCATGAGGTAAAACATCTGTTTCAGCTTCAGCCTAATTTTTCAGATATAGAGAGACTGATGAAACTCTAAGGAAACTTCAGAAGCATAAATTGCTAGAGCAACAATGGTGGGAAGACATGTTGGGGGTTTTGTAAATTTCTCTTAGGTAAAACGTAGATTTCGGGCCACTTTTCCGTGATAAGATAAATAGAGATAAATGAGGCTCAAGCGGGTTGAAGTGTATCTGATCAGGGTCTAAGAAACATCCGACAAAGATGGAGTAGCTAGCACAGAGTATCAGTGGAAGACAACTGTAAACCGACTCGCAGAACCTACCTCGAGTACATCTGATAAAGATGGAACAACCATCACAACATCAGTTTATCCTTTCCCTATTTTCGAGACTGTTTGTCTCTATCTTTTGTAAAAAACGGGATTAGTCATCACTAGATATTATCTCCATCAGATATTTTGTATAAATACCCCCCAAATGAAGTATTTGGTGTGGCTGGGCATTCATATATTTTGCTATAATACTTAACCTTTGGAATAAAAAAGTTGTTTGAACCATCTGTTGTCTGGCCTACGGGATGAGGAATTGATGCAGAAGACTTGTCACAGAATTCTTGAATTAAACTCCGGATGTTGGGTCCCTATAATACTAGTGATTACCCCATTACTATTGTATTATACCCCTTATTAATATTGTTGTGCCCATATTGCCCCCATATTGTTATTACTGTGCCCCATAGAATCCCTCTATTGTTATTTTTGTGGCTTTATATTATTATTGTTAGGTCGGCAGGATTATATTGTGACTCCTTAGACTCCTATATATAGAAAGGAGGTTTTGTCATTTGAATCATCCAAGAATTGTTCATTTATGTAATGTAAAGGAGGTTGCCCCCTCGAAGAGGCTGAATTCTAAGGCGTTGATCTATCTTTTCTATCTTTTCTTGAGCTGGTTTCATAACATTTGGTATCAGAGCTTTGGATTCTAGGGTTTCGCTGCTCCAAACAGGTCATCATGGCATTTTCGCTATAATTTTTTTTCTGCGACATTTCAGAAGTTGCAAAAAACACCCATTTGAGAAGAAATTGCGCTGAATCTTGGGTCCAAATTTCAGAGCTTTTCACGCTATATTTACGGAGATATGATCTGAGGAAGTTGGTATTTTGGCAGACTCCTGAATTACATTCCAAACAGGTGACCTGGGGAAAATCTTCATAACTTTCTCTCTGGGGATCAGATTGAAATTTCATAAGAAATTATAGAAAGAGGACGGACTGTAGTTTCTTGTATGCATTTTTCAGATCCAAAGGTCGAAACAGTGACTCGTGGCACATCGTACAAGTTCGCTCTACTGAACTAGTCTATAATCAAGTCACTGTGGGAGATTTTGCATAACTCTTCCTTGGAGAATCCAATTTGGGTCAGACTTGTGGCATTGGAAAGAGGACACAAAGGGCTACTACAGTCACAAATTCAGAACTGGATGATCCGAAATTACAGAGATACATCAGATTCAATATCAGGCCCCTACAAAGTGAAAAAAGGTGTGTAGTTTTTTTTAAATTTTTGCATAAGATTGGTTTGAAAAATAAGTTTGAAGGAATTCAAAGGGCATAGTAAAGCATTATTATCGGTAACTGATGCCCCAAGGAAAGAAAATGCAAACACCTAGTAAGGAACCTGAAAGCTCTAGCATGACTCATGAAGAAGAGGAAGAAATGCAACATGATATATCAAAATTACAAGACCAAGTGCAACAAATGTCACTTGCACAAAAAGGAACAGAATCTAAGATGGATGGTTTAAAGAAAGATGTAGAAGCTAAGATGGATGGTTTAAAGAAAGGCGTAGAAGCTAAGATGGACGATTTGAAGATAGATTTGAAGACAGACATGGACGAATTGAAGATAAATATGAATAAGTTGCTACAAGAAATGGTCACTAATGGTGAAAAGGTAGTAAAGGAAACTCATGATGAGAACAAAAGAAATGTTAATCATGATTCCATAGACTCTAATGTTGGATCGAAGACCCACCATATTCCAAAAATCGATATGAGGAAGTTTGATGGCAAGGATCCCGCCACATGGATATTACAGATGGAGCAATTCTTCGATCTCAATAATGTGCAAAACACACAAAAGGTACGTATGGCAACTTTATATTTGGAACCAAATCAGTTTGTATGGTATCAATGGCTTTGCTCTCGTAAACAATTTATCACTTGGGCAATTTTTACGGAAGAATTGATAGCACATTATGAGGATACAAAAAGCAACACTTTTTTTAGCCAATTGATAAGTCTCAAACAAAAGGGTTCAATAATGGAGCACATTGAGGAGTTCCAAAAATTGAACATAAGGGTAAAAGATATTCCAGAGGAGCATAGGATTGATGTGTTCATAGGGTCTTTAAAGGATAATATCCAACATGATGTTCGCCTTTGGGAACCTGATTCATTAGAGAAGGCATTCAGGTTAGCAAGAAAAATGGAAAGCAAAATTATGGCAACTAGGAAGCATACCACTCACAACTATAAAGACGGAAGTGTTGTTGCCCCTAGTCTTCCACAACCTATAAGGTTGACACCACAACAATTGGAAGAAAAAAGAGCAAAAGGGCTTTGTTACAGTTGTGATAGCAAATACACTAAAAGTCATAAGTGTGCTGAGAAGAAATTATTCTACATAGATTGTGAAGAGGAAGAAGAAAAGGAGCAAGAAAGGTCAAAAGAAGAGGATATACTCCAGGAACAAAGCCTAGATGAAGAAAAAAAAATCCGACCATATCTTGTAATGCATTGGCGGGAATTACCACTCCTCAAACCATCAAGATAGAAGGACAAATCAAGAAGAAAAAGGTAATAGTGTTGATTGATTCAGGAAGCACCCACAATTTTATTCATTGTAAGGTAGCAAAAGAATTGAATTGCTTCCTATATCCAGCACCAGAGTGTCAAGTGATGATTGCAAATGGAGGAACAATAAATTGCTCTGGAAAGTGCCATAATATCAAGCTATCCATGGGAGAATATGTATTGACTAGCCCAATGCTTTCCATTCCAATGGGAGGTGCTGATGTTGTACTAGGAGTCCAATGGCTACAATCCTTGGGTACAATAGCTTTTAATTTTCAAGAACTTTTCATCAAATTTTCTACGGAAGGAAAGGAAGTTGAATTAAGGGGTATTGCAGGGAAACCAGGAAAGATAATCAGCTCTAATGGTATGACAAAGCTTCTAAAAAAGGAGCAAAGAGGTGTAATTGCACAATTATGTTCGCTAGATGTTTCCACATTGGAATCATCTATTTCTCCAGATCTCCAAAAAGTCCTGGACAATCATTCCAAGGTATTTGAGACTCCCAAAGGTCTCCCACCTATGCGTGATCATGATCATGCTATTCATCTGATTCCAGGAAGTGTTCCTCCAAACATCAGGCCGTACAGATATCCCTATGTCCAAAAGAGTGAAATTGAACGTATGGTTGCAGAAATGCTAGAGGCTGGTATAATTCAACCGAGTCAAAGTTCTTTCTCTGCTCCAGTAGTATTGGTGCACAAGAAGGATGGATCATGGCGCATGTGTCCGAATTATAGGGAGCTCAACAAGCTCACTATTAAAGATAAGTTCCCCATTCCTGTCATTGATGAATTACTGGATGAATTGCATGGATCAATTTACTTCACCAAGTTGGATCTTCGTTCAGGATATCATCAAATCAGAATGAAGATTGAAGACATTCCAAAAACAACATTTAGAACTCATGAGGGTCATTATGAATTTTTGGTCATGCCTTTTGGCCTTACCAATGCACCTTCAACATTTCAAGGTTTGATGAATTCAATTTTCAAACCATTCCTTAGAAAATTTGTGTTAGTATTTTTTGATGATATACTAATCTACAGCAAGTCTTGGAAGGATCATGTTGAACATGTTGACAGGGTGCTACAACTATTGGAGGAGAAACAATTATATGCAAAAAGATCCAAATGTTTCTTTGGAGTCCAGGAGGTGGAATATTTGGGTCATATTGTATCTCATGAAGGAGTTAAGGTAGACCCTAGCAAAATTAAAGCCATTAAGGAATGGAAAATCCCCACATCCATAAAGCATCTGCGAGGATTTCTTGGGTTGACAGGGTATTATCGCAAGTTTGTTAAGAATTATGGGAGAATAGCAGCACCTCTAACAACATTATTGAAGAAAGATGCATTTTCATGGACTCCGGAAGCAACAAAGGCCTTTGAACATCTTAAAGAGGCAATGTGCCAAGCACCGGTCTTAGCTACACCGGACTTCACAAAAACCTTTATTGTGGAATGTGATGCTTCAGGAAATGGAATTGGTGCTGTTCTAATGCAAGATGAAAGACCCATTGCTTTTGAAAGTCGTCCAATCAAGGGAAAGTTTTTAAGCAAAGCTATTTATGAGAAGGAAATGTTGGCAATACTCCATGCACTTAAGAAATGGCGACCCTACCTAATGGGAAGACACTTCAAGGTAAAAACGGATCATGATAGCCTTAAATACTTTTTAGAACAAAGATTATCCTCTGAAGAGCAACAAAAGTGGGTCACAAAGATGTTGGGTTATGACTTTGAAATCATCTACAAAAAAGGGAAGCAAAATGTGGTGGCAGATGCACTCTCAAGAAAGGATGAGGATGTGGAAGCATTGTTGTGCGCCATTTCTATTATCCAACCAGATTGGATAAACGAAGCAAGGGAGGAATGGAAGAATGACGAAGAAGTGTGGGCACTTATTCGAAAGTTACAACAAGATTCCAGTACGTCTGATACATTTAGCTGGAAAAATGATTCGTTATGGTACAAAGATCGCTTATACCTCTGTAAGAATTCCCAGCTAAAACAAAAGATTCTTATGGAATTGCACACTTCTCCCTTAGGAGGGCACTCAGGATTTTTAAAAACTTACCACAGGGTTAAGAAGGAATTTTTTTGGGATGGCCTTAAATCAGATATTCAAAAGTTTGTGGCGGAATGTTTGGTTTGCCAACAAAATAAAGTTGAAACAATTAAGACACCGGGTCTATTACAACCTTTATCCATTCCAAGCCAACGTTGGGAGGAGGTTTCAATGGATTTTATCACAGGTTTACCCAAGTCTGAGGGAAAGAGTGTCATCATGGTGGTAGTTGACAGACTTACCAAGTATGCACACTTTTGTGCATTATCACATCCATTTAAAGCCAGTACAGTTTCTACTGCATTTATGGAAACAATTCAAAAGCTACATGGAAACCCAAAGATTATTGTAAGTGACAGAGATCCCATTTTCACTGGAAATTTTTGGACAGAATTATTTTCTTGTCTTGGTACTCAGTTAGCTCATAGCTCATCTTATCATCCTCAATCTGATGGGCAAACTGAGATAGTAAACAAATGTTTGGAAGGATATCTTCGTTGCTTTGTATCTGATAAACAGACACAATGGGTCAAATGGTTGCCTCTGGCTGAATGGTGGTATAACACTTCCTTCCATACAGCAACAAAAATGACCCCATTTATGGCACTTTATGGGTATCAACCACCATCCATCACATCATATTTAAGAGAAAATTCTAAGGTTCAGGCAGTGGAACATCACATCGAACATCAACAACAAGTCCTCCAACTCTTAAAGGATAACCTCGTGTTGGCACAGAATAGAATGAAACAACAGGCAGATCAACATCGCAGTGAAAGAAGTTTTGATGTAGGTGATTGGGTATTCCTACGGCTACAACCATATAAGCAAATGTCCCTCAAGCAAGCTAAGAAGGATAATAAATTATCACCAAAGTATTATGGTCCGTACAAGGTGTTGCAAAAGATTGGTACTATGGCATACAAATTGGAGCTTCCTGCAGCTTCTCGATTGCACCCAGTTTTCCATGTTTCATGTTTAAAGAAGGTTATAGGCGACAAGCTCCCAGTTCAAACAATATTGCCAGAACTTGACGAGGAAGGAAAAATTATATTGGAACCGGAAGCAGTCACAGAAACAAGAACTCGACAGCTACGAAATCGATCAATTTCAGAGTATCTTATCAAGTGGAAGAACTTATCCGCTGAAGATTCCACATGGGAGGATGAGAATTTTATGCAGAAGTATCCAGAACTACTCAAGCGTTGAGGACAACACTTTTTTGAAGGAGAGGGGCATGTTGGGTCCCTATAATACTAGTGATTACCCCATTACTATTGTATTTATACCCCTTATTAATATTGTTGTGCCCCTATTGCCCCCATATTGTTATTACTGTGCCCCATAGAATCCCTCTATTGTTATTTTTGTGGCTTTATATTATTATTGTTAGGTCGGCTGGATTATATTGTGACTCCTTAGACTCCTATATATAAAGGAGGTTTTGTCATTTGAATCATCCAAGAATTGTTCATTTATGTAATGTAAAGGAGGTTGCCCCCTCGAAGAGGCTGAATTCTAAGGCGTTGATCTATCTTTTCTATCTTTTCTTGAGCTGGTTTCATAACACTAGATCAATAAGTCCCCTATATCTCATGTTTTACAGTTTTCTTGTCTGCTATATCATCTGTGTTTCATAATCTGAATGGTAAAGAAACTGATTAATTCAAAATTTTCTTAAAATGCACTCTGTCTTCAGTCTTTATTATTCTCTGTGTTTTCTTCAGAATTAATATAAGCAGTGAATTCTTAGTTGCTCCTGCTTCCTGATTCTTGCATTTTGACTATTTGCTAAGGAATTCTTAATTGCTCCTTACCAGTAATCATCCATTTTCTCTCTTTCAATATGTTGAAGGATTCTTAATTGCCCTTCATCCATTGAGCCCATTCCATCTGATTCCAGCTTATATTCGTTCCATGTTTGACTACCTTGCTCTGTGATACCATCCTCTGTTAAGAAACCAAATCCAGAAAGCCATCCTTCTTTGACTCCATCATGCCCAATGGACTAAACTATTCAATTTGCCTCACTGTTCTATTGAATCTCACCATCCAAACCCAAAACAAAACCCTTGAACTTCATAACTAGCCTAACACATTTCAAAAGAACACTAAATCATAAAGAGAGAGGCCTCTCTGGATGGAGATTGCCTAGAATCTGTATCTAAAAGATTGGTATGTGATACCTCGGCCGTATTCCCTTTCCTACAACTTTGGGGAACAACCTGAGCGATAACACTCATAGTCATAACAAATCATCATCAACTTTTTCATCTAACATGTAATCAAATATTCATCTAAGATTAGTGTCATATAATTAGGGCAATTGACAAGTGTATCTTCATACTAGAAAAATCATAATATTAACATCACATCTTTGTCAAGTTAGAGCATCCATTCATATTTTCTAAGATTATCAAAAATTAATCAAGGTGAACAAGAAGACCTTGAGTATCCATCTTATTGTTACACTTTAATCATCAAGGTTTCCATTCTTATCACAAGCATTTAACAATAGTATCATGTCAAAAAATTTAAGGAAATTCATGATATCTAAAATGTAAGATACTTGGCAAATGTCAAGGACAACAATATGTTACATGCATGAGTCATTTATAAAGGTGATATTCCCATCATACCTTAAGGCTTAAATTTCCTTCTAATATTGGAGCTAAATGATAATATTGAAAGAATACACCATACATACCTTGTATTATTTAGATACCTATGTATCTTGTAGCTCTTATTTGTCATTGGCAATTGTAATTTTGAGTTGCTAGTTTTGAAACCTTTTCATTAGGTACCACCAACTCTTTTCTACCTACACTAGCTTTCTGTCTTTGCACCTTGGTTGATCCTACATAAGGATCTGCTTATCACATCTCATCTAGAGATTATTAGTAGATACTCAAATATTCATGCAGGAAGCAATAATCAAATCAATAAATATAAACAAGAAATCAAATCAATAAATATAAACAAGAATAGAATCACAAAGAAGTAGCATAAATATAAAAGGTACTTATATTTAAACAAGAAGTGATCATCACCATATTGAACCAACCTTCAAGAGCCATTACTGTCCATTATCCATATAACAATGTTTCCTTCAATATATCCGATTGTCTTCATCAACAACCAAGGCCTGATTGAGACTAGCCCCTCTATGGTTATATTGAATCTGTCACAAGTGTTAGAAAAAAATCAACCCTTTATCATAATCCAAGTTTTCTTCCAAACCCTAACGTCAAGGTAACCACCAAAACCTAATAACCATATTTCCTAGGGTTTCCTTCAAACCCTAGCATTCTTTTAGGTCACCTCCATCTTCTATTGCTTCCATCAATGGTGTTTTTCATAAGGGTGATCTTTCATGACTTTTCTCTAGCCCAACCTCGAGACCATGTAAATTTCCCTTAGGGATATATTGTTCTTTGATTCAGATAATTGAATTTCATTAGAGGAACTTTCTGCCTAAAAGTGGCCTCCTAAGGAAAAATAATAAAATAAGAGTTACGAATTTTGGAGGGAAAAGAAGAAGAAATATATATATATATATTTTAATTGTATTTTCGGCGTATCTCCTTATAGAGTTACTCAAATTTCAAGTGTAGACACTCATTGGATGTGGAGTTAAATTATTCATCCAATGAGTACCCATTATGCATGCTTCTGAGAAGACACACATTGATAAAAAATGAAGATGCATTAAAAAATCGTGTTGAACACACTTTTTTAATGTATCCTCAATTTTTTTTTTATCAATATGGGTCTTCTCATAAGTATGCATAATGGGTACTCATTGGATGTGGAATTTAATTTTGCATCCAACGAGTGTCTACACTTTAAATTTGAGTAAACTTATAAGGAGATAAGCCAAAAATAGAATTAAAAAAATAGTTTTTCTTCTTTTCCCTCCAAAATATTTACGTGTATCTCTTTTTAAATTTAAAAGATTTTGATTGGTTTACATATTACTTACATGAAAAATTCATGGGCACTTTTAGGCTGAAATTTCATCTAATAAGTTATTTACACATTGAATTCACCCCATAACATCATGACATTGTTCAACATAGGCAATTATATATAAAGAACGATATCATTAGACACCAGGGAAAAACCCCACAAGGGGAAAAACCATTTCAAATTATTATTCTTATTAGATTGTCATTCACTGTTTCAACAAAGAGAGAGTACAACGATACATATCTTCAACCAAAAAACTATCCAGCAAAATCAACTAAACAACATCCAAGAGATAAACCCAACAATGCTAATAATCAAGAATCCCGATTCAGAAGCATGTAGTCAACTATCAAAATTTGTGGTTAACTGTCAAAATCTATGGTCAACTAATGAAATAAAACCATAGTTTCCAACCACGCGGAGAGAGTTTTCATGCGTGTGGTTGAAACCCTCCAACCACACGAGTAATCCTACATGCCTACCGTTGCAACAAAAAATTCCTTGTGACAACCTTGAGACTACAAATTAAAACCCCAGATCACATGTGGGAGCTTAAGACCTTACAATTTTAGCCCTGTACAAACCAATCTCCGTGAACCACTTCCAACCAGTGCGAGCCAAACCAAAGAAAGCAGAATGATGATGATGATGTTCAAATGAGGGTCACTTGAATTGTATTTATAGCTGTCCATGGGTGTTCAATTTCCTTTTGGGCCGACAAGTCCTTTTTGTGCACATGTTGGTTTCCATATTAAAATATATTTTTCCTCAACCAAATTAAATTCTTCCAAAGGTTAGGAGGGGTATTTATTGATGAGGAAGATTGTCAAAAGGAGGGAATTTATCCTTGAGCTGCCAAAAATTAACCAAACATTTTGAAAGAAAATAGATAATTGATGGATAATGAAAAAGAAGAATGTGAGTATGTGAAGATCCCCCCTTTTTACTTCTCTTCTTTCAACAACATTAACTTTATAAACATTGCAATAAATTTATAAACATTGCAAAGAGAGGGAAAATTCACTTTTCTTTCAACTTCGTGAAGGATCAAAATGAAACAAGTTATGTGACACTCGTATAGATGGAGCTGAAGATGGGAAGACTACACCCGCAATGACTTACGTAACCTTTGAAATTGTGGATATGTATCAACATTTGGCGATTCCACAAGGAGGTTTTCATATTGCAAACCAAAACTCAGAAGACTCTGGAGATATGATGGAACTGAGAAAGGGAAAATTAAAGAGGGTAAAGGAAGTGAACGATCAGGACAAGGTAGAAAATATCAAGGGTAAGAATAAGTGGTAGAAGATGAGTCTTAAATAAGCCACACATGGTATGCTAGATTACACGAGAATGTAAAGAAGATAGGGGAAGCAAGGAAGTGAGTGAACAAGACAAAAATCACTTTCGAGTAGACACTTCTGTATGAACGGGCTGGAGTAAGGTTAGGAAGGTGTTGAAGCTTTGAAAATTGTTGCAACAACATGGGGGAAAACCACCCAGTCGGGGAATTGAATACCGTCCCTTATCCATTTGGATTAGTGGCTCTGACTGGATATAATGGGACCATTTTCCCAATAAAAATGTGATAGGATGGATAAGGTGTTTATTACCAAAAAATAAGTGATAGATGGTTTTTCTCAATTGAAATACATGTATATTTAACCTATCTATTTATTACTTGGGATTTTACTTATACTTATGCGATCTACAATGATTATCTTTAGTGTATGATAATGAAGATTAATCAAACACTAACACAAATGAAAAGCCTTTGAAATAATTATTTTTATTAAATAGTTAATCAAAATAATTGAGAAACATATATCGCATCAAATATCGTTCAAACACTTGCTCATCTATGTATTAAAGATAACAGTCCCAATATGTTCAGAAGTGAATGAATACAAAACTGAATGAAAAGAGATACATATGACAAACAATATAAAGAGAAATGGCTATCAATTCATGAACAAATAAATACACAATGATAGAAATACCCAATGCATATAACTCTGCTCATAAAGTAAATAGTTCCATTCCAGTCTTTTTCATTAAGATGGTTTCCAAAAGTACAAAAGTGCAAGCTTCCAAAAGCCTTCTTCACAAAAATTCAGGACTCTGATCCAATCATTCTACTAGGATAAAATTTAAAAGTACAGAAGTGCAAGATTTTAAAGTGTTTCTTTATGAAATTGGGGACCCTTTCTTCAAAGACATGAAAGGGTTTATATAATAAAAATAAAGTACAAAAAAAGATATTACATGAAAGTTTTGAGGAGGTTTAAAAAACTCTCCTTAAAATAAGTGACAGAAATAAAGAAATAGAAATTGTTGCAATGACGAGCTCCAACATGTAATGGTGTCTACTCTTTCATTCGTTGTCTGAGCTTGTAGATATCCATCATTGGCTTGAATTTAGGAGGATGACCCATCCTCATGTGCAACTGTCTTGTATACACTGCATCTGAAAGAGTAGGAAGAATGTGGGTAGATGAGTCAGCGAGGCATCGTAGCATTAGCCACTGACTATGTGGCTTTACCAGATATCTCCAATATACTTCCCAGTCAATTTTTGTTAGCTGTTTAATTGCCTCTTCTCTTGCTCTGGAAGTTTCTTGCCATTGTGTTTCTAGGGCTCTAATATCAAGGAGACTCCTAGGTGGGGATTCCTGTATCAAATTAGCATTGTGCAAATTATCATTGATGGTTTCAATGATATTATTTGCAACATCATTTTCTCTTGAAACTGCCCTCTCTACCTGCTTTAGCTGAATATCCCAATCGGTAAAAAATATTTCTTTATGCGATTCTTCTATCCTGGGAAGATCTGCTGCTTTGCCCTTTGGAGTATCTTGCCATGTTATGTATCCTAAAGTCTTATCATCAATCTCATTAAAAGTGATCCTCATATAGGATGCTTGATTCATCAGTGAATCACTTGTCTTTCACATTGGATTGATGACATATAGCTTCTAATAGAATGTCGCATGTTTCCTTGATAATAAAGAATTGAGTTCTAATTATACTTTTATAAAATCCTCAACTTTAGGATTATCTTTCAACTGATCCATACAAACTATAGCTGTTGTATTTAAATATCTTTGGCACTTGTTTCTGCTTGATACTGGAGCTTTAATTTGTCAAAGCTCTACTATAATTGGGCCATTTGTGCCTTCATTTTATGGTCGACACTTTGTCTCTCTTCTACCAACTGCTACTCTAGCTGCTGTATTCTTTCTTCTTTCTCCCTTACCAATTGTTTGACTTCCACTGCTTTGTCAATAGTAGCAGATGCATAAGCACCTTCAAATTGTGATAGTTTTGTCAAATTTTCTGAAGGATCCATGGGGTTATCTTTCCATACTACATCCATGGGATCGTTACCAAGAATCACTATTGATGATGCTTCTGTTTTCCTCCTTTTCCTCTGTCTTTTTACCACAGCCCGATGCTTGGGATTGTAAAAGACATCAAGAGGAGGGATTTCCTCCACTTTGAGAACGATTTCGGTTGAAGGGAAGGTCGAGATGATCTCAACTTCTTCTGTGGTGACATATTTGTCAGTAGCCCTTCCAGCGAGCAAGATCTGTCCAATGTTTTGGGGTGTGTTGAATGTTGTTTCCATTTCAACATATTTTTCCCCTTGCTGTCCTCTTGGATTTTTGTCAAATTGTTTCCATGCCTCATCTAGTTGATTTTTAGAGGGGATTCATCTGTACGCACTTTAGTGGAAACATCTTCCACTTATTTATCCTTTGAGACCTTTTTAAATTCCTTCTTAGTGTTGGACATAGATTTTCATTGATGTCAATATGGCAATATTCGAGGAGCAAACCGAGCTATCGGAGGAGACAAGAGGAGCAAACAGGGCCACCAGAGGAGCAAAAAGAGCGAAGAGCAGACAAAGCCATTGGAGGAAGCAAAACAGAGCTAGCAGAGAGCATATCGGAGCACAGATATATATATATATATATATATATATATATATATATATATATATATATATATATATATATATATATATATATATATATATCTCTCTCTCTCTATATATATATATATATATATATATAGAGAGAGAGATATATATATATATATATCTATATATATAGATATATATAGATATATATATATATATATATATATATATATATATATATATATATATATATATATATATATATATATATATATATATATATATATATATATATATATATGCATTTACACTATCGGACCCGTAGAACCCATATAGCATCACCCCTGTGTATTTATTTGTTTATTGCCAAATGCCTTTTACACAGAGAAATCACACTAAACACTTAGCGGATTTGGAAAGCGGACTTGAAACCTTATACATGGGAGTGTTGAGTTGTATCGAGTCTGGCACATAATATCACATTGCTATAAGTGAGTGGTCTGCGTTAACGTCGAGCCCTGAACCCTTGCGATTTGCGATTGCTGATGTATATCACATCGACACTTCGGGAGTGGAGTTACAATGTGTCAAGCGGTCCATTGTGATCGCCAATAGCAATTAGCGATGTCGCATCGGACCTCCGCCAAGGGAAACCCCCGATTGCGATACATATACATGCAGACCCGATGCAACATTATAGATGGGCTTAATATAATATCGCATCCAGTGGAGGATCGGCCATCGGCCATCGGCGATGCCATGGTCTCGATGTATAAAGGACCCCGGAAGCCTTGAGCGCCAATTGCGATTATACTACGGACCCGATATAGTATAGATGCGGGTGTAATATTTTTTGAAGTCCGCCCTTTAGTCTTTTTTGCCTGTTTTGCTCCTATTTCCTGTGTAATTGAATATTTGGCTTGCGTGGCGTTTGGAGGTAGAAATACACTAAGGGATGCTCCAGATGGTTCAGGAGGCCTGAATGATAGCTCAGAAGGCTAGAATCAAGCCGATTGTGATTGCGATAGGACGTGGCATGTCCGTTAAACGAAACAGTCTCGGTGGATGCCTGTTATCATTGAAAAAACGGGCCTGTGTTACAATTTTAACACACGGTGACCGTAAAGCCAGGAAGCGGAATGGAAAGCCAGCATAGAGGAAGCCACAGTGCCCAAGGAGGGAAGCTGAAAGATCAAGCTAGTCAGAGGAAACGACAACGACCGAGGAAGAAGCCAAAGAGGTAGTGGAAAGTGGAAACGAAGAGTCAGAGGCATCTAAAATACATAAAAACAGAAAAACAAGGAGAGATAGATGTTGATGCATGTATAATCAATGAGAGAGGAAGCCGAAGAACAGGCAAGAGGTAGGAGAGGCTAGAGAAGCAAGAGAACAGGAGAAAAGCAGAAGCTCAGCAGGATTGGGAGCAGAGAACTGCAACAGAACAATTTATATCAGGTTTGGGTTGGAGCCCAAGAGGTTGGAGCCTCAGAACTGAACAAGATTGAAATCCTTGGGAGTTGGTGCTCCTGAGTGCAGAATTATTGCAAGACAGAGTTGGTGCTCTGGAGGTAGGAGCCTCACTGAAGTCCAAGTTGGAGCTTGGCAACTAATTGAAACCAGTTATATATATATATATATATATATATATATTATTTATTTCATTGCATTGTTTTGTGTTAATAAAAGCATTAATTCTAGCTATCTATTTCTGTGTTCCATATATACATATATGTGCTTTTGGTAACAACAAGAACAACAAAAAAAAAAGAAATACTGATTCACCCCCCCTCTCAGTATTTCCAATAATTGGTAGCAGAGCGGGCTTCTTCATACTAGCCTAACAACTTGAAGAAGGACCCGCAACCATGATGAGAAATCACGAAACATCAGGAAGACCTCCTCTGTTCGATGGCACTAACTTTGGTTTCTGGAAAAAGAGAATGACCTACTACTTAATGTCCCTTGGACCTGAAGTCTGGCATTTTGTTCAAAATGAGTACCATATGCCTACCACTCTTCCATTAGATCAAGACGAGAGGAAAGCCTACATTACAAATGCAAAATCCTTGAAGTCCATCACTAGTGGAATCACTAATTCGGAGTTTACAAAAGTAATGAATTGTAACTCTGCCAAAGAAATGTGGGATAAGCTAGTTGGCTTATATGATGGAGACTCAAAAGTCAAGAAGGAAAAACATCAAACTCACAGAAGACAATTTGAAAGTTTGAGGATGGAAGATGAAGAAGATATTGCAGCATACCTCCTCTGAGTAGCTGAAGTGGTCAACTCCCTTAAAGGATTGGACAAAAAAAATTGAAGAAAGTACCATTGTTCAAAAGGTATTAAGATCTCTTCCAGACAGATTTGACTCCAAAATAAGCGCCATAGAAGAAGCAAAGGATCTGGATACTCTCAATATGGATGAACTCCATGGAATCCTCGTTGCCTATGAGATTAGAAAAGGTGGCCCAAGCTCCAAAGATGCAGCATTCAAGGCTTCAAAATCAAAGAAGGGGAAAGAAAGGAATGACTGTAGTGATGACTTCGATGTGGAATCGAATTGGCTCAATTTGTATGAAAGTTGAAGAGAGGATCTAAGCTAAAAGGTAAGTACCATCTTATCTATTTCAAATGTGGAAAAATAGGTCATTATGCTGCAAAATGTCCTCATAAACATGATAGTGATGATGAATGAAATTCTAAAAGAATGGCACACAAAAAGAAAGGGTTCAATAAGAAGAACTTCTTATCTAAGCAAGATGAGTCTGATGAGGATGAATTTGTAGTCATCAAAAGGAAATCAGATGAGGTAAGTGACCATGATGAAAGCCAAGAAACATTATTCATGGCATTCACAGATGAAGATGACTTAGGGCTAGAAGGAAGTGTAGATGAACTGTTAATAAGTGCCATTGAAGAAAATGAGAAATTGCGGAATAAAATCATTTCTCTCAAGGTAGAAAATGAGGAAACAAGAAGAAGAGAAGATCTCTTGGAAACAAAGCTAAAAGAAAAAGAAGACACTTGCGAAGAACGTGAAGCCGAAATAGTATCTTTGAGGAAGGAATTGGAGCAACTCAAGAAGAGCTAGAAAAGCTCTCAAGTACTTGAGACTATCCTAAAAAATCAAAAACCTCAACATGAAAATTCTGGAATAGGCTTTAAAGGAGAATCTTCAAGCACTAATAATAGTGTGAAAATCTATGCCGATGCACTTTCCAACAATCCAAAAGAAGAAAAAGTATGTCATCAAAAGCACATCCCAGATCCTAAGAATGAATAGAGAATTACTCCAAAGAATAATGTGGAGTCAAATCAGGGATACTACAACAAATACAAATCAGTATTCCACCAAAGGCCCATCTCAAATTGAAATAAAGAGGCAGGAGTAATTCCAAGGAAGAAAATCGACTCAAACCGTGGCTGCTACAATAGGTACAAAACTATCTTTCGTGGACACTGTTTTCACTGTAAAAACTTCGGTCATCAAGCCAAAAATTGCATGGCTCGCAGAAGTGAAACACCAAAGTTAAAGGACCGAATAATCAATTCATATGCCCCCAAAAGGCAGGGACAAATCAAAACCTTCAACTTGTTTGATCCCTTGACCAAAAAAGATATGATTTGCTCATTATGCTACAATAATGGACATTTTGAACAAAATTGCCCACTCAAAGGAAGAAAAGCGAGTAGTGAGAAACCCAACTTGGATAAATGCGGCCTGGCTCTATATGCTCAAAATAATGAAAATCATTGGTTTGTGGATAGTGGGTGCTCTAGACACATGACAGGGGACAAAAGGAAGTTTGTCTCATTGAGCAAAAAGGAAGGAAATGTGTCCTTTGGAAATGGATCTGGCAGAATTGCGGGAAAAGGAACTATTACTCCTATCAATGGAAAAGGAAAAGCTCAATATGATTTTCTAGTGGACGAGCTCAAACACAACCTCTTGAGTGTCAGCCAAATCTATGATCAAGGACATAAGGTTGTCTTCAGCACTAAAGACTGTGAAATAATGAACTCTTCCTCAGGGGAACTTGTGGCAAAAGGTGTTAGAACACCAGACAACATTTATATTCTGAACAAGATTCAAGAATATAAATGCTACCTGAGTCAGATAGATGAGAGTTCGCTGTGGCACAAGTGACTTGGACATACAAGCTTCAAAAATCTGATCAATATCAGCAAGATTAGAGCTGTACGAGACATCCCAAGGCTATTCAAACCAAATCAAGGAGTATGTGGTCCATGTCAACATGGAAAGCAAACTAGAACTAGCCACAAGACAAAGGAGCTCTCTACATCAAAGCCCTTGGAGATCATCCATGCTGATTTGTGTGGACCAACTAGAAATCGGGCTCTCCAAGGAGAAAGGTACTTTGTTTTATTTGTTGATGACTATACTAGAATGATGTGGATATATTTTATAAAATATAAATCTAAAACTTTTAAGTGTTTTAAAAATCTAAAAGCTCTTGTAGAAAATGAAAAAGACTCAAAAATTAAGTGCCTCAGAACAGACAGAGGGGGAGAATTCACATCAAAAGAATAATGGAATTAAAAGGGAATTCTCTACTGCCAGAACATCCCAGCAAAATGGGGTAGTTGAAAGAAGAAACAAGATAGTTCAAGAAATGGAAAGAATAATGTTATTAGCAGCAGACTTCAGCCAAAATTTTGGAGAGAAGTAGTTGGGATAACTGTCTATACCTTGAATCAGACGCAATTAAGACCAAATTGTGAAAAAACTCCTTATGAATTATGGAAAGGAAAACCTGCTTCAGTAAAGTACTTCAAGTTCTTTGGAAGCAAGTGCTTCATAAAAATCAATGATGGCTCACCAGGAAAGTTTGATTCTTGGGTTGATGAAGGGATATTCCATGGATACTCTACATGGAGCAAAGCCTACAAGTGCTACAATTTTAGACTAAAGAAAATAGTGGAAAGCATTGATGTAAAGATTGATGAAGACCTTCCAGAAAAAGAAATTGAAGAACATGAAGATGATCTTCTCATTGAAGAAGAAGAACCTAAAGAATAAGAAATAGATAAGGAAGAAGAAGAAGAGGAGATAGAACCACCTCATACCCCTTTAAAGATGAATTTTATCTAGAAATATCATCCAGAAGAGCAGATTATTGGCAATAGAGATGAAGGGATGCATACCTGAAGAAGGACGATAATTACACCAAAGAGAAATGTTATTGCTCTTCTATCCATGATAGAACCAGAAACATTTGCACAAGCAAGGATCCTCATTGGGTAAAAGCCATGGAAGAAGAAATGTCCCAAATTGAGAAGAATGAGACATGGGAGCTGGTACCTTGTCCAAAGGACAAAAACATAATAGGAACCAAATGGGTGTTCAAAAATAAAATGAATGAAGAAGGACAGGTTATCAAAAACAAGGCAAGGCTTGTCTGCAAAGGCTATTCACAAATTGAAGGAATTGACTTTGAAGAGACATTTGCACCAGTAGCTCGTATGGAAGCTATCAGGATGTTCTTGGCATTTTCTTTCTCAAAATGATTCAAAATCTATCAAATGGATGTAAAATTAGCATTTCTAAATGGGGAACTCAAGGAAGAAGTCTACATGGAGCAGCTAGAAGGGTTTGATCTAACAGAAGGAAAGGACTTAGTCTGTAAGTTGAAAAAGGCTTTATATGGGTTGAAACAAGCTCCTAGAACTTGGTATGCAAGATTGGATCACTATCTACAACAACAAGGCTTCAAAAATGGAGTCCCTGGAAGTAATCTATACATAAAGACAGATGAAGGTAAGTTACCAGTTACTCTTGTTTATGTCGATGATCTGATTTTTTCTAGAAATAATGATGAAATGAGCCATGAATTTTCTAAAAACATGTCAAAAGAGTTTGAGATGTCAATGATAGGAGAGCTATCTCACTTCCTTGGACTTCAAGTATCTCAAACCAGAGTAGGATTGTGTATATCTCGAGCCAAATATCTAAAAGACATGCTCAAAAGATATGGAATGGAGGACTGTGAACCCATGAGCACACCTATGACCACAAACTACAAATTGAGCAAAGATGATGACTCCCCTCCAGTCGATGCAACTCATTACAGGTCAATAACTGGAGCCCTTCTATACTTAACAGCTACAGGACCAGACATAATGCAGGCAGTAGGAGTGGTGGGAAGATTTCAATCTAGTCCCAAACAATCCCATTTATTAGCTGTAAAAATAATTCTCAAATATCTGAAAGGAACTCCTGATTTCGGTCTTTGGTACCCTAAGAGCTCAACACTGACTGTAACTGCATACACTGATGCTGATTGGGCTGGAAGTGTAGATGATCGGAAAAGTACTAGTGGAAATGCATTCTTCCTAGGAGATTGTTTAGTATCATGGCTCGGCAAAAAACAGTCATCCATATCATTATCCACAACCGAAGCCGAGTATATAGCTGCAACAGACTGTTGTACTCAAATACTATGGATGAAGGAAGTTCTAAAAGATGTCAACATAGGTACAGATCAATTGATTACCATCTATTGTGACAACACAAGTGCTATCCGTCTCAACAAAAATCCAGTGATGCCCTCAAGGACCAAACACATACCAATCAACTATCATTTCCTCCGTCAGCAAGTAGCTGAACAAAACATTGTCCTGGAATATATCAATACTAAGGAGCAGATAGCTAATATTTTCACAAAACCTCTTCCTTGAGAAGCATTCGAACATTTGCGTCAAAATATGGGGTTTATCTCTTTATCATCACTCAAATTCATTCATAAAGATGTAGCAGGACAGGGGGAATAGTTTGACAGGAGGAGTCCATATGCATTCCTTTGCCATTGATGTCAAAGGGGGAGGGAGAGCAGAAGAATATTGCCATCAATAACAAAGGGGGAGATTGTTGGACATAGATTGTCATTGATGTCAATATGAAAATATTCGAGGAGAAAACAAAGCTATCGGAGGAGCCAAGAGGAGTAGACAGAGCCACCAGAGGAGCAAAAGAGCAAAGAGCAGAGCAGACAGAGCCATTGGAGGAAGCAAAACAGAGCCAGCGGAGAGCACATCGGAGCGCAGATATATATATGCATGCATTTAAACGGTGATTGGGGGCCATATATGCCACAGAATACACTATCGGGAGCAGAAATCATATATATATATATATATATATATATATATATATATATCTACATTTATGCTATCGGGCCCGTAGAACCCATATAACATCACCCCTGTGTATTTATTTGTTTATTGCCAAATGCCTTTTACACAGAGAAATCACGCTAAACACTTAGCGGATTTGGAAAGTGGACTTGAAACCTTATACACAGGAGTGTTGAGTTGTATCGAGTCTGGCACATAATATCACATTGTTATAAGTGAGTGGTCTGCGTTAACGTTGAGCCTCGAACCCTTGATATTTGCGATTGTCGACGTATATCGCATCAGCACTTAGGGAGCAGAGTTACAATGCGTCAAGCGGTCCATTGCGATCACCGATAACGATTAGCAATGTTGCATTGGACCTCCACCAAGGGCAACCCCCGATTGCGATACATAAACATGCGGACCTGATGCAACATTATAGATGGGCTTAATAAAATATTGCATCCAGTGGAGGATCGTCCATCGGCCATCGATGATGCCATGGTCTTGATGTATAAAGGACCCCGGAAGCCTTGAGCACCAATTGCGATTATACTGCGGACCCGATACAGTATAGATGTAGGTGTAATATTTTTTGAAGTCCGCCCTTTAGTCTTTTTTGCCTGTTTTGCTCCTATTTCCTGTGTAATTGAATATTTGGCTTGCGCAGCGTTTGGAGGCAGAAATACACTAAGGGATGCTCCGGATGGTTCAGGAGGCTTGAATGATAACTCATAAGGCCTAAACGATAGCTCAAAAGGCTAGAATCAAGCCGATTGCGATTACGATAGGACGTGGCATGTTCATTAAATGAAACAGTCTCGGTGGATGCCTGTTATCATTGAAAATTCGGGCCTGTGTTACAGTTTTAACAAATGGTGACCATAAAGCGAGGAAGCAGAATGGAAAGCTAGCACAGAGGAAGCCACAGTGCCCAAGGAGGGAAGCTGAAAGATCAAGCTAGTCAGAGGAAATGACGCGACTGAGGAAGAAGCCAAAGAGGCGGTGGAAAGCGGAAACGAAGAGTCAGAGGCATCTGAAATACATAAAAACAGAAAAACAAGGAGAGATAGACGTTGATGCATGTATAATCAGTGAGAGAGGAAGCCAAAGAATAGGCAAGAGGTAGGATAGGCTAGAGAAGCAAGAGAACAAGAGAAAATAAGAAGCTCAGCAGGATTGGGAGCAGAGAACTCCAACATAACAATTAATATCAGGTTTGGGTTGGAGCCCAAGAGGTTGGAGCCTCATAACTGAATAGGATTGAAATCCTTGGGAGTTGGTGCTCCTGAGTGTAGAACTATTGCAAGACGGAGTTGGTGCTCTAGAGGTAGGAGCCTCACTGAAGTCCAAGCTGGAGCTTGGCACCTAATTGAAACCAATTATCTATCTATCTATCTATCTATCTATCTATCTATCTATCTATCTATCTATATATATATATATATATATATATATATATATATATATATATATATATATATATATATATATATATATATATATACGAGAGGGGGGTGAATTAGTATTTCTTTTTTTTGTTGTTCTTATTGTTACCAAAAGCACATATATGTATATATGGAACACAAAAATAGATAGCTGGAATTAATGCTTTTATTAACACAAAACAGTGCAATGAAATAAATACAATATATATATATATATATATATATATATATCTATTTCTGTGTTCCATATATACATATATGTGCTTTTGGTAACAATAAGAACAACAAAAAAAAGAAATACTAATTCACCCCCCTCTCGGTATTTCCAACACTCAGTGTCCTTTTATGGACTCTTCTCTGGGCTGTGCTCTGAGTTGTGTTCTAAATCATGCTCTAAAGCCTGCTCGTCTTGAATAATTGGCTGAGGGATATTTAATAGATCCAAAGGGAATTTTTGTAGTCTTTTCCTCCTGTATTGGTGGAATTGAGCTAGCTTTTGTGGATCCAATCTCAAAGTAGCCAAATGTTTCACTTGTGAAAACAACTCAGGAGACTAAAACATGTCATCAAAATCATCATCCTCATGGATGAACTGTCTAATTTTCCCTTGGGAAGTGAAGTTTTGTGCAACCTTATGGGGTTAAACTGTCTTCGAGGAATGGTGGCAAGTTTTAAACATGTAATGTGATCGATTTCAAGTGCAACATGCTTGAAATTGTGTAATGCATAAACATCGCATTGGAGGGGAAAGGAAGGCGAAAGAGAATTTTTAGATTCTTTTAGGGTCTTAGTTATCCCATCCCTTACAGTTTGGTAAGCAATTTCTCTAGCAAGCACTTTATCTGGTACATACCATGGGAGAACATGGGGAGGTGCTATGCTTCCATAGACTCAGACATAAGTAAATAGTTCTTCCCCAAACCACCTACCTATTGGTATAAAATCAATCTTGGCCTCATCAGATAATCTTGGGGCCCTCTTTGTCAAAAACAACTTGGTGGATGGGTAGCATAACTCCTTGGAAGATTTTGTAGAAATGGGTGTGGAAATTGGATTCCCACAAGATTTTGTGACTTATATGAATGGGTGTAGGATCTTGAATATTTCATTTCCTCCCCATAGTTGGGAAACTGGTAGTGAAACAAACTGCATCCATAATGTAACCACTCATAAAAAATGGTGGGACTATTCTAGAGGTGACATATCAGTGTTGTCTAAATTTTCGAATTTGGAAGGCAAGGTTGTTAGAAAAGATAATGACCCAATCCATTATAAAATAATTTACTGTTGCATCAATTACGAGAACCCACTCAAAAAAGAACTTGGTTGTATCGAAATATCCAAACAATCTACACATCATAGATGCGATGTAAGAGTAGGGAGCAACGAGAGATGATATAGAATACATACTCAATTTCTCATGTTTATGCTTGTTTGAATTGTACCTCCATTGCTTAATTGGGTATGATGGCACATCATTTTCGGCTATGAATTTCTCAAGGAAGGATTTATCATACACCTTCTGTGGGTCTGGTTTATGATAAATTCTCTTCGTGTCTTCTGCTGTGAAGGACTCGATAATCGTTTTCCTTGAAGTCTGGAATGTCTAGTCAGAAATGTTAATATTATTTATTATCCATTTTACCATATTGGTGTAAAGTAAAATCTTGGGTCTAGCAACAATTCTGTAAAGGAAAGAACTTGCAGCTTCAAAGTGGGAGACTTAAGAAGAGGTAGTAGTGTCTACTATTGCTTCTCTTTGAATTATCTTAGGACCCTCACTCTCCAGCAACTGGTACATGGTTTCCCATGAGGAAGTACCACTGTCGATAGTGCATGTCGTGTCTGAGAACAATGGGGGCATTTCTGTTACATTAGATGTAGAAGATTATGTGGCTTCCATGGGTTTCTTTCCTTTCTTCAACTTAGTCATCCTGTTACACAATTCTTTCTCGGGCGAAACCTGCAAATTGAGAACACAGAGGAATGAAGAGAAATAGGAGTTAAACGCGGAAGCATACAAACACACAAGGCCTTGAAATGATGGGAAGGGAAGTTTAAATGCGAATCAATCTAAACAAGCCATCAAATCTCCTTGGGATTTGAAATCATAAATACCGTTAGAATCTTTTAATAACTGAAATCATGGCTTCGCGTGGTTATTTATTATCCATTAATATATCGCATCGCAAAAACTTTTCAAACAGTAAATAAAAATTAATTTCAGTTACTTCGCCGATATGTGATAGCGGTATCACTGTATCATTTTATTAAGTATGAGAGATGTGCGATTGCGATAGTTGCAATATCACAATATCACAATTGGAGGTTTCGGGAGTAGTGGAGAATGGATATGGCCGAAAGCTTTGAGCGATTATGAAATTGTGAGAAGTGACGTGGCATTGTAGCAGGCCCATGGGTTTATTATTAAGTGTGACTTTTGTTTTTAGCTTTATGATTTTCCTTAGGCGCGCTCTTTAAGAAATAGCTTTATCGCAATTGGGGGAATTGGGAATGATACAAGCGGGGAGCATGTTGATACTCTTACGATTTATTTGGACGTGATGTCTTTAGAGAGTGTGTTTTATTGTTTTGTCAGGTCCAGTAGCTTGTCGCATTTCGTAGTAGGAATGTTCCTCAGTCTTATGATATATCGATTTTGTTATAAGATTGCGATGCGGGGAATTTCCACCGTGAAGGAATTTCATTAATACTTAAGCTTTTTAAGAATAGATAGTTTTGGTTCCTGGGGGCTATATTTTATCGCAATTACAAGTTTCAAAAGGGAAAATGGAACTTTTCTTCTTTGAAACTTTGCGACATGCGATATTGTCAGGTTTTCTTTAAGGTAAGCCTTATTTAAGACATTCAAGATTTAATGAGGATTTGTTTATCAAAAAATCTAATTTGTTCTTAACAAAAATCCTAAATTAAACTATATTCCTATGTTTTTAAAATTTTAAGGGTCCCTATTTATTTATACAATAATCTCCTTAGTTATTTTGTAAAATAAATTGTGGGGGGGGGGGGGGGGGTTGTTGCACAACACAACAATTGGAGATTCAGTGAAAGAACCAGTTATCTCTGATAATAATGAAATTTCTAAAACTTTGCTAACTAAAAATAATTTAGGAAAGGAGGACTAATTTTGAAATATTTAGATAAGTAACATTACTCTAAATATAAAAATTCACTTAATTATAATTCTTTTTATATCCTCTTTATATATGAAAATCCTTTTTGTCTATATCAGTCCTTAATTAGTTGTAAAGATAAAGTAGGGGGCTTTTACAACTTAGTGTTTTTAATATACTCATTTGTCACACGTAGAGCCACTGCTACCAGTAGGCGTTCATAGCCTCGATAAGTTTACCTTTTAACCATCAATGGTTCAGAATCCCATCCATATAAGAGTATAGTCTTTAGAGATAATTTCAAAAGTATATATATATATATCTATATCTATATATATATATATATATATATATATATATATATATATATCTATATATATATATATATATATATATATATATATATATTTCATTTTTCTTTTTTATTTATTTACTTTTCTTTTAACAAATTTTTATTACCTAAAAGCCATTGTCTTGGTTTGGTGACCAGAAAGTGACAATGTCATTCACTGGTTGTAATTGAATTGAACAAGCTGGCTCGTGATGAGACCCCTTGTCTTAAGATTAAAATAATCATAAGACATTACCCTAGTTTGGTATTCAGTGTTGGTAATGTCAGTTTATTATTTCCCTATGAACATGGTAAGTAGGCTCGTGATGAGACCCCTTATCTTTTAAGGTTAATATATTTTTGAATTACACTCTAAAAATAGTAAAGTTAATGGATGGGGAGAATCATTGACTCCTTAAGAGTTTTGGATGACAATTTTAGAGTTGGAGATGCTTAGCTGTAAATAGTCTTTACTTTGTTAAAGATAACCTTTCTTGACTGATAATAGGATAAAAGGATTTTATAAAATTTGAGGTATTTAAAGAATTTACAACTTCAATGGAAAAGAAAATTTCAGATTTTTTATGATACTTAGCTAATTTTCAAATGTTGTGATCATTTCCTTAAGAATTCCTACTTTCAAAGCGAAAGATCAAAAATATTTGAAGAGATTTTATTTGCAAAGCCAAAAGTAATGTTATTCAACATTATTTTCTAAGAGAACTAAAAAATAAATGCAATAATGTTACAATAGAAGATATAATCTTCTAAGAAAATAAATTTTTCAAAATAAGCCCATTGACAGGAAGAGAATCTCTCTTTCCTCATAAATATTGCAATATGAATGTTTATGGGCCTACTTATTCAACAATTTGAAATGGCCCAAGCCACATTTTTTGGAATTTAGTATGCTTTCCTTTTTCCTCATGTGCCTTGTCCCATTTAAGGATGAGATCTCCAATTTAAAAAGATTTTGTAAAAACAAAACTTGCATCAAAGTAAGATTTGACTAGCTGTTGATGGCGAGTATGTGTAAGTTTGGATTTCTCCCTTTCTTCTTCTAATTTAAGAATTTGAGACTGTCTTAGTTGTAATGAAGAAGAAGGTGTTTCTTCAATAAATTGGACTAGGGCTAATGAGGGACGGGCTAGATTTGAAGGGATCATAGCTTCTTTCCCATATAAGGATGAGATCCAATTTAAAAAGATTTTGTAAAAACAAAACTTGCATCAAAGTAAGATTTGACTAGTTGTTGATGTGTAAGTTTGGCTTTCTCCCTTTCTTCTTCTAATTTAAGAATTTGAGACTATCTTAGTTGTAAAGAAGAAGAAGGTGTTTCTTCGATAAATTGGACTAGGGCTAATGAGGGAAGGGCTAGATTTGAAGGGATGATAGCTTCTTTCCCATATACTAGATTAAATGGAGAAGTGCCTTTTAAGGATTTTTGGGTTATTCGATCTGCCCATAGAGCAAATGTCAAAGATTTATGCCAATTCTTTTGGCTATAATCAATAATTCTTTTAATAATTCTTATGAGGTTCTTGTTGGTTGATTTTGCTAAACCATTTCCTTAAGGGTAGTAGTTAGCAGAGTATTTAAGTTTAAAACCCCTCTTAAGAGAAAATTCAGCCATATTATGGTGGCATTATGATACAGGTATTGTCCTTGATGGCAACTCACTCAGATGAAAGATCACAATATAGTAGGTTAACAACAAAGAATTACAGATCAATTTACATAGAATGAAGAAAGAGAGGTATATGCAGGTTCACTGACCACAAGTAGCGTTTACGTACACACGCACTTTCACATAAGGAAAAGTGCGTATACCTTGGAAAACTAAGTTTTTGGTCCGAAGTATTTGGTCCATGGTATTTTGATCCATGGTATTGGTCCAAGGTATCTGGTTTGAGGTATTGACCCTAGGTATTTGGTCCAAGGTATTGGTCTTGAGTGTTTTCAGTCCATGGTATTGAGAAAGGCCTAAAACGATAAAAGGAGGAGAAGATCATTAGGCCATGGTGTGCAAGTATTGGATATCTGATGAAGTGTGAGATCTAGTATGTAGGTTATTGGCTTATGGTGCTGTGATTGATCTGAACCAGGGATGAAACTTAGCTGTTGATGGAGGATAAGATCTAATGATGGATCAAGATCTTAAGGCTTGAAATGAACTATATTTATATGGTTTGATCATGTTTATTCTAGATCTGTATACTGACGCATGTGTTGTTCTGTAAATATTATGATCTAGGTATAACTGAAGTCTGGAATAGCTGCATAATTATAAATTAATATTTGCAGATGTATACGCTGGTTGGATTTGATAAAAGCGCGTATACACGCAGGTTTGACACATGGAAGTAGTGTATACCTTATAAAATATGTTTCAGTTGTTTCTGTTTACTGTTGCAGAATTTTGGGTTCTGGTTACTGCGTTCTAGTGACAGTATTATGAATGATCAGATTGATGGGTTGTCAAAGTGATTGATTGATTCGGTTGTGGTTGATTCAGAAAGTGATTGGTTGATGTAGATGTATTTGATGATTGAATTAAATTTATGATGTTGTTGATGGATCCAGTTTGAAAATTTATGAAATGTGGTCCTTGGAGGAAGAAAGAAGGTCGTAGCCTTCTGTAGGTCATAGCCTACGTACTAGTAAATATATTGGCTAGTACAAGAGTTAGGGGGTTGTAGCTCCCTTCCAGGAGAAGCTGGAGAATGAGAGAAGGTTGTAACCTTCTGCAGGTAGAGGCCTGCGTATTGGTATAATTCTGCACCAGTACAAAATTGTAAACATATTTTCTTATTATTAAAAGAAGATAGAGACGACAACAGTAGGTGGTTTTCACCCACATTGGGTTTCCACCTTATATCTTGGTGTTCATGTGTGTTGCTTATGTGTGATTATTTATTCTACTTTTACTGCACTGTCTAATAAATTTTTGATATACTGGTTAAAGTTCAATGCATGATAAATTGGGTAAATCAAAATTTCTCTGCATATACGCTGGTTGCCGTAAGTACAGTCGTGTATACATGCTAGTTCACTTAGTTGAAGTAGCATATACAAATCTGTTTGGAAAATTAAATTATTGATCTGATAATACTGATTCACCCCCCCTCTCAGTATTATTTCCAACATATTATTTCCTGAAAAGGAAGATGCATTATCAAACATAAGTGCAGTTGGTAAGCCAAATCTATTAATAATGAATTGATTAATGAATTCAATGATAACATCAGAATTGGCTACCTTTACTGGAATTGCTCCCACCCACTTAGTAAAATAGTTTGTAGCTGTAAGGATATACTTATGTTGCTTTGAGGAATGAGGAAAAATATCACCTATGATAACTAATCCCCATTGTTTAGAAGGATGTTCAATGTTGATCGGTTGTAGAGGTAAGGCAGGTCTTCGTTGTCTCCGAGTGACAGTTTGACATATTTTGCATTTCCTCACATATTCATGGGTATCTTTGAAAAAAGTTAGCTAATAGTACCCAACATGCAAGATCTTATGTGCAGTAGTATCTCCTCCAAAATGTCCACCAGTTGGTCCATCGTGGAGTTCCTGCAAAACCTTCTGTGCTTTAGACTTTTCAAGGCATCTTAATAATACATAATCATAATTTCTCCTGAATAACACATCATCAATGATTTCATATTGATTTTCTTTTAATCTTAAAGCTCTTTTCCTTTTGTGATTGAGTTCAGGGGGAGCATATCCATTTTTCAAATAGAAAATGAGATCAACATATTGGGACTCTAAATTGTTTAGGCTTACCTATGATATGTGTACAGTACTACCTGAGTCCTCATCTGCTGGTAGGTTGGAAGCTCCTATAAGAAATTTGCAAAAACCTTGTCCTTTGACAATTTTGGCTGGTTTAATGTCAATATCATATTCTTGCAAAGCTGTTACCCAATTTTCCCTTTTTTCTCCTACTTCCCTTTGCATAACTAACTATCTCACTGCTGAGAATGAGACTATTATTTTAGTGTGCGTTTTTAGGAGAAAAGGCTTGAAGTGCTTTACAGATTTGAAAACAGCAAAAGCTTGCTTTTCCACCTCTAAATAATTTAGTTCAGCACCTTGAAAATTAGAACTAAAGAAAGATATGGGTGCTTTGATTTGTTGATCATTAATTTGTGTTAAAACAACATCATAAGATGCTTCAGAAGCGAATGTATACAAGATGAAATGATTAGAAAAATTTGGAGTTTTTTGAGAGGGAGAATTCATAATGGCTTGTTTGATTAAATCAAAAGCTTCTCTTTCATTATGTCCCCACTTAAAGATTGATTTTTTCTTAATCATGGTTTGTAATGGTAAAACAATTTGGGAAAAGTTAGGGAAAAATCTTTAACAAAATTTATCTGACCTAGAAAAGACTGCATAGATTTTTTATTATGGGGTAAAGAAATTTCAGAAATTTCTTTTACTCTGTCTAGATCAATAGAAATGCCCCTTTTGGATACAATAAACCCTAGAAGCTTACCTTCATCTAGAGCAAAATAAGATTTCTTTGGATTTAATGAAATTCCATACTTTTTGCAATGTTCAAAGATCTGCTTTAAGTCATGTAAATGGTTATTTCTCTTCTTGGAATAAACAATTATATCATCCAAATAAATGACAACAGTTTTGTTTATCAGACTTTTGAAGGCTATATCCATAGCTCTTTGGAAAGTTTCCCCTGTGTTAATTAAACCAAAAGGAATTTTTGGGTAGGCATAGGTTCCCCATTTAGTCCTTAATGTAGTCTTTAATCTATCATTTTTTCCCTTGGAAAAATCATAATTTTCATTAAGTTATAGAAAATTACATGTTGAAGATGCTGATAGCATATGATGTATCAGTGGTCTAAGCCACTATCTATACTATGTCTGTCTTAGTATTTAATCTATCATTTGGATGAACCAGGATTTGGTTATATCCTCAAAATCCATCAAGAAAATACATTAATTCTGAACCAACCACTGATTGTAGTATTTGTTCCATAATTGGTAATGGGAAATTGTTTTCTGGACAAGCTTTGTTGATATTTCTAAAGTCTATATAGATGCAAATGTCACCATTCTTCTTCTTAGCAGGTACTAAGTTTGAAACCCATTTTGAATTCCTAATAGGAAAGATAATCTTGGCTTTAAGGAGTTTATTCAACTCAGACTTGATTTGACTTTCTAGATTGGGGTGAATTTTCCTTAATTTCTGTTGTACTGGTTTGTCAATTGATATCACGGAAATGGTGTGTTGTATGATGGAGGTATCATATGTTTTGAGATAATCATAGTTCCAAGCAAAGATACCTTTATTTTTTTTCAACAAATGAATAAAGGCCGATCTCTCATGAGGTGAGAGACCAAGTCCTAGATTGATGTTTTGAGGTTTGATATCAATTCCAAGGTTTACTAGTTCAAATCTTAAGGTTGAACTTTGGAGTTTAGAATTAGTAACCTTCTTAAATATGTCCTTAAGATCATAAAGATCCTCAAGTTTTACCACAGATTTAGGTATGGGATTCTCATTGGACTTCTGTTTTAACTGATTATCATGCTCACTTTCATCAATTATCTGATCATCATATGATCCTTCAGATGTTAAAAATATTATGATATCCTCGTCATCATTAAATACTCGCCAATTGGTGACATTATCGGGAATGGATGGTCGAAAAATTAATTCTATGGAAAACCTATCTAGACTGTAATCTTCTGATGGTATAAGTTTGGATGTTATGTTAGCCAGAAGGTCAGCACTTTCATTTTGAAGTCTAGGGATAAGAGAGATGTTGAATGCTAAAAAATGTGAAGTAAGATCCTGGACTAATGATTGGTAATGTTTTAAATGTCTAGAGAGACAATGAATGGTGTTTCTTACTTATTTGATAACTATTTCTGAATCTCCAGAAACTTGAAGATATTTGATATCAAGGCTTATTGCTTTATATAAACCTTGAATTAGTGCCTCATATTCAATGGTATTATTTGTGCATTCAAATTCTAACCTACATGCTAGCAAGTTTTTTTCTCCTTCTGGACTAATTAATATACAATCGACTCCTACACCATCATTGGATTTAGATCCATCAAAATATAATGTCCAAAACAAAGTTTTAACTAGTGGTTTATCTACAAGATTTATACATCTAGAAGAATTTGTTTGAGAAAAGTTCTCAATCTGGGAAGTAACAAAGTTATCCAAAAAAGGTGACTTATGTGCATTGAAATTTCCTAAAAATGACTCAGCAGAGTAGTTTCCAATGATATTGTTGTTAAAATCTACTGGCTCATTTTCATCTTCAAAATTAGTTACTGTGTGCTTCAAATGATTTTCTCTGTCAATTCTAATTTGATTTGGCTTTCCGTTGTAAGGGAGCCACATGTGAGACCAGTTTATTGCAAAATAACCGTGAAGTTTCTCAGACCAGTCTCTACTAAGAATTAAACCATAGAACTCGGGAATATCAACAACTAGTATGTCAATTACTTGACAAACTTTCGGATTAGAAGAGAGTCTAATGGTGACTAAATTTATTTCTCCTAAGACATCAAAGTTTGTTCTATGAAGTTGCACAATGTGAACAAAAGACTTTTGGGGTGAAACATTTAATTTAGTGTAGACTATTCTTGGCATAATGTTTGAAGAGGCCCCTGAGTCTATTAAGAAGTTGTGCAGATTTTTATTGAAGATTTCATAAGTCAAGAGGAAAGGGGGAGTATGCGAATTGGATCTGTCACCAATTAAGATAACATTCGTAGGATCGACCTTATTTGATGAATCATTGCGAGACTTACCCATTCCTCTGTAAGCTTGGGATAACATAGCATCAGGAAGTGGAGAAGCAAGAACTGCCTTCAATTCTTTCAATAATAACTTCTGCTAATGTTTAAGCTTATTGAACTCGTGAAGAGAGATATTTTATCTAGCTTTCTTCATGTCCTCCACTATGTTATATTCGATGGTATCAACTACTACCAAGGTTTTAGACGAAGATAGAGGATTAGATGAGGATGGAGCTGGTTGAGGGGATTTAGGAGAAGACTTTTTACTGGCCACTTTATCCTTGGTAGAAGAGGTCGAGGGATTTTTATTTTGAGTTGATTGTGTTGAATTAGCAGGGCCCTTACTCCTAGTACTAATAGGTAGAGCTTCTTGCTCCTCTTCATCATTGGAACCAGGGAGGACAAAATCCCACATTCCATGTACTTCAACCAATTCTTCGTCTTTAGTCTCTTCATCAGATAATGAAGTTTCTTCTTCATATTCATCTAAATCAGATTCAGCATTGGATATTGTGTTTGGTGGTTGAGGATTAGATGCCTGATTCCTCTTGAAGGATCTAAAAGGTTTCTTAGAAGAGGATTCAACTACCTATTTCTTAATCTCTACCATCTCATTTGACATGGTTTTAAGGACTTTTTGCAGGCCTTCAAGATCAAAAGGATCCTTAGGGGCTTTCTTCTTTGATTCATCCTTAAATGTAACCTTTTTTGTTTTCCTATCTTCCTGGGCTGTCTTCTTTTCCAATGCAACTATTCTCTTTTCTACAGACAGGGCTTCTTTCATGTTTTCTATAAAGTAGCCTTATTGGCTCTATCTACAAAAATTTCTATATTGGAAGGAAGAGAAGAAATATACCATTCGATCTAGACATCAACACCAGGGCTTGCTGTGGCTGGGATTTTGTTTAACAATTTATTGAATCTAGAATTGAAATCCTTAATTTTTTTCACCTGACTTAGCTTTTAAATTAGAAATATCATTGATAAGGGATGAAATTGTGCGGTCATCACCAAATTTAGCGAATAATTTCTCTTCAAACATGTCCCAATTAGTAATAGATCCTTGTGGTAATGAGAAATACCATGAACCTGCTGATCGTTGGAGAGTGTAGGGAAATAATCTTACTACACAGTCTTCTTCAACTACTCCATTCAGATTAATGGCTAACATATAATTATGGAGATGCTCTTCAGTAGGTAATCCATCATCATGATTAAATTTTGGTAGCCATATTTCAGTATGCTTAGGTAGATCATGAATAGGTTCTTCCATTTGCATAGCTCCAGGATTGGCCCATGGTCTGAATGCTAGTAGTTGCGGCTGTTGTTGTTGTCTTCCTTCCATTATTGGGTTTTGGGAGGAAGTGGATATTGAGGGTGTTTGTGTGGAAGAAGAGGCAGGTTGTGTACTTGGGCTAGATGAACTAGCACCAATACCTTGAGAAGAATGGGTATTAACAGGAATGAATGGAAGGAATGAAGGTGTTTGTGGAGGAGAATTTGATAAAACCTCACTAGTTGATGTCTGTGACTCAAATTTCTTAGTCTTATTTTGGAAATAAGGAAGAGGAAATTCAAATGGAGGAACTCCAAGCTTTTCTCTTTGAGAATGAGTTAGAATCCAAGTCGGTTTTAATATAGAAGTGATACTTCCTTCAAATGCTTCAGATGGCACAAGCTTTTATGTTGAAATAGAGATTTCCTTTAATTTATTTATTAAAGTATGGAACTTAGGTGATTTAGGATTATAATTTGAAGAAGGTGCTTCAGGAAATGTACTAGGAGATTTCCGAGGTGACTACTCAACTTCTGATATAGAAACTAGAGTTTTAGATGAGGATCTAGAAGTTAGAGGTGATCTTGAGGGGGAGTGACTCTTAGAATGGCTTGTTAATTTATATTGAGTTCTCTTTGCCATTCATAGTCATGGCCCTCCTTCTAGTGCCAAAATTTTAAAGCCTCGAAAATCACTACAACAACATCGGAGAAAACCACTCGGTTGGGGACTTGAATACTGTCCCTTATCTGTTTGGATTAGTGGCTCTGACTCGATATAATGGGACCAATTTCCCAATAAAATTGTGATAGGATGGATAGGGTGTTTATTACCAAAAATAAGTGATATATGAGGTGTTTTTCAACTAAAATACATGTATATTTAACCTATCTATTTATTACCCGAGATTTTACTTATACTTATGCGATCTACAATGATTATCTTTAGTGTATGATAATGAAGATTAATAAAACACTAACAGAAATGAAAAGCCTTTGAAATAATTATTTTGATTAAATAGTTAATCAAAATAATTGATAAACATATATCACATCAAATATCGTTCAAACACTTGCTCATCTATGTATTAAAGATAACAGTCCTAGTATGTTCAGAAGTGAATGAATACAGAACTGCATGAAAAGAGATACATATGACAAACAATATAAAGAGAAATGGCTATCAATTCATGAACAAATAAATACACAATGATAGAAATACCCGATGCATATAACTCTGCTCATAAAGTAAATAGCTCCAATCTAGTCTTTTTCATTAAGATGGTTTCCAAAAGTACAAAAGTGAAAGCTTCCAAAATCCTTCTTCACAAAACTTCAAGACTCTCATCCAGTCATTCTACTAGGATAAACTTTAAAAGTACAAAAGTGCAAGCTTTTAAAGTGTTTCTTTATAAAATTGGGGACCCTTTCTTCAAAGACATGAAAGGGTTTATATAATAAAAATAAAGTACAAAAATAGATATTACATGAAAGTTATGAGGAGGTTTAAACAACTCTCCTTAAAATAAGTGACAAAAATATAGAAATAGAAATTGTTGCAATGATGAGCTCCAACATGTAATGGTGTCTAATCTTTCATTCATTATCTGAGCTCATAGATATCCATCATCGGCTTGACTTCAGGAGGTTGACCCATCCTCATGTGCAACTATCCTGTATACACTGCATATGAAAGAGTAGGAAGCATGTGGGTAGATGAGTCAACAAGGCAGCATAGCATTAGCCATTGACTATGTGGCTTTACCAGATATCTCCAATATACTTCCCAGTCAAGTTTTGTTAGCTGTTTAATTTCCTCTTCTCTTGCTCTGGAAGTTTCTTGCCATTGTGTTTCTAGGGCTTTGATATCGGGGAGACTCCCAGGTGGGCATTCCTGTATCAAATTAGCATTGTGAAAATTATCATTGATGGTTTCAATGATATTATTTGCAGCATCAGTCACTCTTGAAATTTCTCTTTTTGCCTGCTTTAGCTGAATATCCCAATTGGTAAAAAGGATTTCTTTATGTGATTCTTCTATCCTAGGAAGATCTACTGCTCTACCCTCTGGAGTATCCTACCATGTTATGTATCCTGAAATATTATCATCAATCTCATTAAAAGTGATCCTCAGATCGGATGCTTGATTCATCAGTGAATCACTTGTCTTGCACATTGGATTGATGATAAATAGCTTTTGACAAAATGTCACCTGTTTCCTTGATAATAAAGAATTGAGTTCTAATGCTTCTTTTATAAAATCCTCAACCTTAGGATTATCTTTCAACTAATCCATAGAAAACTGCAGCTATTGTATTTGAATATCTTTGGCACTTGTTTCTGCTTGATACTGGAGCTTCAATTGGTCAAATCTCTGCTGTAATTGGGCCATTTGTGCCTTCATTTGATGGTCGACACTCTGTCTCTCTTCTGCCAACTACTTCTCTAGCTGCTGTATTCTTTCTTCTTTCTCCCTTACCAATTGTTTGACTTCCACTGCTTTGTCAATAGTAGCAGATGCATAAGCACCTGCAAACTGTGATAGTTTTGTCAAATTTTCTGAAGGATCCATGGGGGTATCTTTCCATACTACATCCATGGGTTCGTTACCAAGAATCATTGCTGATGATGCTTCCATTTTCCCTCTTTTCCTTTGTATTTTTACCATAGCCCGATGCTTGGGACTATAAAAGACATCAAGAGGAGGGATTTCCTCCACTCTGAGAATGATTTCGGTTGAAGGGAAGGTCGGGATGATCTCAACTTCTTCTGTGGTGACAAATTTGTCAGTAGCCCTTCCAGTGAGCGAGCTCTATCCAATGTTTTGGGGTGTGTTGAATGTTGTTTCCATTTCAACATATTTTTCCCCTTGCTTTCCTCTTAGCTGTTGGTAAAATTGTTTCCATGCCTCATCTAGTTGATTTTTTAGAGGGGATTCATCTGTATGCACTTTAGTGGAAATATATTCCACTTCTTTCTCCTTTGAGACCTTTTCAGATTCCTTCTCAGTGTCCTTTTCTAGACTCTTCTCTGGGCTCTTCTCTAGACTATGCTCTGAGTTGTGTTCTAAATCATGCTCTGAAACCTGCTCCTCTTGAATAATTAGCTGAGGGATATTTAATAAATCCAAAGGGAATTTTTGTAGCCTTTTCCTCCTGTACTGGTGGAATTGAGCTAGCTTTTGTGGATCCAATCTCAAAGTAGCCAAATGTTGCACTTGTGAAAACAACTCAGCAGACTCAAACAGGTCATCAAAATCATCATCCTCATGGCTGAATTGTCTAATTTTCACTTGGGCAGTGAAGTTCTGTGCAACCTTATTGGGGTCAAACTGTCTGCTAGGAATGGTGGAAAGTTTTAAACATGTAATGTGATCGATTTCAAGTGCAACATGCTTGAAATCGTGTAATGCATAAACACCACATTGGAGGGGAAAGGAAGGCCAAAGAGACTTTTTAGATTCTTTTAGGGTCTTGGTTATCCCATCCCCTATAGTTTGGTAAGAAATTTCTCTAGCAAGCAATTTATCTAGTACATACCATGGGAGAACATGGGGAGGTGCTAGGCTTCCATAGACTTGGACATAAGTAAACAATTCTTCCCCAAACCACCTACCTATTGGTATAAAATCAATCTTGGCCTCATAAGATAATCTTGGGGCCCTCTTGTCAAAAACATCTTGGTGGATGGGTAGCATAAATCCTTGGCAGATTTTGTAGAAATGGGTGTGGAAATTGGATTCCCACAAGATTTTGTGATATATATGAATGGGGGTAGGATCTTGAATAGTCCATTTCCACCCCATAGTTGGGAAACTGGTAGTGAAACAGACTGCATCCATAATGTAGGCACTCATAAAAAATGGTGGGACTGTTCTAGAGGTGACATATCAGTGTTGTCTAAATTCCCAAATTTGGAAGGCAAGGTTGTTAGACAAGATAGTGCCCCAATCCATTATAAAATAATTTACTGCTGCATCAATTAGGGGAACCCACTCAACAAAGAACTTGGTTGTATCGGCATATCCAAACAATCTACACATCATAGCTGCGATATAAGAGTAGGGAGCAATGAGAGATGATATAGAATACATACTCGATTTCTCATGTTTGTGCTTGTTTGAATTGGACCTCCATTTCTTAATTGGGTCTGATGGCACATCATTTTCGGCTGTGAATTTCTTGAGGAAGGCTTTATCATACACCTTTTGTGGGTCTGGTATATGATACATTCTCTTCAAGTCTTCTGCTGTGAAGGACCCAATAACCGTTTGCCTTGAAGTTTGGAATGTCCGGTCGAAAATGTTAATATTCTCTATTATCCATTTTATCATATCGGTGTAAGGTAAAATATTGGGTCAAGTAGCAATTCTGTGAAGGAAAGAACTTGCAGCTTCAAAGTGGGAGGCTTTAGAAGAGGTAGTAGCGTCTACTGTTGCTTCTCTTTGAATTATCTTAGGACCCTCACTCTCCAACAACTGGTAAATGTTTTCCCATGAGGAAGTACCGCTGTCGATAGTGCAAGTCGTGTTTGAGAAAAATGGGGGAATTTCTATTACGTCATATGTATAATATTGTGTGGCTTCCATGGGTTTCTTTCCTTTCTTGGACTTCGTCATCCTATTACACAATTCTTTCTTGGGCGAAACCTACAAATGGAGAACACAGAGGAATGAAGAGCAATAAGAGTTAAACGCGGAAGAATACAAACATGCAAGGCCTTGAAATGACAGGAAGAGAAGTTTAAATGCTAATCAATCTAATTAGGCCATCAAATCTCCTTGGGATTTGAAATCATAAATACCATTAGAATCCTTTAATAACTGAAATCATCGCTTTGCGTAGTTATTTATTATCCATTAATATATCACATCGTAAAAACATTTTTAAAGGTAAATAAAACTTATTTTCAAGTACTCCACCGATATGTGATAGTGATATCACTGTATCAATTTATTAAGTATGAGAGATGTGCGATTGTGATAGTCACAATATCGTAATCGGAGGTTTTGGGAGTAGCGGAGAATGTATATGATCGAAAGATTTGAGCGATTGCGAAATTCCGAGAAGTGACGTGGAATTGTAGTGGGCCCATGGGTTTATTATTAAGCATAGATTTTGTTTTTAGATTTATGATTTTCCTTAGGCGCGCTCTTTAAGAAATAGCTTTATCGCAATTGGGGGAATTGGGAATGATACAAGCGGGGATCATGTTGATACTCTTGTGATTTATCTAGACGTGATGTCTTTAGAAAGTGTGTTTTATTATTTTGTTGGGTCCGGCAGCTTGTTGCATTTTGCAATAGGGATGTTCCTTGGTCTTATGATATATCTCTTTTGTTATAAGATTGCGATGCGGGGAATTTCCGCTGTGAAGGAATTTCATCAATACTTAAGCTTTTTAAGGAATAGATAGTTTTGGTTCCCGGGACTATCTTTTATCACAATTGCAAGTTTCGAAAGGGTAAATGAAACTTTGTTTCTTTGAAACTTTGCGACATGCGATATTGTCGAGTTTTCTTTAAGGTAAGCCTTATTCAAGACATTCAAGCTTTAATGAGGATTTGTTTATTAAAAAATCTAATTTGTTCTTTAAAAAAAATATGCTTTTTAAATTTTAAGGGTCCCTATTTATTTATACAATAATATCCTAAGTTATTTATGTAAAATAAATGGGGGGGTTTGTTGCACAACACAACAGAAGGCTAGATAGAGATAGAACTAGGAGGTATTTATAGATTTTCTGTGCTTTTCTGTTCTCCACCAAAATTGGCAAGTTAGTGACGATTAATACAAGATATGTCTACTTCTTACTGTTGGTCCTTTCAAAAAGACAACAAAAACTCTTCTTTATAATGATAAAGAAACAATAAAATGAGAGACAATAAGACTTATTCACATTGGATGGATAAAACAAAACACAAAAAATTGAAACATGAAAAAACAAAAAGCATAAAACAATGAAACAAGAGCAAACTCAAGAAGCAAGGAAAAGGATTTTTATTTTTTATTTTTGATTCTTTTATTTTTATGATTTTTTCTTGTTTATTTATTTTTATATTTTCTGTCTATTTATGTACAATTTAAGGGATTCAATATTGTTAAGTGGTCGTACAGGATGACACTAGGCATATAGGAACACATCTTTAATGCTAGATCCAAGATTAATTATTTGTTGGATGATAGTCAAGCAAGGGTGACTACCTTGCCAACCAACAATATTGGGTGGGTGTGATAGTGGCTTAACAAGAAACCAAAAATATTGTTGGTCGTCATGCATAATGTGACAAATGACAAGTGTGTGATGGAAATTACATACCATAATAGATAAGCTAGGAGGTTCAGGTGTAAAATGACTAGGATTTATGCCAGGAAGAAGATGATAATTGTTAGTTACATCACAAGGTGCCTTAGTCATTATAGGCTTGATTCCTTCAAATTAAAATGGAGCGGAAGATGTGGCATTCGTTGGATTAGAAGCAAAGGTTTTTCCCTTAAGTTCGTCAATATTGAGATAGCATGAGGCCATACCTAGGTCCAAAGAAGAAATTTCCTTTTCAAGAAAAGTTTTTTGGTGATGAGGGTTGGGATCATCTTCCTTAGAGTCATCAAAAACAACATTATTATTGGGATGAAAAAGGTCACATTCATCATCATTGATATCCAAGAAATAGGAGGTGTTTTGAGGATAAGGAGTGGGAACCTCTTTGTTAGAAGATGGGGAAAAATATTGATCATGTGGAGCAGGAAGGGCATCCTCATCATTTGGTTTCAACACCTCTTTGTTGAAATCATCGTGAATAACATCATTTCTAGGACAAAGAAGTTCTAGGTTGGCATGGGAATCACACTAATCATTGTAGATATAACATTTGGGGTTTTCTTCGAAGAAAGATTCATCAAATGGAAATATGTCACATGGGATTTATGAGTCAACCTCTTTGTACAGAGTAGAAGACGTAGGTTCAAAGTCTACAAACTAAAACCTATAGGAAGCTCTTTCAACAAGAGAAGTGGGTTCTAGATATGCAAACTGAAACCCATACGAAGCAAGGGAATAGTATCTGGAATAAACGAAATGTAACCCATAAGAATATCTCTCAAGGTCAAAATATTATTTTCTTTTAGGTTTCTATAGTCTCCTGGCTTCGGCAATAACTCGAGAGGTTGAAGGATCATGGATGCCCTAACAAAAACTACACCAGAATTAAAAGTGAGCAAAGTCACTGATGATTTTTTGGAAAAGGGAAGGACCAGTAAAACTAGGGTTCCAATCTTCAACCTCGTCGAAGAATGAAATACGAAACAAATGGGAGGTAGTGTGGAGGTCATAAACTCCTGCTGATCGAGGAAAATCAAAGAATTTGTTAACATGGAATTGAGAGGAATCATTATGCTGACTATTGAAAATTGGACAAAGATGTCAGGGAAAACTACTAACTAGAATTTGAAATGAAGAGGGCATGCTTGGCAAAATGAAAAGCTAAGGAGAAAAATGATCACGCTCCCTAGTATGGTCGTTAGAAGTTGTTGATGATTTGTGATTAGGTGTTTCTCCAACACCACATCAACTAATCCAGGTGGATATTGGTGGCCACCCACCAGTTCCACTTGGACCCCCACCATTGCTTCTTTCCGTTTTTTAGTTTCCTTAATTGTAGTATAGTTTACTATTTTTAGCAGTTTTTCGGGTCCTAAACTGTAGAAATTTTGAATAATAAACACTTATTCACAGAGATTATCCCAATTATACACTATGGCTGAATACATGCATAATACATAACCTCCTCTACATTGATCATCAATTTAGCAGCATTAAATCAATGAAACATTAATCGCATGCACACATTAACACAGTATGTAACACGGGGAAAGCTTACAACTGAAAACCCCACACTATTTGTATATTAATGATTGAGAACATGTAACAATACATAGTACAATACTCCTCACAAGTATCCGACACTATCTCCACCTGTTACACACAATACAGCTCAGATCTGATCTCCAAATCTCCTCCGCTGCTTGCCTGCCTCCACTGCACAATCCTGCAAGAGAATGAATGAATCCAAACTCGTTCCAAGTTCTATTTACCTTGGAGAATCACTCACACTGGAAATCATGTGAGCACAGGCTATATCACTGGGCATATGCAATTCTCATGGGAATACTCAATCCTTTGATTGTGCAAAATCTCATGCACAACTATAGTCACAACTGATAGCAATCTCAACCTCTAACACCTGTCTCCACTGAACTATACATGCACTGAGTTAACTGCTGCATTCTTCAGTTGCATTATGAGTTAATAATTATTGAATTAATTAATAACTAATTCACACAACTCATCACTTAGTCTATTGGCCAGTTAGACTAAATACAACTAGTTCAACTAAGTCAAACTGAACACAACTCCATTAACTGCTCATCCAACTCCACAAAACTCAACCACATGAGTTCTAACTGATGTCCTGCATGAAATAGCTCAACTGACCCACAAAGAAAGCGTATTTCCTTCTGACAGCTGCATGTGCCACATCTGTAGCTCAAACTGAAGTGCTCCAAGAGGATAAGATAAAGTTTATAGTCTAAATATTATTATGAGACAATAATATTTGATTTTTCTATTTTTGACTAGCAGTCTAAAAATAGACTCTGATCACTCCTGCTATGATCCAAAAATAGAAGTCCATCTATTTTTCCCAACATGACCAATCATCCATAAACAAAAAACTGCAACTCATAGACCATGATCCATATGTCTAAAAATAGACATAGTCTAAAAATAGACTTTGTGCCAAAACTTGCATGCAGGACCACTTAGTGAAGGCGACTCCTTTCCATTAAGCTCCATCATCTTGTTGCATTCTCAACAAGAATTTCTTGTTGCACACTTTTCAACACTCCCTCTCAACAAGAAAGGCTTCCTCTCAAACCCGATCCTGTAACTCTGGAATGTTCTGCATGCAACACATCTGCCCGGTCCACTTTGCTCCAACAACACTTGGAAAAAAAACACTCCCAACTGACCACTCTGTTGGGCTAGGAACATACTCTGATGCTGAAGCTCTACCTGCTACTGACAAGTGCTCCCTCTCTGACATCTGCGCTATTGCAACATCTCCATGCATCTCGCACCATTGCACACCTCTCTGTGCCACCTAGCACTATGCAAAACACTTGTGCCTCTCGCATTGCTACAGCCTGCATGTTATGCACTATCCTGGGATTCCCTGCACTGTCGCTCTCTTTGTCACTCCATCCGCATCTGTCTCTACCCAATCAGTCAGTTCCTGCTACTCCACATCGGGGCTCCATAGCAAGGTCTCATCCAAGAGGTTGGGTACCTCAAGGATCCTACCCCTCCTCCTTGGGACAATCAATCCACATCACCCCACCTCCTACCTGGAGGTATGGCTGCATGCGATCCCTCAGCCCACCTGGCTCGAAGTTTCCCCCTACTAGAGGTCTCTGCATGAGTAGATGTCTCTACTCGATCTCCTCTCAGCTTCCCTTGTTGTGGCTGCTCCACAACCTCCTGAAGCTGCTGCACCAATCGTGGCTCCTCCACAATCGTCTGAGACTTCTTCTTGGCTCTACATGTTGAGAGGTAATATACGCTCCCTCTCAACCACCAAGTCTCCATTAGTTGCCTTGCTGCTCAAGGCTTTGCATGCATCTTGAACCTCAAGAGCATACAGGTTCTTGACCCGTGAACCAATCCGCTTCACCTGTCTAGTGATGATGTGTCTAAGGAAAACCTTTCCCTTACTGAAGACTACATCATAGCCTCTATCTTCCAGCATCGCGATCGACACCAAGTTTCTCTTCAATCCTGGTACATACTTGACATCGGTCAAGGTAAGGCAAGCTCCATGCTCCCTCTGAAAAATAACCGTGCCTACACCTGAGACACTATACTTCTCATCATTACCCATCCCTATGAGTATCTAGAGATCTTTCTCCTCCAAAGTACCGAACAAACTTTTGTCACTGGTCATGTGGAAATAAGCTCCACTGTCAAGAAACCAACCACTTCCCACCATGGATGAAACCATGCATGCAAAGAGTGTGAAGTCCAACTCAAACTGTGAAGCAAGTGAGGCTACCTCACCTTCAGATCCTTCCCCGGATCTCTTCTTGGACTTCTTCTTTGGGCAATTAGTAGCATAATGGCCCAACTCATGACAACGAAAGCATCGCACCTTCGACTTGTCAACCTTCTTCCCATCATTGGAAGAACTGGATTCGGAAAGAGAAACCTTCCCCTTCCCCTTCTTCGCCTTACTCGCTAAGGCACAGTTCTCCTAATCATACATAGATGAAGAACTATCTTTGGTGTGCCGTCTAATCTCCTCTTCCACAAGATCCGACCAAAGTCTCTCCCATCCTGGCAACTTCTCCCTTCCATTCACCGAGTCCTGGTAGCTATGCCAACTCTTAGGAAGGCCAAGGAGTGCTAGACTCACCATATCCTCATCCTCAATAGTTACCCCCACACTTCCCAGCTCATCCCGGCATTGGGTGAACTTTGTGAGATACTGGGGCATACTGTCTCCATTCTCACACCTAATGTTTCTGAGTTTATCCTTGAGCGCTAACTTCCTCTGGTCGCTCTTGCTTTGGAATAATTCTGTCAACGTTTTCCACATCAAATATGGAGAAGCCTTTCCATGGAGGCTAGATAAAATGTGATCCCTCACGCCCTCCAACAGAATCCTTCAACACTTTGCTGTCTTCTTTTGCCAATCCCCGACTTGAGCAACATCAGTAGGTTTTGGGACATCCGCATCTATGAAATCCTTCAACCCATTATCATCTAACACCGCCTCCATCCTGTCCTTCCATGCAATATAGTTCGAGCTGCCCTCAAGGGTATACTCCAATCGCAATCCGTTGAAAGACATTTCAACTTTGACACCAAGAAAACACTGTTGCAAATTCGAATTCCACCAGCTCAAAAAACTCAACTGCTTCTGATCTAAAATTCGTGAGAACAAAGTATTTCTTGTACAGAGATAGACTGTATGGGCATTCACTGGATATCTCACCTTCCAAAAGAAGGATGAATCCAGAGGCTACTTGGCCCAATCACAAACTCTGCATGAAGAAATAAATGTAAACACTTTCGGAATAATAGATCTGATGATCAATCCTCACTTTGATATCCTGTAGAACTTCTTCTACAAATCAAAGAGCTCTGATACCATGTAGAAATTTTGAATAATAAACACTTATTCACAGAGATTATCCCAATTATACACTATTAGAGAATACATGCATAATACATAACCTCCTCTACGTTGATCATCAATTTAGCAGCATTAAAATCAATGAAACATCAATCGCATGCACACATTAACACAGTTTGTAACCCGGGGAAAGCTTACAGCTGAAAACCCCACACTATCTGTATATTAATGATTGAGAACATGTAACAATACATAGTACAATACTCATCACAAGTATCCAACACTATCTCCACCTGTTACACACAATACAGCTCAGATCTGATCGCCAAATCTCCTCCGCTGCTTGCCTGCCTCCACTGCACAATCCTGCAAGAGAATGAATGAATCCAAACTCATTCCAAGTTCTATTTACCTTGAAGAATCACTCACATTGGAAATCACGTGAGCATAGGCTATATCACTGGGCATATGCAATTCTCATGGGCATACTCAATCCTTTGATTGTGCAAAATCTCATGCACAACTATAGTCACAACTGATAGCAATCTCAACCTCTAACACCTGTCTCCAATGAACTGTACATGAACTGAGTTAACTAATGTATTCTTCAGTTGCATTATGAGTTAATAATTAGTGAATTAATTAATAACTAATTCACATAACTCATCACTTAGTCTATTGGCTAGTTAGACTAAATACAACTAGTTCAACTAAGTCAAATTGAATACAACTCCATTAACTGCTCATCCAACTCCACAGAACTCAACCACATGAGCTCTAACTGATGTCCTACATGCAATAGCTCAACTGATCCACAAAGAAAGTGTATTTCCTTCTGACAGCTGCATGTGCCACATCTGTAGCTCAAACTGAAGTGCTCCAAGAGGATAAGATAAAGTTTATAGTCTAAATATTATTATGAGACAATAATATTTGATTTTTCTATTTTTGACTAGCAGTCTAAAAATAGACTCTGAACACTCCTGCTGTGATCCAAAAATAGAAGTCCATCTATTTTTCCCAACATGACCAATCATCCATTAACAACAAACTGCAACTCATAAACCATGATCCATATGTCTAAAAATAGACATAGTCTAAAAATAGACTTTGCGCCAAAACATGCCTGCGGGACCACTTAGTGAAGGTGACTCCTTTCCACTAAGCTCCATCATCTTGTTGCATTATCAACAAGCATTTCTTGTTGCACACTTTTCAACATAAACTTCTGGAGCCATTTTGAGGCCCTAAATGACGTTTTTTTGGAAATCTATTGCTAGCGATTTTCTGTCTAAAATCATGGTTTTCGTCATAGTCCTTGGAGGGATCTTTCCAACGGGTTATCATGCGCGCCAAACAGAGATAATATGACCAAGTCGTGACCCCGGGAAGTTGGCTGTCCAAATCACCCCAATGGGGCCCATAAACTCTTGGTGTTACATCTCCTCGGGTTAGGGTTTTGGTTGTTTAGAGTTTCCTCTTATTGTTCAATAATAAAAAGGTCCTTGAGCCTCATTGTAAGGAAATTCAGAGGCATGTACCCGCCACATCTCTTCTCAGAGATAAGCTACCATCGCCCTAGCTGGTTTATTTCCATTTCTGTTTGTAAGCATATTTGAGTATTTTACATTAATGAAATGAAGTATTATTTCTACTACATCTTTGTGTTTATGGTTATCTCTGTAATTTGTTGCATTCCTGTTTAAATCCGGATCAGTGGTATCAGAGCGGTCTTCTTTTTTTCTCTGTTTTTCTTTGCATGTCCCCAACAAGGTCGGGATACAAGGAGTTAGGGCTTGAACTGGTCAAACATTTACAAGACTAGCCTTGCAAATCCCGATGGCCTCCCATGACGGATGAAAAGAAATATGAGGGGGTAGGAGATCCTATCAAAATCTTGCTCGAAGAAGCCCTTGAGTGACAAAAGAACGCGATGATGGAAAACTTTGCCCAGATCCTTCAACAACTACCCAGGAGTGATGCATCGAATTCCGACATCTACTCTGGAAACACCACAATGCTTAAGGTACAAGTTAATTTTGAAATCTCCATATTTGATGGTTAGATAGATGTAGATGCCATTGATAAATGGTTAAATCTGCTAGAGGGTTATTTTTCTGTTCATGATTTTTCTAGTCAAGAAAAGATTATATTTGCTCTTCTCAAAGTAGCCCCCCACGTCAAGGACTGGTTGGAAACCTACTACGAGCAGAAGGATGAAAGTACAGGCTCACTATTTTCAGCCGCACCCACTTGGAATTCATTTCGAGATGCCATCAAGGAGCAATACTACCTTTTCTGAAGCTATGAGGATCAATACATAAAGTGGACCATGTTGCAGCAGGGAAGGTACCAAGACATTCCAGAGTTTACCAATATTTTCCATACCCTTCGCACAAAGTTGGGTATCAAGGATTCAGAGCACCATTTGGTACTCAAATACCACAGCTGCCTGCACAAGTACATCTAGGAAGAAATAGAATTTCTAAACATCTCCTCACTCGGCACGACATTATGCCGTCAAGGTCGAGTAAAAGTTTAAACAGAAGAAGCGAGACTTTGGATCTGCGAATTCGAAACAAGGGAAAGGTGCCCCCAAACTATAGAACAAAGGACAAAGCCAAGGCGAGGTAGCACAAGACAACCCGCCAAAGCTGCAACCAAAGAACCGCGTGGCGAAGCTGAAAAAGGACAGGGGAAAGTGGTGTGAGTTCCATAAGAGATCCACTCACAACACAAGTGAGTGTTGAGCCAAGCAGTCATTGGTGGCCGAGCTAAAGGTTTCAGAATCATATGCATGTTTCAACTCTGAGTTAGAACCCAACAAGGGGAATGAAAAATGGAAGTATATTATCGATGCGGAGCCCAATGCCACTATTGCCACCACAAAGATCCAGAAGGAGGAACCCAAAGATCCAGAGGAGGAGGAGCATCTCTTCCACTCCCAGATGTGGGTAAGGGGCTCCCCGCTACAGTTCATTGTCGATAGTGGGAGCCAAAAAAACCTCATTTCGGTAGAGGTCGTGAAGCGGTTGGGATTACTGACCACAACACATCCACAACTGTACACCATCGGGTGGCCTCACCAAGGATGGGATCTTCGCGTGAGCCAACAGTGTTGCCTTCCATACAACATCAAGCCCTTCACGGTTGAGGTATTGTGTGACATTGCTCCCCTTGAAGTTTTTGATGTATTATTAGGACAACCATACTTGTGGAAGCAACATGATATGTATGAATCAAGGCCCCATGCTATTATTGTTACTTTGGGAAATAAGTTGTACAGGATACTGGGGGTAGCACCGCCTACTGCCATCTCTCTGGTTACTGCAAAACAATGTAGTAAGCTCATTTCTAAAACCGGGAAATTTGTTTTCCTAATGATACACCTTCAAGGAAAGAAGAGGATGGCGGCCACAACCTCCAGAGAGGGCCCCTCAGCATGACAACTACAGATGGACAAGGCCGTGGAGGAGTACGAGGACATCTTCACCTCCCCCATAGGGGTTCCTTTGCACTGTTAGGTCAAGCACTCCATCGATTTAACCCCAGGTGAGCCACTGCCCAATGGACCAATCTATCGGTGCTCCATTCTGGAGAACGATGAAATAAAGAGGCATATTCAGGAGCTGCTACAGAAAGGTCACATCCGTCTGAGTTCATCGCCATGTGGTAGCCCGATCGTGTTGGTACAGAAGAAGGATGGGACTTGGAGACTCTGTATTAACTATCGGGCACTGAACAAGATCACTGTTCGTAATAGGTACCCGATCCCATAGATTGATGACCTCCTGGACCAATTGAAGGGGGCCAAATATTTCAGCAAGATTGATTTGAAGTTAGGATATCAATAGGTACCAATCGAACCCTCAAATGTGTGGAAGACTACCTTCAAAGCCAAGGGGGGTCTTTTTGAATGGTTGGTTATGCCTTTCAGATTGACGAATGCTCCTGTAACCTTCATGAGGCTAATGGATGACATTCACCAACTCATTTGTAGTGGTATACTTGGATGACATCCTGATCTTCAGCCAGAGTTGGGAAGAGCACCTCCACCACATCAGATAGGTTCTCCAAACATTGCGGCAACACAAGTTATGTGCCAATTTGGAGAAATGCACTTTTGGCATGACCTAAGTTTAGTATCTGGGATACATTATTGATGAACAGGGGGTGCAGGTGGATCCAACCAAGATCCAAGTCATTCAAGATTGGCCATCTCCAACCACTCTGACAGAGCTCTGCAGCTTTCTAGATCTTGCCAACTTCTATCGTAGGTTCATGTTGGGATTTTCTCAAATCACTTGGCCCTTGAGTCAAGTCACCAAGGGAGGAGCGAAAGCAAAATTCTTTTGGTTTGAATCTCAACAAAAGGCATTCACAGAGTTGAAAGATCGCCTGTGCCCGACACCAGTGCTCGCATTACCAAACTTGCAACAACCATTTGAGGTTGAGATAGATGCCTTAGACTATGCTATTGGGGCAGTCCTTACTCAACACAGGCATCCAGTGACATATCACAGTGAAACACTTTCAGACACAGTCTGAAGTATCCCACTTATGAAAAAGAGATGTATTCCATTGTGAAGGCCTGCCAACAATGGAAGCATTACATTTTGGGGAAGGAAACGGTCATCCACATAGACCACCGACCCCTGTAGTTCATACAGACCCAAGGGAAATTGCAGAATGATCGCCATTAGAAGTGGTCCACATACCTACAACAGTTCCATTTGAATATTAGGTATAAGAAGGGTAGCACCAATAATGTTGCATATTGCCTCAGTCAATCACCGATCATGGCGTTAACCACCGTGCTCAACTCTTGTGGGCACGAGACTTCTGATTGGCCACTTCTCTACAAAAGCGACCTAGAATTCAGCCACACATGCCAGACACTCTTGGAGGGTTAGCATGTTCCATATTTTCAACTCCAGGATGCCCTGTTATGCCACCTGGGTCACCTTTGTGTTCCTTCAAGCGAGTGTGCCAAGATGATTTGGGAAGCACACTACAGTCGAGCTGTTGGGCATTTCAGGGTCGAGAAAATGGTGGCAGTACCGTAGAAGTATTTATATTAGCCAAATCTTCGACAGGATGTCGGGAAGTACATCAGATCATGCACTGCCTGCACCATTTCCAAACTGACCATCAAGAAATAAGGCCTCTATACCCTGCTGCCTACCCCTAGTCGACCTTGGGAATCCATCTCCATGGATTACATGTTAGGCCTTCCTTCCACTAAGCATGAAAATGACTATGTTTTTGTTGTCATTGACAGGTTCTCGAAGATGGCCTTATGGTGGCTTGTAAGAAGAATATCACAGCAGAAGCTACTGCTAAACTCTTCTTTGAACGAGTGTGGATACACTTTGGGATCCCACAGTATATCATCTTAGATCAGGACAACAGGTTCCTCAGTACATTTTGGTCCAGTCTCTGGTCGATACTGACACCAAACTCACTAAGTCCACAACCTTCCATCCTCAAACTGATGGCCAGACAGAGGTTGTCAACAGGATGATCGTACACATTTTTCACATGTACAACTCAAAGCATCCACACACATGGGATGAGAGCCTCCCCTATGTTTAGCACAGCTACAACCGGGCTCTCCACAACTCGACTGGCCACAACCCTTTTCAGGTGGGCTTGGGATTCTAGCCACTATGTCCCATTGATGTTGCCATACCATTTGCAGCTACTCATGCAGATTTGGCTCATGTCTAGTCCGAAACAGATAAGGAAAACAGCTTCATTGAGCACATCCAACATATTCACCAGTAGGTCCATGACATTCTGGAGAAATCAAATGCCAAGTACAAGCAGTGACATGATTAACATTGGGTACCACACAAGTTTTAGGTGGGTGACAAAGTCTGGTTGCATTTGCAAAAGGAACGCCTTACCGGAGCCTATTAAGAACTCAGACCACTCCGATATGGTCCTTACACCATTCCCAAGGCCATGGGAGACAATGAATTTGACCTTAACATTCCCCCATTCCTTGTTTTGCACCTAGTGTTCAATGTGGACCGCCTTTGGCCATACTTTCCACCATTACTAGACACATCCAACATTGTAGAACAACTCACACCCATAGAGTTGAATCCAGATTGCATGGAACAAGCTACACTGATTAGATCATGGGCACACAGATCAAGCACACTTGCTAGCAAAATATCCAACTGTATCGAGTTGTCAAAGCAAGCCAACTCCTTCACTAGGGCAAGTGGCTCACCAGGGACCAAGTTCAACAGAAGTTTCCTCATCTCATGGAGGAACTCAACGCAATGGGGACCATTGCTTCCTAAGGGGGGAGGAATGATCCAGGCGGATATTGGTGGCCACCCACCAATTCCACTTGGATCCCCACCATTGCTTCTTTCAGTTTTTCAGTTTCCTTAATTGTAGCATAGTTTACTATTTTTAGCAGTTTTTTGAGTCTTAAACTTCCGAAGCCGTTTTGAGGCCCTAAACGACTTTTTTTTTTTTTCTGGAAAGCTATGCCAACAATTTTCTGTCTAAAATCATCTTTTTCGTTGTAGTCCTCGGAGATATCTTTCCAATGGGTTATCATGCGCATCAAATGGAGATAATATGACCAAGTCGCGACCCCGGGAAGTTGGCTGTCGAACTCACCCCAACGGGGCCCATAAACTCTTGGTGTTACATCTCCTCGGGTTAGGGTTTTGGTTGTTCAGGGTTTCCTCTTATTATTCAATAATAAAAAGGCCCTTGAGCCTCATTGTAAGGCAGTTCAAAGGCATGTAGCCGCCACATATCTTCTCAGAGATAAGCTACCATCGCCCTAGCTGGTTTATTTCCATTTCTGTTTGTAAGCATATTTCAGTATTTTACATTAATGAAATGAAGTATTATTTCCGCTCCATCTCTGTGTTTATGGTTATCTCTGTAATTGTTACGTTCCTGTTTAAATCCAGATCATCAACACTTCGAATCCTTAGGCTGGCTAGGCCAAGGACTTGGGACGTTACCTAATTTATAGCCGGTTAGAATATGATACAATAAAACCTAAAAGAAAAAAAGAAAAAAGAAAAAAATGTCAACCTACTTAAGCCCTTAGAGATTGGACCACTTTATGATGCGAAAAATAAAATAAAATAATATTTCCCCCTTTTATAAAGACAATATATATATACAGAGAGAGAGAGAGAGAGAGAGAGAGAGAGAGAGAGAGAGAGAGAGAGAGTTCTTTTGTGAATTTAATATAAATTATTTCTTGCATATTTAGTTGTTGTTAAAAATAAATGGTAACCTTAGTACTTATAAAGATTTGATTAATTAAGTATAAGGTGGCATTGAATTATTAATTAACAACTAAATACAAGGTAATGCAATCCAAATGTTCTAATTGAATTAGGACATCATACTATTCCTTATAGGAATTCATAACATAGTGTTTCTCTTTAAGTAGATTTGATTTGTTAAATTAATGAAAGTGAGAGCATCTAATTGTCATGTTTGTATATTTAATTTGTCATACACTTAAAATTTTAAAATTGTAACAATGAAATTATATTGCAAAAGTGATGACATGTCTCATGTTTTTAGGAACATTGTAATAAGAAGTAGGTTAAATCCTTAAAGGAAATGTGAACAAAACTAAGTTAGAAGAAGTAGATTAGTATAAAGAATTAGTAGTTCTTTTTTTTTGTGTGTTTTTATATGTTGAATATTTACAAAGACAAGAAAAAGCGTAAATAAAAAATGTAAAAAAGTTTTTTTGTTTGTTTTTGTATTATGTCATTTTATATTTCCTTTTTTTGATATATTTTAAAATTTACAAAAAATTAAAAGAAATATAGACATAAATGAAATAAATTATAAAATTCTAGAATTGAAATAAAAATAGGTTTAAATTAATGAAAGGAAGAGGAATTAAAACCAATGATTAAATCTCTATTTCTCTCAATACTTTACTACAAAGAATTACAACCAAATTAAATAGAACATAGGAGTGATTGTGTCAATTTAATTGAACTAGTGGCTCAAAGGTAAACAATACCCTGTAAAAATTACCACATGTCAAGACTAGCTAGATTTTGAATGTAGGAATTTTTACAGAAATAAATAAATGATACCTCTACTAAGCACTGGTTCAAGGAGAATTGCTTCACTTCTTCGACCAACTTGAGAAGGAGTCCTGCAATCAACAATGAACATCACCTGCTCACAAACCTTCAATGCACAGAAAAGGGAGAGAAGCAACAAGGAGCACTCTCTTCTGGAAAAAACCTTCACATAGTAAAAATATAAGCACATGGGTAGGAAAGAGGTTGGAGAACCTATTGTTATGGAAATTCCCCCTTTTTCCTTCATGTACATTCAATTTTATATTGGTCTTCACGTTAATTTGGAAATGGGTGGTTGTGTGGAATTGATTCCCAACTGATGGCCAAATCGATTCAGAATCGGCTGAGCTGACCCTTGCCTGGGCTGACTCGGTACAAAAACCAGGCCAAATGCTAGTATATTACCGAACCAGTTGAGCTGGTCACCAACTCAAACGATTTGGTAACAGATTGGTCGGCTCGACTGAGTCCGACATAAACCATTCGAGCTAGTCAAACTCAGTCAATGATGGAAAAGTGAGGGAAAGAGGGCTCCAAATTAGTTTTTTTTTGGTTTTAGGTTTTTTGCATGTCCATCTAACCTCTCCCAAGCCTATAAAAGTTACCCAATCCCCTCACATTTCCTCACAACTATTTGATTGCATTTGTGAGGAGTTTGTGAGGAGTTGTGGAGTTAGTTTTTCGAGCAATAGTGAGGAGTCTCTTGGGAAATCATTGGAGCAGCAGTGAGGAGCTTATTGGGTAGTCATTGGAGCAACATTGAGTAGTTGGTTTGTTGGAGAAACATTTAGGATGCTAGAGCCTAGAGGTATTTTTATTTTTGACTTCTCAAATCTGCCTTTGCTTATGTTTTTCTTTGCAAATATGGAAATTGAAAAGAGTAATTTTTGTAAAAGAAATGAACATTGAAGAGTTCTTTTCTTTTTTATTTTCATTTTCAGATTTGTTTCCTTTCATTTCCAAGTCCAAATATCTGAAATGGCTCCTAGAATGAAATATGTTGCTTGGGCATATGTTGAGATGATTGATAATCAAATGCAATGCAAATTTTGTCATAGAAAAATTAAGGGAGGTGGAGGGGGCATTCATAGGCTGAAACAACACTTGGCTGGTATTAGAGGCCAAATCTCTCCATGGGAAGCATCAACATAACAAATTGGGGATATTAGGAAGGAGTTTCTAGAAAAATTTGAGAAGTTTGAGGAAGAAAAAGCTAGGCAAAAATAAATAGAGGCTGAAATTGGGAGGAAGAGGAGTATAAAACACATGATGGTTTCCAACCCCAATTTTTATTATGAGGAATCTTCATCTATACCTTGAACTGATGCATCCAACCCCTTTCTCTATGTTCCTCCCTATTTGGAATCTATTCAAGAAAAGAGTAAGGGTAAAATTAAAAAGAAGGGTGATATCAAAAGTTATTTCACACCCTTCTCTCCCTCTGATAGTGCACATGGTCCTCAAGCTAATAGAGGTCAAATGTGACCCACTTTTGATGACCATTGGAAGAAAGAATTGAGAGAAAATTCCTCTGATTACATAGCTAGATGGTGGTATGATGCTGATATCCCCTTCAATGCTTCTCGTTCACCATAATATGTACCTATGTTTGATGTCATATTTGCTGTGGGGAAGGGCTTCAAAGGCCCTACAATGCATGAGTTAAGGGGATATCTTTTGCAAAAAGAGGATTTTTCCATTGATGAATATTTGAAATATTTCAAAAGATCATGGGAAAAATAGGATGTACCATCATGTCATATGGATGGATTGATCAAAGGAACATTGCCATCATAAAATTTCTTGTCTTTTTCCCACATGGAACCATGTTTCTAAAATCAGTTGATGCATCTGATAGGGTGAAAGATGCACACTTGTTGTTTCAAATTTTGGATGAGGTTGTTGAAGAGGTGGGGGTGGCTAATGTAGCTCAAATCGTCACAGATAATGCCTCTAACTATGTTCTTTATGGTAAAATTTTAGAGGAAAAAACCAAACTATCTTTTGGACCCCATGTGCTCCACATTGCATTGTCCTCATGCTTGAGAATATTGGTAAAATAGATTGGATCAAGAACAATTTAGAGCATGCCAAAAGCATAACAACATATATCTACAATCACTCATGGATTTTGAACCTGATGAGGAAACACATAGGGGGCAAGGATATTGTTAGGCCTGCCATCGCTAGATTTGCAACTCATTTTTTGACATTGCAATCTATGCTTTCCCAACATAGAAACTTGAAAAGGGTGTTTTCCAATGATGAATGGAATGAATGTCAATGATATTGCAAATAGGATGGAAAATATGTGAGAAATAAAGTTAATGAATACATATTTTGGAAAAAGGAAACAGAGATTGTGAAGGTTGTTGAGCCACTGGTTAAGGTGTTGCAGTTGGTGGATGGGGAAATATTGGCTATGTGCTTCATTTATGAGGTTACGGATCAAGCAAAGGAGCAAATAAAGGAAACATACAAGGATAAAGTGGCTAAGTATGGGACCATTTTTGAAATCATTGATCAAATATGGAACAATAAACTCCATCGCCCGATACATGCAGCTGGGTTTTTTCTGAACCTAAGGTATCATTATAAAGCTTCAGAGGCAGAATCTATGACTGGGGAGGTTAGAGATGGATTGATTGACTGCCTTGACCACATGGTCCCTAAGGAGAGTGACCAACTGGAGATACAGTGACAAATCACTTGTTTCAACAGAGCCATAGGTACCTTTGGCAAGAACCTAGCAAGGATTGCAAGGGAAGTAGATGAGCTAGGTAAACGAACAATTTTAATTTTCAAATTCTTGTTTTGTTAAATTGTTTATAATTTGAAAGTTGGATACAATTTGTTGAGCTAAGTCATTAAAAAACTATTTTTTTTGCAGCACAATGGTGGGAGGCATTTGGTAGACATTGTCCTCAATTGTAGAAGCTTGCAATCTATATTTTGAGTCAAACTTGCAGTGCTTCTGGGTGTGAGCACAATTGGTCTGTCTTTGAGAGGATTCACACGAAGAAGAGAAACTGTTTGGAACAAAAATGGTTAAATGATCTAGTCTATGTCCAATACAACCTTTGGCTAAGACACAACCAATTGCTGAACAAAAGACCTGATACAAATCCCATTGTGTTGGAAGATATTGATCCAACATCAGATTGAGTAGTGGAGAGTCATCCAGTAGAGTTTGATTTTGATGAGGATATTGGCCTTGATTTGGATTTAAAGTTGGAGGAATTTGTTGAACATCATGTTTAGTTAAATGAAAATTCACTAGTACCAGGCCTAGCCCCGAGTCCTCCAGTTGCAGTCACTTCCTCTACTCAAACATGACGCAAGCGCATAGGTCATCTATCTCAGCGTGCAACTGCTGCGCCTGCTAGTGCTACTACTTCTACAATTGCAGTTGGAGATCATGATGAGGAGGAGGAGCCATGGGTTTCCCCATCTAACTCTGATTTAGATTCTTAGACAGATGACGTTGGCTTCTCTAGTAGTAGCCAGTAGCAACTAGTGATGTTTTACTTTTGTTGTAGAGGCCATTTAGAGCCTCCTTGGTTATGTGTTTTTGTTTTGATCTCTATATATTACATCTATTGGACAGTGCACTAGGTGCTATTTTGATATAATATATATATTCATGAGCCTAATTTGATCATATGTTGTCTTCTCGATCATATGTTGTCTTCTATCTATATTCAAATGCTTTGTGTTTGGAAACATGAATGAAAATATTTAAAATTATGTTTTTTTTTTATTATAAAAATATAAATATTTAATGTATTTTTTACAGGGACCGAGTCATTGAAATCAACTAGGCTGAGTCAATACTGAGTCAGAGTTGGAGTTGACCCTTGACCAGTTCAGAGTCCAAGTCATAGTTTTAAAACATTGAGTTAAACCACTCAATGGTTTGGTAATTTTTCTTCCTTTTTATTATTATTATGTACATTGGTATTTTTAGTTTATAATCTCTCACATGTCTTTAATATATTCGCGCATCATTATGTATATGGTTATCATTTTTGTATTGCATGTATAAATGTTCAAAGTAACTATTTTCAACTTGCACGTACCAAAAGCATATATATTAATCAGCTCCTATGTTGCAGGAAACGTGGTATAGAGGTTTGTTTCCGTACGGAAAAAAGGTACGAAACATGGAAACGCGTTTGGTACGGCCCTGAAACGCGTTTCCGACCATACTGCCACGTTTCCCGAAATGGAAACGTGGCCAGTACGGTCGAAAATGTGTTTCAGGGCCATACGACCCACGTTTCCTCATTAACTTGCGTTTTTTTTTTTTTTTTTAAATCTATTTTTTAATTTACTTTTAGGGTATGTTAGTGACTTCTTGTTGCTTCTAGATGCATGTCTAAAGTTATAAAAGTGAATTTTTTCCCTAGTGTTGATATGCAATTCATCAGGAAGTTTGAGGGATATGCAATTCATGGTAATGTTAAATTCTTAAAGTAAAAGTGATATTCTCCTTTATTTTTCATTTTCATCCTTTTACATAAATTTTTAACATTACCATGAAATGACTCAGGATGTTTGAGAGTGGTTTCGCCCTCATTGGATTTCATATGGAGAAAGTAGAATTTTAGATCTCACTCAAAATCCAGCAGACTTATTTGTTTTTCAAGATTTCAGAATTGGAGGGATTGCAATGTTTCCATTGGATTTTATCATCTACTAGGGTATGGAACTTGTATTTAATCAAGAGAACCAAGCCCTATATGCAGGGGAAACTCCCAATAATCAAGATCATGTAGGGTACTAGGGTATGAAATGTGTATTTAATCAAGAGCACTAAGGTCGTTCGACTATGTAGGAGGAGACTCCCAATACAACAGTGGTCCTTCTAAAGAATGGGATGTGGATGCAGAAAATCCTGATTTGGATCTCTCTCTTGCAGCCTTATAGTCTTTATTGTACTTGCAGCCTCATATATTAATATAAAGGTTGCTTTTGGATATTCCGATATTTTTATTTTCATTATGTGATCATTCATGAGTAAATGTGATGTAAATTAAATCTTAATGTTTAAGTAGATATATATATATACATACATATATATATACATATATATACATATATATACATATATATATATATATATATATATATATATATATATACATATGCATATATACATATACATATACATATATACATATACATCCCTGTTTCCAAAATTTGGGGAGGTCGCGTTTCGTATCGCTTCCCGTTTCGGAAACTCGTACTTGTTTCCCCGTTTCGTGCAACTTAGATCAGCTCGTTGTATTGTCTTTCATAAAGCTCTGAAGCCATGGACTCATTCACATTTTTGGAATCCCAGATGAGTGGTGGATGAAATAAGATAATTTATGTCATGCCCAAAATATCTTTTACTGTCATCCTTTCCATATTTGCATGCAACTTTCCTTGATAATTTTATTTTATTATTTGATAACCTTATTTCCCACATTGGTCGTGAGAAAATGCAATGCATAGTATATGTAGTGCATTCCTTTCCATGGTAATTTGAAGATGAAGTGAGCCTTTGAAACAAAATGTAAGGGCCTCCTTTGGTTGTGAATATGAAGTGGCCATATACATATATTTATTTTTTAAAGTAAATAAGAAATATCCACATTGACCGTGGGGGGAGTGCAACACACCATATATAAGATACTTTCATGCCTCTTCAATTTGATGAAATCGGACCATCCAACAACAGGTGGGTCCTGGAACCTGTGGTATGAATCACCATTGGTTATGAATGCATAAGAGTTTGGTAATGGAAAGAGGGCCAAGGGATGAAGGCACCATAATAAAACCTTTTGAAAGAAAATAGAATAATTGATGGATAGTAAAAAACAAGAATGTGAATATGTGAAGACCCCCCTTTTTATTTCTCTTCTTTCGACAACATTAACTTCATAAACATTGCAATAACTTTATAAACATTCCAAAGAGATGGAAAATTCCATTTTCTTTCAACTTCGTGATTGATCAAGAATGAACAAGATTATGTGACACTCATATAGATGGAGCTGAAGATGGAAATACTACACCTATAATGGCTTGTGAAACCTTTGACATTATTGAGGTTTATCAATGGGTCCCTAGTGTTTCATCATTTTTTTCAATAAATGTTTGTTTTGACCATTTGGGGTATTCTTTTAGCATAGTGGACAAAAAAGAAATATATATAATTTTTAGATATTGACATCCCATATTTTGAGATGTGTGACTAATATGTAAATTGGTGCATGTGTGAAATTGCATGACTACGTGCTTGGTACAATAGGGCAAGGAAACTAATATAATTGTTTATATTTACTAATGCACTAACAACTGAATGTAAGTAGTAAAACATAGCAAGACTCAGCGGTAGAAAAAGGAAACATGGATCATGGCATGTTGCAGCAGGATATGGACCAAGTCCATCGAGAGTGGGAAGGAGGGACATTCCTCCAAGGGAAAAAAACCTTTAGGAATTTGGAGGTTGAGCTCAAAGAATGGGAAGAAGAACTAAAGATCTACAGGTGGAACTTAGAAAAATCACCAGAAAACATCAAGAACTGGTCGAGTGGAATGATGAGCTATGAAAACAATTATTAGAAATGACATATAAATTTGAATCCTAAAAAAAGAAAGATGGCATAAGCAGGAAGAGACCTCGTAAGGGTAAAAACGAGAAGAGGATAATTTCCTATTGGTGTTGCAAAGAAGAGCATCTAAAAAAGGAATTTCATCGCAAGAAGAAGAGGAAGGAAAATAGTTTTTGTGAACCACAAGGACATGAAAAAATGATGCAATATGTCGAGAAGAAGGAGGGGGAACTCCCTCAAGATCCACATATGTGTTGGAAAATATCCCAGTGTCCTTTTAGAGAAAGTAAGACTTCAGGGTCGTTGCAAGCCTTGTAAAGAAGTCCTAAATTGATATTGTTATATGAATATGCACATGCACATGTATCCGCATGTGCATTATATGATGGCTGGAAGTGCCATTGACGATGAATTCAAGGGGACAAATTTTAACTTTGATTGTTTTATGCTGACGCCTATAAGTGGTGGTTTCAAATTATCATTTTTATGATTGACATTATTATGATCTTAGATGTGTACCTGGCCATGTTTTCTTGAATGTACCTTCTTTTATGATTATGATCATGGATTTAATTCTCTTTTGTGTTGTTGCCTCTCACTTCGCCTCTTGAATTGGCTATTAAGGTCGTGATAGGCATTTGATTTACATACTTGGGTCCCAAGGCCTTGAGTCAAATTGATTGGGGGTGGAAGAGAGGCCACAAAGATTGGTAAAAGAGAGCTGAAGAGGGCCACATGTAATGGGCTTGAATAGAAACCATCTAAGCAAGTTACATGCAATGAGGAGATTCAAACTAGGCAAATGGGTTGGAAGAAGGGAAATGTTGAAGCACATTGGAGAATTTCTCCTAGACATGACAAAGAAATAAGCGAAAACATAAGTAGCCAGAAGTTTCCAGATGTCAACAATATGAAAGGAAAAAGGTAAAAGGGGGAATTTTGGAAGAGAATTCCATTAACTAATGTGTGCCTTGTCATGTACATGGAATTATCTAAACCTTGGTTTCGATTGAAGCAAGTCAGTTTCTGTTACGTTCATGATTGAGTGAATAGAAAAATGATGGACAATGGCACAATAACCATGACAAGGGCACAAGGGAAGGTTTCTGAACTTAAATTGATATAGATATACATGAATATGTGAAGATTCCCATGATTAGTTCTATATTTATATACATATGTAAATGCCATTGTGATTGACAGGTTTTGTCAACAATCATTCTTGTGGAGGAATGATGGTTTATATGTATTTTTATGTAAATGTGGATGGCATGGAAGATTCCTGGTTGTATGAGGAATCAAGTGGGTGAAAGTATCCTTGATTGATCTATAATTTTAACAATATGCGAACATGGTTTATAAATTATGCCCATGTTATATTGTGAACAAGGAATGTTGAAGGATATATCATCATAACAATAATAGTGTGACCTATGGTGTGTGAGGAAAAGGCAGGAATAACTAAAGAAACCATAGGTCTTGGATTGGATTATGGATGCACATGATAAAGTAGGGGAAGAAAACTAGAGGCAGTATTTCCTGGTGTTTGTGGATGGAGACAATGTGGTCTCTAGATTGTCAACACCATTGTGTACATGTTGTTTTGTGTTATTTGTGTTGTGTATATGTTGTAATGTACACTTTGTATATGTGTAGGTGCTGTGGTACACTATGTATATGGGCCCTTGTATTGAGTATGGAACATGCAAGTATGGGATTTCCTAGGCCTACAAAGGTGTGGAACCCACCTATATTCTCGTCGACAGAAGACCACTTTGTGGGTAGTAACTACTTGGTTTGGTAGTGCCCATATTCGTAGGGTAGCGATTGGATTAATCATACTTATTTGTTACTAAGTGCTCACCTTGGGGCCAATGAGAAACTTAGAAAAATTTAAATCAAAGAGGAGAAGAGAAGGCAATAGGTTCTTGCTGAGCTTGCCAACCAATCTAGTGTATGTACATGGCCAAAGAGAAGAGAAGGCACTAGGTGCTTGTAGGGCCCTGCAACTGATCTAATGTGTGTACGTGGTCAAAGAAGAAGAGAAGCCACTTGATGCTTGTTGAGTTTGCAACCAATCCAGTGTGTGTATGGGAAAAGGAAAGGGTTATTGGATGCTTTTCGGGATGGGCAACTGATCCAATGGGTGTAAAGTGAGTATTAAGGAGAAAATTAAGATAAGTATCAACATTTCATTGATATTGAAATTTAAATTATGAATCTAAATTTAGTATTCTGATTTATGATGGTTTGGGTTATGAGATAACCTAGTTTGCTATGATAGGAATTGAAGAAGAATTTTGATTTCACCTCATGAATAAACTACTAATGAGGTATGATTTTAGTTTATTTCATTTTCCTCATGATGAGTTTCATGAAATCTGTGTGCCCATGGTGTAGGGAAGGATATGGGATTTCCATCCAAATGAATGAAATCGATCACAAGGCATAATGCCAATAATATGTTAAAGTTATGACTTTAGAAACAAATCCAATGTGGGACACTAGTACTCAATGGTGCCCACTAATTGCCATGAAGCATGCTATGACTTGTATGATAATTTGGAGGTAGGGATGTGCCATGGATTTGAACTCCTTCCAATGTGAGGAAGGCTCTCCAAGGGATGGATCTTCCAAGGGACTAAGAAGTAGAGAAGGGGATGCCTAAACTTGGGAGGTGAGTGACTGCATGGAGTGGAATTATTTGGATGGCTCGAGGGATTAAGAAGAAGAGAAGGGAATCCGACAAATAATTGGTTTCTTAGTCATGAGAATAGATAATTTGGGTCAGAAGCACATTGGGTTTATGCCTAGAAACAACGAGTTGCAAATTGTTTGTTGAGGGAGCGAAGGGCTCAACATAAAAACCTTGGAAAAAGGAACAATCCAAGTTGGTATGGACACATTTAAAGCATTCAAACACCATAGGGAGAACCAATGAAAGGTGGTTGAATTTTAATTTGAGGTTTATCATATTTTATTGCTGGTTGAAGCAAATGCATGGAACAATGTAAATGTTGTAAAGAGCTGAGTCTATAAAGCTCCCTGAAACAACATGTCTATTTTTCAAGTATGTTCATTGTATATGTTTCATTGAACACTGAGGATGGTGTTCCCCTAAGGGGGAGGGGTTTGTAACACCCCAATTTCTTATCCTCATGTATGCAATGTAAATACTTTTATAAATTAAAATGCTGAGAGAGGGACACAAATTCCATTGCTTGAGGTAGGAGATTGCTTGAGAGAATTGTTATTTTAAATATCATTCCTTGGTTAGGTGAGTGGTTTAAAATGGGGTTGGTTGTGCCATAAATTAACTAAAAGAGAAAGGATAGAGGCATGTGTCCTTTAGCTTCCATGACAAGCAAGAATAGGAATAATTAGGGAGCTTACATGCACTCAGGAGGAGAACATGCAAAGAGAGGAAGAACAATGGTGACGAAGAATGAAGGAGCTTACATGCACTTGGGAGGAGAAAAAGTAGAGAGGGAAAGAAAAAAAAACCTATTGGCACACAAAGGATGGAGAAGAGGAAGATAAAGTAGTATTTGGAGCTACATTGCTGAGCTTTTAAGAGAGAAATAAACTAGCTAAATGCCCTATTGAAACTTGCAGAGCGTAAGTATTACAAAGAGGGTTGTGGCTTTCCTTGGGAATGGAGGTAAGGTGTCTTGGTGTATCGTGTTCAAAAATATATTTTTTGAATATTTCCCTCTGAAACCACTCCACCTCAAGCTTTGGAATCTGGCTTGAGGGTGACAACTACAAGTAATAGTGGTTTTAGCTTGTCTATGGTTGGGTGGAGAGTTAGAGTCCCACTCTTAGTTGGAACACTTATGTATTGTTAAGATAAGTGCTCCTATTCCTCTTACTCACAAATAAATGTATGTATATCCTAGTTTAAATGATGTTATGAGTGCATTAGAAATGTATGCGGCTACCATTACGTAGAGTGGACCAATGTGTTGTGTTAGTGCTTGAAGGAGATGAGGCAACACATGAGAATAATAGTTAAGTACATATATATTATCATGAATTATTTATTCCTTATTTTAGAATGTTGGCTATGTGGGTTGCATGTTTTCATTTCATTGTTGTGTTACAATGTAGTAATATGGAGGATTTCCTCTTCTACTCTTATTGACCTGTATGTGGGTCTTCTCCAAGCCTTAGTAATGTAGACTCTAGTGTTGGGTCGACACATTCATTTTATTCATATCTCAAACCAACATATCTATATTATGTGCTATGTAAGGCATGACCTCATTAGAGAGAGCAACTCAAATTTATATTCCTACACTTCACACAAGTTTTCACCTGTACTATGTGTTCTTTGCTATGAACCTCATAAAGTTGAGAGCCATATATGTTGCTATGGTTCTACTTGTGATGAAAGAGAACATATATGCATTGGCATGTGCGCATATGGTCACTAAGTGGTTACAACACACACTAGGTAGCACTACAACGTGAGGAGTGAGTATTAGAGGCTCTTCAGGAGTCACCAAGCCTACGACAAAGGATGTTTGACAACCATTGGTGCAACTATGCTAGTGGTTCCCTTTCCCTAAAAACGGAGTATTCATAAGTCCGCCATATTATCCATCGTATGCCCTTATATAATATTGATGCTTAAATTCAGTCTCAAAGGGAGGAATGCTAATCTTTGTGTGGTGCTTTTGGCACCATGTGCTTCATGGTGGCTATTATAAGCTTGTGGCAACTAGCTGGTCCTTGAGGAGGACTTGTAGGTTTCTAGACCAAGATCTATATGATATTAGGAGGATACAAAGGACCCAAGGGACTGTTAAACCTTAGGAGACATAGTTGACAAGTCTCTATTCTGAATGGACAAGTCTATGCTCAATGTTCTTTGATACAGATTCTGTGAATTGAGAGAAGGAAGCTATGTTTTATGCTCAGGAGGGACAGAACTAGCAAGTGACTTAGTAAACCTTAATGGCCATAGTGGCTTTCTGGTGCAAGTATAAGTTTTAAAAGAACCACCATTGTGGAGCCATGTTATATTTCCATTGAGAACAATGCATTATGTAGGAAGGGAGAAAGCCCTTATGAAAACCATTGGATTCAATATTGGGCGTATTGCTCCTAATTTGGTAATACCTCCCTAATTGAGCCATGAAATTTTTTTTTAAGAAGAAATGTTGTTGTAGATCCAAGTTTAAGTTCAAACTTATGGCCTTAACCAGAGAAACCCTATCTAAAGGGTCTGATGAGAGCCCTGTCATGGAAGCCATGGATTTGATGCCAAGATTTTGGCTTATCGCAGTTGGGTGAATAGAGGGATGATGTGGCCTAGAGGCCACATCCCAGGAAATTTAATTAACAACACAAAGGAACAGTAGGGGTAATGGGGCCCTAGTCCAGTTAGGTTCACAACGCAGAGGAGGAGAGTGTTCCCATTGGTCGGAAATGGATCCCATACTACGACCCATCTCGAAGGAAATTTTCCCATAAATATAGTAGGGGAGCTCACCTTTGTATGTTTTAACCCTGTACAAAAATTACTTGCATACAAATTCTAAAAACAAAAAATAAACAATGATGATAACATAAAACATAAAACATATATACACATAGATTTTCCCCTAGAGCCAAAAACCAGGACTACCAGATTGTTTTTTCATTATATTACTTTCAATGTTACAATACACATATATACATGCCGAAGCATTCATAAACACCAACCCATTAACCCTATATTAGAACATAACCATAGTTTCCTTAAACGAATCTACAAAATGTTAGAAAATTAGAAAAGAAGAAAGATTTTCTTATTCTTGATAATTACCTATGATATTTCTTGTTATTACGATTCTTTATATCTTCTTTCTTTTAGTTCATCAAGCAATTACAAAAGTAGCAACACATAAAAGCAATAGACACCAGATGTAGGAACTATGCCAGGAAAAAACCCCCTTCGAGGGGAAAACCCAATCAAGAAATTCTTCCTTTAAATATTATTCTTTAAGACTCTTCACCCTAGACCAAGACCAGACCTTCCCTCCACACCAAGTCAACCTCCTAGAATTTTGACTCCTTTCCAGCAACTTCGACTAGGCAGCAGCTTCTGGAAAGAGGCAGCTTCTGGAAACAATGAGACTTGGAAGACTTCGATCTCCCAATCCAAGACAGAAACAAAGAGAGAGAGGCACCAAAATTTCAATTTTTTCTTTCTTCTTAGACTTCCAAAAAATTGCACTTACTTTGGCTTCTTGACAACAAACTTCACACTTTTCCTAGCTACAAGAGATATCAAACTTCTTGTGGGAGATTGTGTTCCAAATGAATTCTATGTGCTTGTATTTATAGGCTCCATGTGAGGTCTAATAGTCTTCTTAGGCCGAATTGGTCTTCTTCTAGGCCGACTTGGTGTGGAGGATACATAAATTATATTTGACTCAATACTTAACCTTTCTACATGATTCAAAATCCCAAGAAGGTCTCTTTAAATTACAATGACTTTATTGACTCAAAATAAATCATAGAAGTCCTCAATGGGGACTTTGACCTAAAACATGGTGAAACAATCATGAAACCCATGCTTTAATGAGTCACAATAATAATAATAATAATAATAATAATAATAATAATAATAATAATAATAATAATAATTTTCTTTATTCTTTTGATAAGTACATTACATGATGACTCAAATACATTAAATGAAGATCGAGCCTAGTTACATTTTCCAACACTCCCTCTTAACTATGGAGGTATTCATCATATACAAGTACAATGGAAGATCTCAAACTATATGAACCATGAAGAACTTTTGGCACCAAAATTCCATGGACTAGATTCCTGACCATGGCAATCTATTCATTGGTCTCTCAACAATTTAGGCACCACAATGCCACAGACTAGATTCTTGACCAGGTTGATCTATCCATGTGGGATTAACATGGACTCAAGATTTCAACATCTCTTGGGACCATCAAGCTTACTTTCTAACCATCAACCCAGAAATCTAGGTGCGTGCCAAAGCTCAATGACCAACACCACCTTTCCAACTTCAGGACCTAGACATCAACACGAAATGTTGGCCAGATGTCCTCCCAGGAAATTATCCACTCACAAATCCTCAAAATCCATTGATCCAACAGATCAAGGAAGACCAATATCTCCCAATCAAACTGATTGGTAACCATCATGCTATCAAAACCTTTGAGAGATTCACCTATACAAACACAACCCCAATCAATAATATATGTACATAATCAAATACAAACCTCTGGGTTCATTGAGACAACTTGATGTTTCTTCTTAACTTTTCATAGTAGGTATATCAACCGAATCTTTGACAAAATATTCCTAAATCATACACTTTCCTTTCCTACTTCCCATGTAGCAACATATCCTCCAAAATTCATTTTCCAATTAAAACAAAGCTATGCCTTCCCTCTCAGCCAGGAAGCACTTCTTCATCCAAACTCCATCTTAATCTTAAGGATATCTCTTCTATTCATGCTTCCTCAGGGAGATCAACTTCTTCTTTTTGTTATCGAAGAATCTTTTGTTTCTTCCAACCATTTCATTATAGTTATCATTATCCTTATCATGCTTATCACACTAATGAGCATATTAACCATATTGAAGATTATATACTTGCACAACTTAGATAGAAAGTACAACCAAAACTGTTGAAGCATGAAGTTAGCCATATCAAAACCACATAAACATTTCAATTCTATACATATCAGATATCCAAACTTTTAAACAAGAGACATAAACTCTTCAACATCTTGCTAGGGACTTTATCATAAGCCATAGACTAATTCATAACAACTTTCATTCCATATAGGGTTTCAATGTTTCTTCCAAAGGTATGAAATAACTTACTTCAACATATATCAAACCCCAGAAACAATTCAAACAAATATAGATCTACAAAGCATCTAACAACTTTTCAAAATTCATATGTTAGATTTCTCACTAGGGTTTCATACAAATCCTAGATTTCATTCAAAAGAGTCAATCAAAACCAATCACAACTTAGTCATAACCAAATTCGACTAGGGTTAGTTGCAAACCCTATATTTCCAATCAACCATCAATCCCAACCAAAACTAATATTTCAACAATATTACAAAAATATTAAATTATGATATTGTCATCATACATAAGAGATTTTTACTTCTACTAAGGTTCAACTCCAAAACCCTAGAATTCCATTTTCACAATCTCAACAATCATTAAATATATATTAGATTGTTATATCACATACTAGAGAATTTAACTACTACTAGGATTTAGCTGTAAACCCTATATTTCCAAATATCATCATCCTAGAATCTAAGACAAGGACTTCCATTAAATCCTGAGACTTATGACCATCAATAACTAGGTCAACACACATAACTAGGAATTCATACTCATGTATAAGCATATCATATATACAAAAACATTAATACATATGACCTAGACCAAGCTAGGGATTCAACCAAAATGACATATCTATATATACCTAGGGTTTCATCGTCATGCAAAGGCATTCCATATCCTATGTTAGTCAAACCCAACTTCACAATGATCAATAAGAGTTAGACACACAAAAATCTTGATTATACTAGGGTTTCATCAGATATACCGATAAAATCATTTCTAAGACATTATAAGGGTCTTGCTTACATATTCTAGAAAACCCTAATGAGTTAGGGTTTCAACATATGAACATAGAAAACCCAAAAATTACCAAAACTTCAAAGGTGTTAGAGTCGGTCTGGTTATCCCTCCGTCAGAGATCAAAACTCTTTTTTGCATTTCATGTTTAGGTGTCTCATCAGTTTCGATCAGTTGCATTTCGTTAGAAGCATGCCATAAATCTGACGGAGAGGTTTGTGTCACTCATTCCCCTCGTGCTTGGCACTGCTGGCTCAGGTCTATTCTTAAAAATCAAGTCTTGAACAGTCATTTGCAGTCCTGTTTCAGTCTCTAGGTCATAATAGTTTTTCGGTCATTAGGTCTAGGGTTGAGTCGATGGGTCTTTGACAAAGTGTAATAAAGCCAGCAGGCCAGAGGGAGGTCCTTATTATATGTTACCTCAGAGATTTTTATCATTATACGGATAGATTATGACTTCTCTTCAAAACTCTGTTTTGAAGATAAGTCAATATTTCATTTTTGTAATAAATTTTCAAAAATTTCAGTTCTTGAAATGTCCCGGCGCAGCCCTGGTCTCCTTTGCCAGATCATATCATAGCTATCCCTGCAAAAAATTGTCAAAGAAATTCATTATTTCAACCAAATTTAAGGAGGAAACAAAAAGGTCAAAATTCTATTAATCCTGAAAAAGTGTTAATTGCAAAACATAACACAGTGGGTTATGAAAGAGGCAAAAATCAAATTGGTGTCTATATAATGGTTTTTTAATGAAGTTTCAAGTCATTCTGCATGCCAAAGGAGGAGAAAACCATTGCAAGTCGTGTTTGAGCATTTTGGAGTGGATTGGTCCTCATTTCACCTGCACGGCGCATATAACAGTCTGCGTGGCGCACATAACTTACGTGCCGCACACAGACATTCAGGCCAGTGCAAATTATAACTAGCGTGGCGCATATAACTTGCGCGGCGCACTGGGTAAGGAGCATGGCGCTTACAGTTTGGAGCTCGTAACTTGTTCGAAACCTCATCAAATCGCCTCCTCTTCACATCAATTTGTCAGGTAGGCTCACCTCCATTGCCTTGGCTTTGTTTTTAATGGTGAATGTGATGGGTTCATGGATGATTGCCGTGGAGACTAGATTTTGAAAGCCTCCCTTTGTCAATATAAAAAGTATTGTAGGGTTTGAAAACAGTTTTGTTACCAAGGTTGTGTTTTTTCCCCATTTCCCTTTGTTCCTCATTCCCAAATTCACTCATCATACTTCCTCATTAATTCCCTCATTAATCCTACACTACAATCCCTGAAATCCTAATCCCCCACCTCTATAAAACACTCCTTAATCCTATTTAATATCCCAAACCCTAAAACCCTAATCTCATATTTACATTTCCCCTCCTATCCCTAAATACATTTTATTTCAAAATTCCCTAATTCCCTGATATTTTCCCTTTCCTAATATCCCTTGTTCATTGTTTCCCCTTGGTCACAACATTGTTTAAATCAAAAGAACAGTCCATATTCAGTTGCACACAGCAGTTTCACTTATCAGCATTCATTTGAGGCAGTTTGTATATCAACAGTGATGTCATCTGGTCACTCATCGAAATATGAGGCAGAAACCCAAAGTGATTCTCCCGTAGGTGAACAAGAACTCCAGAGGCCTCGTAAAAGTGGCAAACATGTTAGGGAGGAACCAATCAACCTTAGAGAATTGCATGCTTGTCCTCTTGCTATGCAGTGCTTTGAGCATCAGTCATGCTATGAGTTTTGTCAAAAGGTAGCTGAGGTCCAGTTTCATTATGAGTTGGCTCATCTTTTTGTCTTGCATTTGCACGGAGACCAAGCTACCTTGGCTGGGGTCACCTTTACACTTACACTAGAAACTGTTTCGCTAGCAACAGGTATACCAAATATTGGTGAACTATGGCATAAAAAACAACAGATTGATAAGCAACATTATGAGCCATATATCAAACCCAATTTCTTGAGGCAGCTCAAAAGAGTGTTCCCGTTCAAGTACTTAAAAGATGAGTATGCTTCGCTCATGAAATATTTCAGCTGTGAGGGATGATTCTCTCATCTTTATGCTTATCACATCAGGTTACTTATGCATTTCACCAGGGTGCAGATGATGAACATTCCGTATTTCATCTCCCGGAATATAGAGAGGATGACAACCTTTATACAGCATAGAACCCCTCAGCAGCAACTCAACAGTGTATATCATTTTGCGCTTATAAAGATTTTGGTGGTTCATCAGCTTGGTTCGCAGGGCATCACTTGGGATGACTTTATCTCGTGTGATTTCTTCAGAGCTTCACGAGAAGTATCAAAGGTGAAACATGAGGGTGAACCTTCTCAGCAGTATGAGCATCATGAGACCAGGCCTATTTTCATTACATATCAAAGAGGCTATCTGAAAGGTACCAGACCTTTGTTTGCAGCAGCAAAGCGAGTGTTATCTCCACCTAGCGTGGAAGGGGTCTCGCTTCCGACATCAGCACCACAGACACAGGTACAGGACAAGGGCAAGAAGCCCATGCATGAGAAAGGGCCTTCAGGTGAGCCATCAGGTTTCGTTATCATTCCTGATGTTGAGACAGTTACGGATTTAGAGAATTCTAGATACATAATGATGATTAAGGAGCAAGAAACAGACATTCAAGCCTTGGAAATCCAGTTGGAGATGGCAAAATGGAACATCAGGTATCTAGAACAGAGAAATAAGCAGCTTGAAGATTAGCATGTGATCATGGAGCTACAGAACATCCGTGAGAATCGTCAAGCTGCCCGACATAGGAGGATTCAGTTCACTTCTCTAGAGCGACAGGTCAATGAGGATCAAGAGTCTAATCTCAAAAGGGTCAACATTTACTTGGAGAAGTGACTGAGCAAGGCCAATAGAGATAATTCATTGTTGAGACATATGGCTGTTCACTACAGGGCACAGAACCAAGTTTGCAAGGCTCGGATAAGAAATCTAAAGGCAAAATTAAAGAAGGCAATCCGCAAGAAAAAGAAACAAAGGGAGCTCGATCGTCTTCAGATTTTGGCCGAGGCCTCTTTAGCTCATCATCACACTTGATAAGGGAACTCCAGCCCAAATTTCAAGAGATTTGGGGCATTTTTGGTCATTTTGAAATTTTTGCACTTAAAAAACAGGTTTTTTCCCTATATGCGCCGCGCACCTTGCGCGACGCATAGGATTGGGAGCTCCAAATCACAAATGGCTTGTAGTTTTGGATTTGTCATGAAAAATCATGAATTTTGGTACTTGGACAAGAAATTTGGGTGAGTTATGGGTCCCCAAAAGGTCAAAAAACATGCAAAAAATGACCTCAGTGCCCCTATTTTGACACATAGGAAGCAGTATTGGGAGAATGCACTTTTGGAGGGGCAAATGGACACCAATTTTGAAAATTCCACTTGGGTTGGATAGTAGATAGGCAGGGCTTTCCAACAAGCCAACCTGAGCTCAATTTGGAGTCATGCAAGTACCTCAAAAACAGCAGCAAAGTAGCACGGCGCATATAGAAATCACTGCGGCGCATATAGATTTTTTGCCCTATTTTTCATCTTTCAGCTCAGAAACTCGCCTAGTTTGACCAGTTTTGATTTGTGATTTAATTTTTGACTTTTTCTTGATGTAATTGTTTGAAACATGATGTAATTTGACACTTAGTTACTTGGTCTAGTAGATTCATTCACCAAAGAGTGAAGATTTAATGAATGAATCAGTTTCCTACCTTATAGAGGCAAGTTGTTTTGACTGCCTAGTTTGTAGTGCTTTGTTTAGAATTGGTTGAAACAGCTCCTAGAATGATGATCTCGACCTCTAGAGGCAAGGAAAGAGGTTGGCTTGCCTATATTATGTAATTTCCAAGTCATTTTCATGGTTGACCTCTTGGGAAAAGCTTGACACTCTATTGTACATTCACTTCTGCATTTTTGGCAAAGGAAGACCAGGGTTTCGCAGCACTGTTTGGGATCCTTGTGGCTTTATGTGTTGATGGTGTGATTCTTTCAGTATTTGTAAGTTGTTATGTGTATCATCTTACTTCTCTCATCTTCTGCAATTGAACAAATGAAGTGTTAAGGTAGAATCCATAGATTGTTATGCTCTGCCTTTGAATTTGTTTGATTTTCCATGTTTTCGTCTGTTTAAGGGGAATCCTTGAAAGCTTCTTGCTCTCCTTATCTTCTCACTAGTCAGATCTAGCCATTCATTATCTTTAAAAGCATCAAGACAATCGCCTACCTTGCCCCAAGTAGACCTCTGCCAAAACTGTGTCTAATCCCCGCACCCAAAATTTCCTTTTCCTTTGATTCAACAAAAACCTTAAAAAATCAACCTCAAACTCCTTGTACTTCATACTTAACCTAAGATCAATTGCAAATTTAGTCATCTCGAGCCTCATCGATTACCTTTTGCCAATATTGACCCAGAGAGAGCCCTCTCCTGTCCTCGTAGGGCTAGCTACGAGGCTGAGCGTGGTTTGATGTGGACCTAGAACCTTGTCTTTTCAGCCTGAGACAAATCTAGGCTCTAACAAAAGGTTCAGGATTTTAGACCTTATCATTCAACGTTAAGCTAGGTTTTCCTTATCATACCAAAATCCTAAACATGACATCAGCAATAAAAAATTCAAATAGAATTTCACAATATATATAAGAAGTTTAGGGTTTTAGACATTCACATTAGCATACCCTTAGGTAAGGGTTTCCGAGAAGATGTTTAGGGTTCTACAAAATCATTTAATAATATGAGTGGGGTGGGTAGATTTATCATCTGATGAATCACCCAGAACAAGAATCATTATGATACAATATAGCTAGACATAACAATGTTGGTAATAAACTGTCAAATGAATAAACCTTTAATATAGAAAAATCAATGTATTATAGTTTAAGGCATACCTTTGTTTCTTGACCAACCTTTCCTTGGGTAGCTCTCTTCAAACTCCTTGAGGATATAGCAGATATTTTCCTAATAGGGACAATAGAGGGAGAATGATGATTAGTATTAATATAATCAAGACTTAAACAAGTACATGAAACCAAAAACTGAAAGGAGATGAGATACTTATCTTTGGGAGTTGTTGGGGGCTACCTCCAAAGCTTGAGGGATACCTACAAACTTATAAAAACAATAAAAATGTCTTTTTCAAAATATTTTAAAAACCTATAAATTCTAAGAGATGAAAATATAAGATATCTAAGGCTACAAGCAAATGACTTAATAGTGTAAGTCCCTAATGTCAAATTCTTCGGGCTTGGATTTCTTTGGGTCTCCTTCTTCAACAATGTTGGCATAATCTCTATCTCTTTTGTTATTCTTTAGTTTGTTGGGACAACCACTCTTGTAGTGACCCTTCTTATGACATTGATAAGATTCTACCTTGGACATGTCAACTTTCTTTCTTGGTCCTTTCGATTTATTTCCTTTATGTTGAGAGATGTAGGTATTTGAAACACCTTTAGAATTGGAAACTAAAGAGATCCTCAATTCATCCTGACTAGAGGAATTCCATAGTTCTTCAAAAGTGGGAGATTCCTTCCAACTATTAAGGCCTGTAGTAAATGCACCCCAAGTAGGTGGTAGTCCTAATAGGGCATTGGTCATGACTTATTTGTTTGGAAAAATTTCATCAATGACCAAAATATCATCCCTGATTCTTGCTATCTTCATAAAGAAGGATGCCACTGTGTCTTCTTGAGTCATCTTTGCGGTCCTTAGCTCATTCTTCAAACTTGCTACTTGATCTATGTTAGATATGAATGGGACAAGGTTGTCCTTTATTCCTTCTACAATCAAAGTCATGGCCACCAATTCTAGTTCTCTAAATTTCACTTTGTCATCATCACTGGAATCCTATGTAGGATTCTTTACTTTTCCTTTTACTTAGTTTAGTAGCTTATTCTTTTCAAGGATGAGGTCAATCCTCTTCTTCCAAGACCTGTAGTTAGAGGCCCCTTCAAGTTTTTTCTCTCTCTTGATTGTGTTAGACATCTTCCTTGAATATACTAGACTCCTTCCCTGAGATAATCCTTTTGAATGGTTCCTTGATCAAGTGCTTGAGATTTCCTTTTTCTTCCTGCTTCACAAAAGCTTTGTTTCCATGTTAGAAAATTAGAAAGGAAAAAATATTTTCTTGTTCTTGATAATTGCTTGTGATATTTCTTTTTTATTATGATTATTTATATCTTAATTCTTTTAGTTCATCAAGTGATTTCCAAAGAAGAAAGCCATAAAAACAATGGACACCAAATGTAGGCGCTATGCTAGGGAAAAACCCCCATTCGAGGGGAAAACCCAGTCCAAAAATTCTTCCTTTCAATAGTATTCTTTGAGACTCTTCACCCTAGACCAAGACAAAACCTTCCCTCCACACCAAGTCAACCTCCCAGAATTTCAACCGCTTTCTAGCAATTTCGACTAGGCAACAACTTCCAGCAATAATGAAACTGGGAATACTTTTACCTCCCAATCCAGGACACAAAACAGAGAGAGAGGCACAAAATTTCAATATTTGCTTTCTCCTTAGACTTCTCCAAAATCGCACTTACTTCGGCTGCCCAGCAACAAACTTCGCACTTTTCCCAGCTACAAGAGATATCAAACTTCTTGTGAGAGAATGTGTTCCAAATGAATTCGATGTGCTCGTATTTATAGGCTCCATGTTAGTTCGAATAGTATTCTTAGGTCGAATTGATCTTCTTCTATGCCGACTTGGTGTGGAAGATACATAAATTATATTTGACTCAATAATTAACCTTTTTAAATGATTCAAAAGCCCAAGAAGGGTCTCTTTAAAAGTACAATGACTCTATTGGCTCAGAATAAATCCTAGAATTCCTTAATGGGAAATTTGACCTAAAACATGGTGACCGAAGCATGAAACCCATTCTTTAATAAGTCACAATAATAATAATAATTATTTTCTTTATTATTTTGACAAGTACATTACATGATGACTCAAATACATTAAATGAAGACCAAACCTAGTTACATTTTCCAACACAAAATACCATGGGAAGAAAACCATCATTTCCAAAACCATGTGAAAAACCCATGCAAAAAACCATAGGTAGGTCACCCACCTAATATAGTGTCTAATTTTTTTTCCCAAGGCTTTGCCCCAGACCCCATGCAGGGGGGCTACCATCCCCTTGAAATCCCCTGATAGGGGGGAAACACACACCCAAAATTCTCCCACTTGTTGTTTTATTTTCCACACAGGGGGTCACAAGAGAGCATAGTCATTGGTCCAACCCTACAATGCCCATTCTTTCTCTACTCCAAGAAAACTTCTCAGTGCTCACAGAATTTGTCAATGCATCTGTAGCATTCATCAAAAGTGTCCACCTTTACCAGAAACAACTTTTTTCCTAAACCATATCCCTCACAAAGTGATACTGAACATGAATTGGTGCTTGGTCTTTGAATGATAAGCATGATTCTTTGCTAAGAAAATTGTACTTTGGTTGTCACAGTCAATCCTGATAGCTCGTTGTACTAACCAGTTACTTGAACATAATCTCTATAACCAAACTACTTGCTTTCTTGTATGAGTGGATGCCATGTATTTTTCCTTTGTAGTTGAAAGTGCCACTACAAACTGTCTCTTTCTCATCCAACTGAATGCTCCTCCAAATAGGTTAAACAGATACCCTCTTGTAGATCTTCTATGATCTAAATATCCAGCCCAGTCTACATAAACAAAGCCATAGATGTCAAAAATTATGTTCAATCCTGGTCTTCCTTGGTAGCACAGACCATAATCGCTAGTGCCACGCAAATACTTGAAAACATGCTTCACTGCTGTCCAATTCTCCATCCCTGGTTTTGACATAAACTTGCAAAATACTCCCACTACATATGCAATTTTTGGTCTAGTACAAACCATTTCATACATGAGGCTACTGACTGCACTTGCATATGGAATGTGGGACATGTCCTCTTCCTCTTCTTGTGTCTTGGGACACTATTCAACAAATAACTTTACACCTACAAGAATAGGAACCTTCACCGATTTACTATCTTACATATTAAACCTCTACAATATTGTCTCGACATACTTACTATGGTTTAACCGAAGCTTCCTCTTTTCTTGATCTTGTTTAATTTCCATTCCCAAAATATATATTGCAACACCAACATCCTTCATGTCAAATTTGGAGGATAATTGGGTCTTCAAATCCTGGATAATTTTTTTGCTATTTCCAATCAGCAACATATCATCCACATAAAAGACTAAATAAATAAAATGGTTGCCAATTAATTTAAAATACACACAATGATATGATTTGCTTCTGGTGAAGCCAAGTCCCCGTATATATGTATCATGATACCACATTGTTCGTTACTGTTTTAACCCATACAACGAATTTTTTACCTTTCATACCAATTCATTCTTACCCTTCACCGCAAAGCCTTCAGGTCGCTTCATGTAGATCTCTTCTTCTAGATCCCCGTGAAGAAATTTTGTCTTCACATCTATCTATTCTACCTAAAAATCAAAAGCAGCAACAACAAATAAAAGTAATCTAATAGAAGCTACCTTGGCAACAAGAGAAAAAATATCACCAAAATCAATTCCTGGCACCTTGGAATAACCTTTTTCTACCAACAAAGCTTTGTATTTCTCCACCTTTCCTTTTGCATTCATCTTCTTCTTAAAAACCCATTTGCTTCCAACGGTTTCCTTCCAGCTAGAAACTCCACCAGAACCCAAGCCTCAATTTTTTCCAATGATTACATCATCAACCATGGCCTCTTTCCAGAGTTTTCCATCCTCTGAATCTACTGCCTCCCTCACAGTTCTGGGATCATCATTAGTAATAGATAAAGAAAAAATTGAACATAAAGCAGATGGAATATACCTTTCTGGCTTCCTTCTTTCTCGAACTGATCTTCTCACAGCTGGAGTTTGTGGCTCTTCATCTTCTGATTCTTGTTCTATTGTAGAGTCTGGTTCTTCCTCATGTAGCTAAAATTCTATCTTCTCAGGTTCTTTTGGTAGGACTTCATGTTTAATAACATCTTTCACCTCTCTAAACACCACATCTCGGTTGTACACAACCTTCCTTGTTTATGGGTTCCAAATAACATTTTAAACCATCCTTATACCCAATAAAGATGCAGCTTTCAGATTTACTATCCAACTTGGTTCTTTTCTCCTTTGGAACATGTACATATGCATCACAACCAAATACCCTCAGATGTGAAAGAGAGGGTTTCTTACCAATCCATACCTCATGTGGAGTCTTATCCTCCAACAATGATGAAGGTGATCTATTAACCAGGTAATATGCAGTCTCCACTACCTCTGCCCAAACTTCTTGTCCTAACCCAACACCACTGAGAATGATTCTTCCATTTTCCATCAACTTCCTGTTCATTCTTTCCTAAACTCCTTTTTGTTGAGGTGTGTATGGAGTAGTATTCTGCCATGCTATACAACACTTATTACAAAACTCTTCAAATTCCTTCTCACAGAACTCTCCACCATTATCTGTCCTCAACACCTTTATCCTCTTCTTTGTCTGGTTTTCGACCAGAGGCTTAAATTATTTAAACCTATCAAAGACTTTGGATTTATTTATGAGGAAATGTATCCATGTAATCCTTGAGAAATCATCAATAAATGATACATAGTACATAGAATTACTGAGTGATGGAACCGACATAGGTCCAAACACATCATTGTGCACAAGCTCTAATATCCCTTTCGCCCTCTTAGCATCATAGGGGAAACTCACCCGATTATGCTTCCCATATACACAATGTTTTCAAAAATCAAAATCCAAAGAGAAATTATACATACCTTCTACCATACCATTACCATAAAGTATTTGAAGGCCCTTATCTCCAATATGTCCAAGCCTTTGATGCCATAACATGGTATTTTAGCTAGAGACCACTAGATTTTATGCTCCACTTTTAGGAACCACATATCTATTGCACCCATCAGTAATAGTGCTACGCAAAAGTTGTATAGAGTTATAATTTGAACTCCCCACATAAATACGAATGATCCCTAAACCATCTTGCATGTATATTTCTCGAACACTTTTTTTACACCTGCATCATCCATCTTGCTTACAAAAATCAAATTTCTGGCGAATACAGGAATATGAAGAACATCCAGAAGTGTTCTAATCGTTCCACCTTGCAACTTCAGGTTTAATTTTCCATGTTCGATGATTATAGCCTTCCTATCATCCCCTAAGAAGACATCACCACCATCATATTTCTCATACTCGCAGAATCACTCCCTATGGGGAGTGAAGTGAAAGGATGCACCTGAGTCAATCAACAATGCCTCATGGTCAACATGTGTACTTGAAGAAGAAGCCAAGTACTCATTCCCAACTTCATCTGAGGTGGTTTTCTCCTATGAAGAAGGAGCATCATCAGATCCCTTTCCTTTCTCAGAAGCTTTAGATCCACATTCCTTTTTGAAGTGCCCTTCCTTTCCACATTTCCAACACACCTTTATAGGGTTTCCTGGAGAATTAGATCTCCCTCTATATTTATATCTTCCACTCAAGGAATTATTTTTATTTTTGTCTTGGGACTGTCCTCATACAGACAAGGCATCTCCATTCTGGCCCTCCATATTTTTCCATCTCATCTCCTTTGATAGTAAGGATGAGACTATTTCATCAAATTTCAAGGTAGTTGTATTGATACCTATTGCAACAACCAGACTATCCCATGAATATGGTAGGGAACACAACAAAATAATGCACTTATCTTCATCTAAAATTTTAATATCAACAAATAACAATTGACTTACCACAATATTAAAGATGTTTAGATGGTCTTTCATCGAGTCTCCATCCTTCATCCTCAGGTTATACAGCTTTTTCTGTAGGAAATGTTTGTTCACCAGAGACTTTGATTGGTACAAAGTCCCTAACTTATCCCAAAAATCCTTCGTCGTAGCTTCCCCTGATACATTTAACAATAGTGAATCATAGATACACAATCATATTGTGCTCTTTTCTTTTCGATTAAACTTTGTCAAGTCTTCATTTGACATTGTCATTGGTTTATTACTTGGATCTAACACGATCCATTGATCTTTATCCACCAACAGATCCTTGATCTTGAGTTTCCACAACTCAAAACTTTGACCACTAAATTTCTCGATCTCTATCTTTCCACTGCTCACCATCTTCTTTCAGTGTTAGAATCGATCCCTTAGATATCCTAATGAATAGGGTCTACCATAGGCTCAAGAAAAACGCCTCAGCAGTGAAGGCATCCCCTTGAAGCCGAAACAACTCTGATACCAATTGTAGGTTTTAACCCTGTATAAAAATTACCTCCATACGAATTCTAAAAACATAAATAAACAATGGCAAGAACATAAGACATAAAACAAAAATACACAAAGATTTTCCGCTGGATCCCAAAACTTGGACTACCAAATTGATTTTTCATTATATTCCTTTGAATGTTACAATACATATATATACATGCCGAAGCATTAATAAACCCCAATCCATTAACCCTAGATTAGAACATAACCATAGTTCCCTTGATCAGATATACAAAATACCATGGGAAAAAAACCAGCATGCCTAAAACCATGTGAAAAACCCATGCAGAAAACCATGGGTAGGTTCGCCCACCTAATATAGGGTCCAATTTTTTTCCTGGGGCACTACCCCTGACCCCGTGCAGGGGGGCTACCGCTCCTCTGAAACCCCTCGATAAGGGAGGTTATGCCCCTCTTGCTATGTCTGACACAACGAACAATGGTTTCTTTCACCCCTTCTGTGACCCCCCACACACGTGCAACTAGTCATGGAAAGATATAAAACATACCCAACTACCTTTAGGGAGCAAGATGACTTGGGGTCGGGACATGGTGGCCTCCACATGATCCTGGTTGCAATCATGTTACCTAAGGGGTGGAACCACCTGACAAGTTAACATGATGAATTAACCTTGGAACATTTACAAGAGCGCACAAGAAGGGAAGACGAGGTGACAAGCAGTGGGATGATGTGGCAAGCTCGTAATAGGGACGAGGCGAAAGAGATGGGGCCTAGGTAAAAGGCATCATAAGGGAGGGACCAAGATGACATGTCCTAGAGGTTTATTCCCAAAGGTTTCTTCCTGGAGGTTTAAGGGGAGTATATGAGGAGAATCGTCGAGGTTGCAAGGGTTGAGATGACATGTCTTAGAGGTATCAACCCCGAAAGTTAAAAATGAGGTCATGTGAAGGGAGCGTCAAGATGATAGGACCAAGATAACATGGAGGACCCGTGTTGTGTACAGGATGATGACATGGGTCTAGTGAGACGTGGTAGGGTATTATAGGTGCCAGGGATACATGTACGATGCGGGCCCCAACCATTTTGATATGCACATGTCTCTAAACCTATAAGTGGATTTTTAAACCCAATACCATCTTTTCCAACACCCTCTGTAGTGGTTTCAGAAAAGGTGATGGAGGGTGTCAGAATTGATATGAGCCATAGATCTGGAGATGGGGGGTTTTGATAAATCACTTTATGTGCCACCCCTTCCCCTGTTAACATCCGTGCATATTGACCCATTAGAATTCGTTGATATGGAGAACATGCATCATGGACCATTGATGTAATATATATATATATATATATATATATATATATATATATATATATATATATATAGCTATAGAGGGAGCCACTGGGCGGGAGCCACTATGTCGATCGGATGATGGTGAATCACCATCCAAAATTGATGGCATGCACACTGACAATGTGTAGTGATTACATTCACCACCAATGTGTAGTGCTAGAATAGGCAAAAGGCAAAAAAAATAAAAAAAAAGATAAAAAATTAATAATAATAATAATAATAATAATAATAATAATATATATATATCTATATATATATATATATAATGAGGCTATGAATACCCTGGTGATATAAATACAAATCCGAGTTATAATACTCTGGTGTAGAAGAAGGGTGGTAAACTTAATTAAATAATCCAAACCCTTGAAAGGAGAATTGATAAAGGAAAATGGACATAAGAGTAAAAAAAATTACTATACCATTTTTCTTACAATACAAGAGAAATTGGATTAGCAAGTGGACATTCCACTGAGGTAAGTGGGGTGTTTACAAAGAGGCTAATGTCACATCTTGAAAGGCTTATACCTAAGGGACGATGATGACATTGACAGTCAATCATGCAACAAAGATGGTGATATGTGACCTACCCCTACGTTCCAAGTGCAAGCGAAATGCACCTAAGGTCCAATGGATGTCGTAATAGAAACACCACCCTTTCCTATAAAAACCATCTAGAAAGACTAGACCCATGGTTAAATCATATAATGAAAGAAATAAAACATGGTTGAGGTAAAAACATGATCATATTTTTTTATTTTTTGTGTTTTATAATTTTTTGGATTTTTGGCATATATGAGGTACTATAAAAATTCTCGCATCAAACACCAAAACAAAATAAGATAAAACATCGCACGCACTCCTACGTATAATATGTACAAGTGTAACTTAGTCAAATAGGTCATGTCAAGCTGCACCCATCCCCGGGCACAAGCCAAGGATTTCTATACATGAGCTCATGGAGTAGTGGAAGTACCATATAGCGCACCATGAAGGGGCCTTGCCACAAAATGTTGAACTTCCTGAGTTCTAAAGGTTGATGATTCTAGGGAAAAACCAAAACCATAACTTTACCAGGAATAAAACAAGGACATCAAAGTGAGTGGTCTCATGAGCTAGTGTAGTTCCTAGACAAGGACTATCAAGACATAAAGGGGGTACAAGAAACTCATCAACAAGTGGAGATGAGGTGGACAATTCATTGGCAAGTTCAACTTCATAAAACCAAGACTTAACTTGGTTCATGGGTTTCACTTCAAAGGAGGGTTGAGGAGATACCCCCTGGGTTTATTGAATATTTTCTTTACCACTCTCTACCTTTTCCAAATCGAGGAGACCAGAGGCTTAAAGAGGCATAATCTCCCTAGGATTATGAATAGGTGAATCCATAACCTCCAAGATGACTTGTCGAGAATAAGGCTTGTAGTAAAGGGAGTCACGTGGAAGAGGTGGAGTGATGACCTATGTGGTCAAAGGATCCTAGTCGTATTCCATATTGGGATGGAGTTTCTGACCAATGACAGGAGGTATTGATGGGACTGTTGAGGATGAAATATTTTCCGTTAAAGGCAACATATGTTCACCATGTCGATCTACATATATAGAAGACACCTCCCAAGGGTCAGGAGACCTATGGGGTCCACAACTGATAAAAGATACCATGTGCATGGGAACAATGGTAGAGGAAGAAGGAATGTTTGGTGGGGGTAACGAAAAGACACCAATTAGGGATGAGATTTTAAACAAACCTGCCACAACATTCTCATAGTTACTAGGGTTAAATCCAACAAATGGTACATAATTACCCATAGCATTAAGTTTGGTTGATGATAAATAATAATCGATCTAATCGATCGTGACAATATTTCCTTCATGGGGAAAGTGAAGCACATGAAACAAAAAATACATGACAACACATGTCATAAAATAAACTATGGTCAAGGAGCATATTTTAATCTAAGGGAGCATCTACAACTTCAACATCAACATAGGTAGTCTTCCCCCTAGCTCAATGACAAACTTTGGAAGAACCACCTTTGGTACAAAATGATGTCCATTGAATGCCTAAAGAGTGGTAGTAGACTTAGCCAGTGTTGGAGAACCAAGAGCTTTCCAACATGATGTTGACATAACATAGGTAGAAGAGCATTCATCCATGAGAGTGTGATGAATATTTTTGTGAAATCTTCATGCACAAATTTGGAAGGAAATTTGGTGGGAAAACCTATAATGAGGAGTGTCAACATTTAAACTAATGAGATTAGACTCTAATGGATCCACCCCTCGCATTGTATTTAGAAAGGTTTTGAATTGTTGGGGGTGGCTCTGCAAAACCTTCAAGGAAAACATGGCACAAGGAATTTGGGCTAAATCCTTGAAAATACTGTAGTGTTGGGCAACCCATGTAGATGGATTGTGTGTTGACTTGTGAACAATACCCTTAGGTAGGTGATAGACTAGATCCACAAGCTTATCTAGCATGAGAGGTCCAGTGGAAGTAGCTAGGGTGGTTGATTCCTTAGAGAAATAACTCGACTCAGGAGTATCATAAGACTTAGCTCATGTAGTCACATTAACTTGCTCTTGGCACATAAGGACAGATGTATTATTGGAAGGATGAAAATATGACCCCCCATTTCCCCCTTATAGAGGTTGAGGAGCATGTGAAACCATTTATTGTTGAGACTATGCAGGTAATGGATGAGTCAAGACAACTGGATTGTGAGTAGTAGGTGGTGGTGCAAGAATCTGGTGCACTTCATCCATTTGAAGGCACTCATGAGTCAAATTCTCACCTTCCAAAATATTACAAGGGAACTTGATCTTGTGACATTGTTCATTTGTGCCCCCACCCTGATTAGATGGATTTGGTTGAGTCTCTTAAGCAAGTTTATTCTTTTTGTTCCTTTTACTATCAGGTTTTTTAGTATTCATGGGTTTTGTGGACTTCACCATAAGAACTTCGGTGGGTTTCTCAGAAAAGGGTGATTTTTTAGAGCCAGATGCATTTTCTTGGGCTTGTGACGTGTTGACGGTGCTAGATATTTCCAACATATAGGGGGTCTCCCCAATGTGAAGTACCAATTAGACCTCACACTTTTTAGAGTAGGATCCCCATTCTGAGTAATGACCCAGACACCATAATTTAAGGTTTACCTTGGTTTCAATGGATAACATAAGAGATTATACACATAACCTTTGAATAAACAAGTAATTTGACATTTTGAAACACCAATTGAAATGTGTAAAAGGAGGCCTTCACGAGAGGGGAGACAAGAGTGAGTCTCTAGAAGGAAAGTAATAGTACTATCCTAAGAGAGGCACATGAGAGAAAGGAAATATTTGTTAGTTATCTAGTGAAATAGTTCACATTGATACAATGATCATTTTAGAAAATACAAAAAACATTCAACACGATAAGAACTAAAGCCAATGGAGTAGTTCAATTTCTTTAGTGCCTATGAAAATAACATATACTGAAAACATCCAAAGAATAGTCTTACAATATTCATGATACATGGATGAAAATGTGTTGGCTCAATAAGATTATAATTTTAAGTGAAACATTCTGGTACATAGTTATAATGGTGATACACTAGCTCCAGTAGTGGAGCATTAAGTCACTTCTTGCTTCTCCAAGGAATGATCTTCTCTCTTATGCCAATCTAAAGAAGCCAAGGCTAGCTCTCCAAAGTCTAAGCCTCCAAAAAGCCCTTTTCTTGAGTTATGACGTTTCTTTGATAACAAGAGGAATGGATTTTCATATCCTCTATGACTCTTGGGTTACCCTAATGAATCTTGGACTCCTTAATGACCTTTGAAATTCTATTGACTCTTTGGTCCACATGTGACTTTTCATTTTCTGCATGTGACTCTTGGAATTCCAAACATTTACATTTTGTAATTTTCCTTTCTATAATACATAATTACATTCCACATCATGTGGAAAGACACATTGACATATATGATATTGTGATGACACTTGTAGAAGAAATAAATTGGTATTGGGACATTGAACTTCATGATGATGTGGTAATGCCAAGTTGATCCCTTTTCTAATTTGTCTTTAATCTTCATGAAATATATACTTTTTATTCATCTTCACCCTCCAAAGGGCCTCGATGGAACATTCCAAGGCAACATGGGAGGTCATCACTCCATCATGGTTCATGATGGTATTCTTTGTGCTTCTTCTTTGCAAGTGCTTCTTTTTCCCTTCTCCTTGACAACTTCCTTGAGCATCTCCTTTCCCTATTAAGGTGACACACCTGCCAATCAAGTTCACTCATGACAAGGAAATATTATTATTGAAATCATCTCCTCTACCCAAACTTTGCTTATGGAAGAATTTTCTTGTGATAGGCCTATGTAAGGATTGAAAGAGGAAGATTTTTTTAGGGTGGTGCAGTTGGGCTCAATAATGGCTGAGGAATGCACCACTGCTCACTAAAACTATTCCAGGTGTTATAAAAAAGGGCTCTTTGAGGTCTAGCGCAGTGGGAAAATGCAAGAGACAATGTGATGAGCTTGCTGACTGAAACTTCACACTGCGCAGGGCTCAGGAGGGAGGAGACAATGATAGTGCAATTGAGCTTCACAATGACTGAGTGAGGCCCTTACTGTGGACTAGAATTGTGACATGCGCTAGGGAGGTAGGGAAGAACTCAGTGATTGTGTAGTGAGGGAGTGTAATGGACAAGGGTTGATGACTTACTGACTAAAACTATGACGTGAGCTGTGATTGAGAGGCAGTCTTAAGGCTGACTGCAATTTTCTTCAACACTAATCTAGGAAAGGCTCCACTATCCACTAGAAATGTGACATGCGATAGGAAGGCAAGAAGAACATGCCATGGCACAATGAGGTGTTCCAGTCAATAGAGAAGGCAAGACTACGCACTATAGCTATGACATGCGTTAGGTATGAGGGGAAGGCTCCAATGATAACGTAATTTTCTTTTGTAGTGGTTGTCTATCCACTAGAAATGCGACTTGTGCCAAGGGAGGCTCACTGGGAAGGGATATTGCGCAATCGGCTAAGGCAAGAAACATAAGGTAAGTCACTTTTCCTAGGGGACACTTAAGGTACTGTGAAAGGGTAGATAACTTATATTTCACAATTTTATTTTGCATAGGGCAACAAGAAATGCTCCTTGTGCTATATAAGGTAGAATTGCTCAAATATCAGTGCAGTTAGTCAGTGCATGGAACAAGGGTTAGTGACCATGCTTTGGAAGACCTAAATGTGATAGCCTAGGGGCTGACCTTGAAAAATACTCATTCCACAAGTATGAGAAGGAGAGATAGCATGAATGAGGTTCATTGATAAGTTGTTCTCATCGCCTGGAGAAGGATTGAAGCTTCCATAAATTGCACTAGGTAGTAGGACCAAGAAGAGATCTAAAATGGCTAAGTTTGGGATCAATAGAGTAAGAGATTAAAGGACATCTGAACAAGTCCAAAACACCAATCACACACATGAAAGCCATCAATACAAGCTAGGGGAATGCATAGAATGCATGAAAAGCAATCATACCTTGAAATGACAACAAAGCGACACTTATTTCTAAGTGTGATAGTTGAGACGACACATTTCGACACTTAGAATACAAGTTACGATAGAAGTGTCGACTGTGAGTAGAAAATGCGCTAAGCTATGGAAAAGTGTGTAACACATATTACTATGATATGTTGGTCCATATAATGTACAAGAGTGCACTAGATCCTCCTCTAGTGATGTGAAAAGTTACAACAAATACAAGAGTGAAAATAGTTAGAAGCGACACTTGCCACCATTAAGAAAACGTGAAAACGAAACTTGAAAATGCTTAAAAAACTGAAAGTGAGATATGACAGAGTGAGTATAACATGAAAAAACCACTTGTTAAAATGAAATTAAGAAAAAATGACAGTCGCAAACATGAAAATGACACTTGTGAAAGAAAAGGTGCACAAAAGCAGCAATTGGGAAAACTCACCGAAATAGAAGTACAATTGTAACCAAAGTGAGAGGGGGACTATCAATGGAAAGCGCATATTCAATATAAAAATGGGTTATTTGGTACACTGTGCTTATGGATTATGTAGTCATTGTCAATAGTGATTGTGCAAGCCTGCAAGCCTTACTTTCAAGAGTTGTGCAATGCCTAGCTAAGCTTGCAGAAGAAATATGAGCTCACGAATTTATCAAGGACTACGCATGTGTGAGCAAGTGACTTTGAAAGTTAGAATCTGAGAAGAAGACTTAAACACTTAAAAAAACAGCAATTGACCATGAAGTGACTATGGGACGACAGATCGTAATATTCTCAGTAGGCTCCAAAATTCAAGTGTAGGCAAAATTTTGGAGGGTGCTTGTCGCAGTGACAACACTTGGTGGCACACTGATAGATATCCAAATTTTCTGTTTAGGTTTTATCTTTAAGCACAAAGTCTTAGTATTTCAGGAATTATTGATTCATCATGTGGATTACCTTAGCCTCCATATTTGATGTGGTTATAAATATAATATCCTCTCTTACTTTCCTCAACTTCAAACACATTTACAAAACTAGTCGTACCTCAACTGTTTCAATAGGTGAGAAGGACGATAAGTATACCAAGATTTTGAGAATCAGAGCTAAGCACATTACCTAGTGTTTCTCTTCTACCATCAAGCTTATTTAATACCCCGACGGAGTTACCTTAAGAAATCACAAGCATTGCTTCACTTCTAGCAGACCTGTTCAGTACCCCAACAAAGTTGCTTGCTTCACCTCTCTGTGCAGGAAGTCTTTCTCTTCTTCACCTCTTTTTTTAGTTACTAATAACAATAATGTGCAAATGAAATTATTTATTTTTAAGGTGGAAGAGGGATCCCATGTAATTTACTGTACAAGAGAGTTTGTTCCTTGTCTAAGGGATTTGAATGATCACTGAAGTTAATATGCTTGTTTTAAGTTTTCTTCCTTTCCTTCTCTACTCGGTTGATTTGGTAGGTCGAACACCATTCAATACAAGGCTAAGTCAATAATGAGGATGCTAATAGAGATATGGGCTTCTCATTTTGAACAAAGGTTTTCCATCTGGAATGAATCATATTTTTCATTTAGGCACCACTGAATTTAAAGAGATATGTAAACCCAGATAAAGAAGAGGTAACACATTAGCCAAGAGTTTCCTGTCATCAAAATTCCCCTTTTCAAACTTTTCCACATTGTTTTTTGAGCCAAAGGACATATTTCATGCATAGTCTTATTAAGAAAAACACGAAAGAAAAGACACCACAAAACAAGAGATCACAATAAAAATAAATATATAGATAAATAAGAAGGAAACATACAGAAAAAAATTAAGAAAACAAAACAAATGAAAAGACTAGATGGAGAGAAAGTTCAGGAAAGCAAACTAGAATGCAACAAGACCTACTCCTAACTAACCTGTAATAAAAAATATACGAGCGATTGATGAGCCTCGTCATTGGGTAACTATATGGACCTTAATACACCTCCAAGCTTATTTAAATAAACTCTTCTCATAATCCCTTACATATTTTGATTATATTTTGCTTAATGAGATGAGTAAAAGTGAGATGTTATGCCTAGAGGACTAATGTGCATTGATTGTAGGTTTTTTAGAGCAAATCATGGCAATTTTGGCTAATTAGGGTAGAAAGTCAAATGAGACAAGGAGGAGATATTGTAGGAAATAGATCATCCTCATTTAATCCTCACTCATTCAAATATTCCTCCATCAAATCACACTAGCTCGGAGTTGCAAGCAACCGAGTCATGAAGATCAAAAGGCAGTCAAGCTAGTAAGAGTTAAAGAGCTAGTACATCTTGAGTTTGGGAGCTGAGTCTCCCTAGATTTAAGGAATTCGTTGGAGACTTTAGTTGTATAAATGAGGAGGCCTAGAGCCTCACTAGGATTCAAATTTTTGATGTGAAATAACTAAGCATTTTTCGAGTTCAAGAATTGTGGAAGACATTGTTATGTAATTTCCTGATATGATAATGAGAATGAGCATTTACTTGATCCAGCACTGAGTTGACTCACAGGGATGAAGCTCTTGGGTTAGGGCCCAACCCTAGCAGCAAAGGCTCCTCTTCTTGTATTTGTATGATTATTTGATTTCATAGGTTAATGGTTGAATTGTCTTCAGTGTTATTTCATTGCAACTAGCTGTGGATTTGATTAGTTTGCTTCCATTTGTGCATTGCTTTAGCAGTAGCTTAGGAAGATAAAGGAATATAAAAAATCTTTTAGTAGGTAGATTTGGCCTCACTCCTCCCTTCAGGGACCATGGTTTGAGGAAAGAACTCCTATGCAGCCCCAAAAAGACAAAATTCTGATTTCTCATGGAATTTAGGGTTTTTTGTTACTTAGGCCAACATTTTACTAGTTTTCAAGAATAGGATTTAATTTTCATTTCTGATATATTCAGCCTTGCATTATATCTCATAAAGGTTTCACATTATTCTGCAAGTTTTCCCATGAATGAGATAGGAAACTAGATAATGAAATTTAGTTTTCCTTTAGCTAATTTAAATTCTTTCTTGTTTAACATGATTCATGGATAAATGTCAATGATTGATGTAGTGCATGATTTTCAACAGTGAAGAGAGATTTCATGACCAACAACCCCATCCTAACCTCATCCATCCATGATTATAACTTTTTTCCACTAAGTCCCTCACCAAATTCATCATTCCATAAGAACACTTCTCCAAGTTTGTTGAGCAAATCCAACCATCTCACAAACTCTGTTTTGAGCTTTGAAGGCGTCCTAGCCACTCCCTTTCCTCATTTAACCCACCATTCACCTTCCCTAGGCCCTACACCACCTTCCAAATCCATCCTCCTACTCTCGGCCGGATCCTTTAGGAATACATGGGATCCTGTAGGAGCATTAGGAAATCCTGTAGGAGGCATTAGGACATCCTATAGGTCGACCTGTAGTGGCCTGTTTTGAGGCTGAATTGTGGAAAAATCACCTAGGAAGATAGAAGAAGACCCCTACTTGCCTCCCAAGCCATCTGACCATTCACCATCATCCCTAATCCACCTGCCACATCACCATGAGACATTAGCATTCACATTTTTACACAAAAAAAGGCAAAAAGGCAAAAATAGTTATTTTGTTCATTTACATGCACAACAATAGAATGTTTGGTTATTTCAAATTGCATGCCTAGGATAGTAGGGTTACACACATGTTAACTTAGCATTCTTTTGAAGAAAATCCTCTTAGAAGTAGTTAGATGAATGATGTGTTTAAGCATTTGATTCCAATATTTTGCTTACTACAGTAGACAATATTTCATTTAGTTCAAATTTACCTTTTTCTTATTGGTAATCAAGATTCTTTTGAATCAATAAAAGGTTGGTTTGAGAAACCATAATGGTCTATCTCCAGCTTAGCAGTGACAAAGAGTAGACCCATCAAATCTACTTGTGTATACAACACTATCACCTACAAGTTTGTACCAACCCCGGGTTGATAAAGTAAAGTTGGTAGCTCCAGGAGTTGCAACATTCTTGCTGCAATACTAGTACTCATCACTTTTTGGCTCCATTTTTGGGAAGGTGTCTAAGTAAGATGTGATTTCTGCTTTCTTTCTTCCATTTATTATCTCTGACATTCTGCTATTAGTTTCATTTCTGCAAAAGTAATTGTAAGTTAGTTTGCTTTCTTTTCCATTCTGCAAGTGATATTTCATTCAAGAAGTTAGTTTTCATTTAGTTTGTGATTTCAAATTTGTAATTAGTCTCAAAGCTTGAAAAAAAACACAAAACAAAAACACTTCTTTCATGCCTCGTAGGAATAGGGATAACTTAGGAAAATTTCTACCAAATACCCCCACCACTTCAAACAACCAACCTTCCCTCTTCTTTGGTGGTTGTGAATTGGAGGACCCCTTAGGTGAACAACCAGAGATATTTGAAGAGCCTACAGGGGGAGAAGAAGAAGGAGAACCCATTCCAACTGACCTAATGGATGAAAATAGAAATGACAGAGGAGATAGAGAAAGAATTGAGGGTGCCTTTCCCATCAAAGAAACTAATGGGGATACCAAGATGAAAAACATAAGCCCCTCTGCTCTTCCTCATTTCCATGGCCTAACCTCAGAAGATCCAGACACTTTCTTGTTTGAGTTTTCTTTCATATGCAGAACTTATGATTACACCACTAATGAGCAAAAGTTGAAACTATTCCCATCCACTCTCAAGGAAGTAGCTTTGCGCTAGTTCATGGGTTTACCTGGGGATAGCATCACAACCTGGGCTCAGATGCAGCAAGCCTTCAACAATAAGTATCGAGACTACTGCAAGTCCAAAGACACTAAAGAAGAAATTTTTAGGATGACCTTAGGGCATGATGAATCCCTAGAGGATTATGAAGAAAGATTCCAACTTAGCTACAAAAGGGCTAGGTGCACACTTGATCCTGAGTCACTGAAGCTAGTCCTACTTTGAGGGGTAAGGGAAGATCTTCTAGATACCCTAAACATACTAGCAGGAGGGGACATCTACCTATCGCACGAAATGAGTCGATCTTGCGGACAAGATAGACCTTCCTAGAATCTAAAGAAGACCTAACAACAAGCAAACCAACCAGACACTATCTTTCTCTAAATATGCTTTAATAAACAATAGAAAACAAGAGTTTTTAGGGCCTACTTTGGTCCAACGCAAGCTTGTGGATGCCCTCGCTCCTTTGATCCAAATGAGCTCCTTTTCGTGAATCTGCAAACATAAACAAGGCAAACAAATTAAATAGCACCTGAAAAACCAATTGCATAAAACATATTTAACATGAAAGTCAAGGAGTCCATGAAACAAATAACATAAGATACTTGTTGAGAAAAATGAGTTTGATTGTATTAATTCAAAAGAAGAAGAACTTTACAACCTTTGCCTTGACACTGTACAAGCTCCTCTTAGGGTCCAACAAGATGTCTCCTCTACTTTGACAAGTTTCACTCACTCTCCAATGGAACCAAGAGGTATGTGATCTCTCCTCTCAAGCTCAACCAAAGAGTCTTAATTTCACCAACATTTACCCTCAAAATGTTCAGCTTCTAACCTCTCTAGTCCTCACCCCAATGCCTGTATTTATAGTGCAATGGAGGGAAGTTACTAGGTCCTCCTTCAAAGGGATAAATCCCTCCTTCAAAGGGATAGCTCCTTTAGTCAAGGGATTAGCTCCTTCTCTCTTGGGATGCATGAACCACCTCAGAGCGAACAATCCACGTCAAAATTCCTTCTAGAAAACTCTAGAATTAACCCAAAGTGAGTTTTTAAAGATAAAACTTGCACCTTTTGACTTTCACAGGGGTCCGCACCTACACCGTTAGGGACAGAGCGGGTAGGTACGCAGCTTTTGTACACAAAAGGTGCGGGACCGCAGGTGACCATGAGAGAAAGTGCGAAACCAGAGTTACATTGATTTTTAATGTCTTTCTCCCATTTCCAAAGCTTGATTTGAAGAGCTGAGGTCTTATACTTGCATAGGAGGACAATACAAGTGATGATAGACCCATACTGACTGCAAATAATCATGGTGACGATATTTTAGTGTAACAGATTGCCCCCTAAAGTGCGAAGTCTGTAGTAGATGAGGATTTCATTTATCATATAGGAAGAGTGAAGTCTTTATCATTTCGAGGATCATCTTGTGGAGAGCCCGGTCGGAACCTGTAAAAATATTCAATGCAAGATATATATATAAGATCATATCATCGTTGAGGTAGGCATTCCCATACTCAGATCAAAACTAACTAGAAAAATATCTACTGCTCTGATATAGGAATGATCTTGTAAAACATCACAAGTATAGACTCATGTGAACACAGTATGGACGCAGCCATCTGTTTATGAATAGTCCACAATACAATGAATACAAAATTCGTCGCAGCCTGGATGGTAGAAACTAGATCCAGGGTCTTCATTTCTACTTCCCAAAAAAGTACGATTCTATCCATGCGAATAAATGTGTTGATGTTGAACATGGTAGAAACCACTTGATTACCAGTTAATGATGTAAACTGTTAACAAGTGTGAGAGAAACCACCAGTGATGTTAATGGCTCTCAAAGTACCCAGTACAATCCATGAGATGTGAGTAAATGTGTTGATGTCGAACATATCACGGAATCCTTCGATCGAAAGTCAATGATGTAAACTGTCGTCAAAGGCGAGAAACCTGCCATTGAGGCATGCAGATCTCAAGGTACTGATGATTCCTAGATCATCTTTCTAGATAATGAGCTGATGTCGATAGAAAGCGATCCGTCGTAGGCAAGCCCACAACACGAAATCATAGATCAAGTTGAAGAAATTTAGTTGCAAGGACTGACTCAGGGATGGTCAAGATGGATGACAGATATTTTTACATATGAATGGCTTATTGGCAGTGACCTCTTGAACACATAACGACACGACAGATGGCTTGGTGACAATTGACCCAAAGTTAATACCCAGAAACCGGCTGAAGAATTTCAATGTGGTTTGATCAACTGTTAGGCAAAGGATTTCCCAACGCAGGTGAATAAAAGTGTCGTGTTCAAGAGTGGTTACAAAGTATGACAAACAGACTCATTTTCCTCTCTTTTCCCCCACCATTTCTGGCAAGTACCTCTTTATTTTTGACAAGCTTGAGGAGGATAACGTTTGCTTGATTATAAGCTCATCCTTCGGATGAGTCCAACTTAGTTTAAATTCGAACCCTAAGAAGGAGTGGTTCGTTCCTGTTTGTAATTGAACAGGTCCTTTACTGTGAAATTTTAATGAGTCCAGTATAGGAGAAACTCGGCGTTTTTCAATTTTAGAGAGTCTGAAAAAACTTAAGAAGACTCTAGGGTTGACCTTTTTCGTAAATTTGTGTCTCCCAAGCCCGAAAAAGTATAAAATAATACTTGAGAGAACCACTTGATCTTTTACGACCAAGGAGTACTTTTCGTTATTAGTGTCGCTGATTCAAAAAAGTAAAAAAGCGATCAATGACACGTCGTTTTATAACCAATATCGAATTGGAAACGACAAAAATTCGGCAATCTTTTCATATTTTTACGGTCGGAAAAGAGCTGTAAGTGGACCGTCTTTTAATTCTGTTTTAACGAGTGTAAAAGAAATGCTCGGCAATATTTTCATATTTTAGGAGTTAGAAAAGGGCTTAAAGATGACTCTACTTGTTTTTTTTTTTTGTTGAAAATGATAGATTTCGCCTGAATAATCCTTTATTCTGCATAAAAACACAAACATTACTCATACATGTTTGAAATGGATAAAAGCGTTGCAAAATACCTTTTCAAAGTGAAACATAAACAAATTTACCGTTCAATTCATTTTTACCGTTCGAGTTTGGGTGAGAAAATAGTGCTTTTGCTTAGAAAACTTCCTGTGAAGATTGTGGAAAATCCAACCGTCGGAATCGAGCACCATCTTCTCCAGGTAATCCACATCATCCTACTCTTCATTTTCAACCGTTTAGTTTTTTGATTTAGTCCTTCATTTCATTTTTTGGGAGGGTTTTTAGGCGCAAAACCCGCGCGCGGGGGTCCGCAGGTTTACCATTGCGGACCCACGGACCCCGACTTTTTCTCCATTGGGAAAAAGCTTGAGGTCCGCACCTTCCGTGTAGACAAAATGTGGACCCACGCACTGTGTCTAACTTGGAGGGTGCGTACCCCGCCGCAAGGGTTTTGAACCCAAAAATTCTCAAAAATGGACCAATCAAAATGTTTTCTAGCAATTTAATTAATCTTTATACTTGATGCAGAGAGTATATCATGCTAGATTGGCGTGAACGAGAACATGAGGACGTGGATACTGCCACATGGAATCATCAGCCTTCACTTGATGCTTTGAGGGCATGCAGACTGTACAAATTCTGGACCATTCCTGGCATGAGGGCTCAGGTGGATTTCTTACAGTGGCTGGTTGACAAATGGAGCATACAGGACCAGTGTTTTTTCATTGGCGGGAACCTACTCGAAATCGAGCCGGAGGACATTTATTTCTTGACTGGTTTGCCTAAGAGAGGTGAAGACTTGACTCTATATGGGACTAGGCTAGGTGGCCAGTCTGTCGATAGCCTCCGGCTAGAGTACTACAACAGCCAGGCTAAAGACAAAGGGATAGACATAAAGACCATATCCTGTCCTGAGCTCATGGTGATTGCGTTTACTGTCACCAGACTTTGCGGAGCTACCGCATTACATATTGCCACCGGATCCCAGATGCGTATGGCAGTTGATTGCTTTCGAGGCACCATCTTCAACTGGTGCAATGCTGTGCTGGCCAATGTGAAAGGCCAATTGACCAGGGCCAAGAGCGGACGACTAAAGACCTTTGGTTATGGGGATTTTGTCGTGAGTTTTGGCCTGGAGAGGGTTCCTATGCTGATCCCACAACACCTTACTGTTGGAGCTGGACTTACTCGAGAGCCCAAATTGATGCGATGGGTCGCAGTCATGGCCCGTCACCCGGACGAGAGGACAGAAGTTTCTCAGTTCAAACCTGAGCATTTCCAATGGTTGGAAAGTCAGGTCTTTTCCATTCAGGACTTCCCTTACGCTGGGATAGATTTCCGTGGTGACCCAGACATGGCTCTTCCACCAGGAGAGCAGTGGGACGAGTCAGGTAAAATCCTTTTCAACTTTTCCTATTTTAATTTTTTTTATTTTTCCATCGTCTCAAAACTGATAGTAAAAATTTCAAATGCAGATGTGGGTCCATAGCGACCAGCTGCTCTCTGGCCTTTCGAGAGGAGGCAACTAGTTGCACCTGTGCCAGCCCCACAGGACGAATCAGCAGAGGTTTTGGCCGAGTTGGAGGGTCATCTTGAGCGCTTGACATGGGATATTCCTGAGACCACTATAGACGACATTCCTCGTCGACTTCAGCGCTATGTGATTGGAGTCCCGGGACCTTTTAGGAGGTTCCTTTGCAAGGTGGCCCGGGCAGTGGTTTCTTATAGAGATCATCACCAGTGATAGGATGATCGTCTTTTGTGGGCACATGTGACATTTTTGTTTTTTGTACTTATCATTTTTGCCGATCATAAGGTGTTTTTCAACCTATGATCGAAGACGATGTATTTTTTGACACACTCCTATATATATATCACTATTACCAGCTTATCTTGTAAATCATGTTATGGAATGGTTTTAAATTTACATGTATGATTATTGCAAATGTCTATTTAACATTCGAGAAGCAATTGCATCTGCTAATGTATTTAAAGACCTTGGAATATGCTAATATTCAATATAATCAAACTCATGTTCCAAGAGACACACTCTCAAAAATAATCTTAATAACACTGGATTTCTAATGGCATACACTCTATTAAGCTGTAACACAACGAGTTCAGAATCTAACCTCACTATCAAACTCCGAATCCCAAATGAAATAGATTCAGACAATAACTCAATCACTGCACTGTACTCTGCAATGTTGTTTGTTGTTTGACCGAGGCTTACCCCATGCATAGAAACTAACTCGTCAGAGGGTGAATAGATAACCCAAGCTGCGGAAGAGATGTTTCGTGTATTATGACAAGCACCATCAACAAATCCAATGTATGTTTGGAGAGGCATCGACATCTGCAATATCAAGAGTAAAACCAAGATAAGCAGGAATAATGACGGAAAAACACTCTCTAAGCTAAGCACACTTTTTTTTTAAACTAAAACACACCAGCTAGAAAGAAAAACTATCCTAACTAAAAATCTCCATACCCCATTCTTTTAAGCATAGTACCTCTTCAAGTAAAGACCATTTCTGGGTTTACCCAAAGAGTCCCCATCAAAGTCTACCAATTCATAGGCCCCTTTTGCTAGCTTTCGCTTAACAATATAGGGACCATGCCACATAGGAACGAATTTCCCAGCGCCTAATTTATCATTAGCTTGATCATACAATAACACTAGGTCTCCTTCCGAAAAATTTCGAGGGGTCACATTCCGATCATACTGAGCTTTCATACGTTTTGCGTGAGTCTCGATCACCAATGCAGCATCACTTCGATTCTCATCTAATTGAGCTAAGTATAACAAACACTTTTTCTCTTCGGAAGTAGCTGGAAGTAACTCGATGGCCATTTGCAGTGACGGGATTTCGCACTCAATGGGTAACACAGCTTCCAAACCATAGACTAGTTGGAAAGGAGTGAACCCTGTTGATGTTTTTACTGAAGTTCGGTACGCCCAAAGCGCTGAAAATAGCATGTTGTGCCAATTCGACCGATGAATCCCAATGATTTGTTGGATCATGATAACTAAAACTTTGTTGATTGATTCAACCAGACCATTCGCTTGTGGATAATAAGGAGTTGAACTATCGTGACGTAAACCGAGCTGGCCTGTAAGTTCGGTCATCATAATGTTTCTAAAATGACGCCCATGATCAGTGATTATCGCTTGTGGGACACCAAACCTAGCAATTATATGATTGAACATGAAAATTGTAGTTGTCTTGCCGTCTGCCTCGAATGTAGGCATCACCTCGGCCCACTTAGTAAAATAATCTACCGCAAGGATGATATACGCATGCCCCCCGGCCGAGTGAGGGTTACATGTAATAAAATCGATACCCCATTTGGCAAAAGGACCAACGAAAATTATAGGGTGGAGAGGAGAAGGTGGATCGCGCATCTTACGATCAAAAATCTGGCAGTTGTGGCATTTTCGGACTGCCGTAATACAATCTTTAAACAAGGACGGCCAGAAATAGCCAGCGCGCAATATCTTTTGGGCTGTGGCATACCCAGACATATGACCGCCACACGCTCCAGAGTGAAAGTCATTTAGAACCCTCTCAACCTCTTCGTGAGTTAAGCAACGTCGAAAAATAGAGTTCGCCCCACGACGATAAAGAGTATCTCTAATAATTTTGAATTGTTGGGACTGGAATCGAATTTTCCGACGTTCCGACCTTGAAATTTCTGGCCGAAAGTATTGGGTCTAGAGACAGATGATGATATCCCCATACCACGGATCTAAAGTGCTGATTAGAAACAAAGATTCGTCCGCAATGGGCTCCTCTGCCACAGTTTCCGTGTCAGCACGCGGGAAGTCACACATTAATTCTGCAAAAACTAAAGATTTCTTAGACTTAGATTTCTCAAACTCCAAGTCGAACTCTTGCAGGATACCGATCCATTTAGAGTACTTGCCCCCTAGCAATTGCTTGGTCAAAATGTAGATCATAGGGTTGCAATCCGAAATTACTGTAGTTTTGCGTAGTAGAATGTAGTGACGAAAACGTTGGACAACTTGAACGGCTTTCGAAACTACAAATCCTAGCAATCGATCCGTTTCTATACATAAGACACATTTGTGTGGGTTCAACCGAATACGATAATGCCTACACCTCATAAAGATTGCTCGTAAATGGACGAGGTGATCAGCTCGATGTAATGAATGAGCCGACAAGTCATCGAGATAGGGTTGCACAATGTGCTTGATGTCATGAAACACATAAGACATCGCCCTCTGAAAAGTTGCTCCGGCATTCTTAATCCCAAAAGGTAATTTGCAATAAGCAAATGTCCCCCATGGACAAATGAAAGCCGTTTTTGGTTGATCGGTAGGTAGAATATTGATTTGATTGTATCCGAAAAAACCGTCCATAAAGGAAAATATTTCGCTGCCGGCACAATCATCAATGATTTGATCGATATAGGGAGTTGGGTAGTTGTCCTTTGGACAGGCTCGATTAATGTCCCTATAGTCGATGCATATTCTTATTGTCCCCTGTTTTTTGTTAACCGGAACAATATTCGATACCCAATCCGTTAACGGGATCGGATAAATGAAACCTGCTTTCAACAGTTTCTCAACTTCTGCTTTAATTGCAGCAGCTTTTCGTGGGTGAATCTGACGCAAACGTTGCCGGACAGGTTTAGCATCTGGGTAAGTCTTGATCTCATGAACAACAATCGCGGGATCAATTCCTGGAATTTCCTCATAGGACCAGGCAAACACGTCGCGGAATTCTTGAAATAGGGCCTTATATAATTGAATTTCGTCATCTGTACACAAGGCACCTATATGAATGTTCTCAACAATTCCGATCTTAACCGAAATGTCAATGGAGATAGTTCGAGAGATGTTTCCGAAATTTAACTTTGAATCGGGATGTTTCATTGGATTCTGAGGTTCCTTGACATATTCAGTCGTAAAGATTGATGAGAAATCATTTTCAAAACGATCATCCTCAGGTAAAAACGAAGATCTGTGATGGAAATCTTCCCATGGTAAATCATCTACACATAGGATTTCACGAATTTGCTCATCAGAGTGAACAAGTTCAGAAAACGTAGTTAAATCCAAGGTTGATGTGAAAAGTGATTCCTCACGGACCACATTCATTAAGTCATTTTCAGTTGAACACGGGTCGGCAAAAGACTGCACGGCTTCATAGGAAATTCATATGGACTCAAAGGCATGGAATTACCAAATGAGTCTATTTCAGATTCAGAAGGAACGATCCAAGGATCGTCATAAGAAATGGTGTCTGATGTAATCATATGAATGGTTGCAAATGAAGATGATGCGTTGATTGGAGGAAAAGGAAAAGTTCCCAATAAACCGGCATCTTTAACTAATCCTACTCCAACATCCTTATATGGGATAATCGATTTACCGACATGCTGAATACTCTCCGAAGAGGCTGGGTCGGATGAAAAGTAAGCCAGCTGGTCTATTGTTACGATCTTTCCATTATGTGGAAACTTTATTACTCGAAAGACCAATGAAACGACCGCTGTCATAGTGTAAGACCAACTTTGACCCAAGAGAAGGTTGTAGTCTAGAGGGGCATCAACCACCTCCACATCTAGACTAACGGTTTTTCCTTCAACCCCTATAGGCAAATCCTGTAGAATGCCAAAAGGATGAAACCCACGGCCATCAAAGGCCTTAAGAATTGTCGGGGATTGATTTAGTGAAGGAGAACCAAGCGATCTCCAACACTGTATTGACATAATACACGTTGAGGCTCCCTCATCAATTACAGTCCGATGAATAGGCCTGTTTTTGACTATCACTGGGATCTGGAAAGCCATTTGATGAGGCAAACGCGGTGTACTATTTTCTAGATCAAAGATTATTAGGTTCGGGTCCTGAACATCAATAGCTCCTATAGCCGACAAAAGTAATTTACGCTGTGCTGGGCATGATTGCAGCACTTCCAAAGCCGACATTGCTGAGGGTGAAACAACTAAATCCTCAACAATGTTATAATTCTGAGCCGCTCTCACATGTGGATTGAAAGCTGACTTTCGAAGTATACCCTTGGCGGGCGGTTTGATTACTAAGTCTGGATTAGGTTTCTCGATCTGTAGTGGATTGGAACCGGGAGCTGAGGTTGATGGATTAGAATGAGAAGATTCTGCTTCTTTACCATCAACATGACTTTTATTGCCATAATCTTGCGATCGAGTCGCAATCCTTACATGGGACATCATCAATATGGGTTCTTCATTGGCACTCGAGGAAGAACCTATCATCTTGCTATCTTGACTTGGAAATGGATCCTTCAAAACAGTAAGAGTTTGAGAACCTTTGACGATCTTCGCAACCTCTGCTCGATGAGGGTAGTCTCTTGTAAAATGTTCTTCGTCACAAATGAGACATGGATAACAAGGTTTGCGCTTTTCATCATTGGATTCCACCTTTTCAGATTTCTCTTTTGAACTTTTGTCCATTTTATTCTTCTTCTTTCCTTTCTTTTTCCCACCGGATTTTGATTTAGCCGTAGATGACTCTACAATGTGAATATCGGCGGAAACCTCTGCAGAAGAATCTCCTGTCGGGGAATCAGGCAAGGTTATGATAGGAGAAGAATTCTTGGAAGACTTCTTCTTACTTTTAGTGTTAACCGTACCAATCATACCGTCAGCGGCATGAGATCCTGAAGGAGCTGCAGTGATTTGATTTGACTTGGGAAGATCAGGGATCTTTTCGTGTAACGTACCTGACTAAGTATAGACCAAGTCAAGGTACTGTGCTTGAGCAATTACTTTCTCCTCAGTAACAACTCTGGCTTTAGCAACATCTTCAGTGATCCTTGGCAACAAAGATTTTACAAACCACTTAGCCAAGATTTGATCCGGAATAAATACCTTCACTAAATGTCGTCGACGTCTCCACTCATGAATATGATCTGAAATGTACGTGGATGTCGATTGTTTTAGCGAAGTTAACAATTCCGTGCCATTGTCATATCTGACTCGCAACTGAAAATGAGTTAAAAACGAGGTAGCTAACTGACTAAAATTATAAAAAGTGCCTCGCGGTAACTCAATGTACCACTTGGCTGTGAGACCAATTAGAGTGCGTTGGAAAAGTCTAAGACGGATCGAATCATCTGTGATGGAGTTAGACGCACACCAGAGGTGGTAAGTCATCACATGGTTCGACGGGTCCTCTCCAGATTTACCTTCAAACTTGGGAATGTCACTGGGCAACTTATTCGGCATTGGCGGCCAAAAAGGAAGATAATTAATCAAATCGTTCGTTAGGCGCGACAAATCAGATAAGTCCAAAGTTGCGATAAATGGTAACTGCCGATTAGGATCCCTAAAACTCTGGGTCATGAGACCAGCCCCAGGAGGAGGATATCCGGGATAACTAGGAATAGGAATCGCGTTCGGGATATTGTATCCTCCCGGAAAACCAGGATTAACCGGACCGTACTGGGGTTGTTGAGGTTGTTGATAAGTGTACCCAAGATACGGCTGATACTGATAAACTGGCTGCTGGACAGCAGGACAAAATTGGTACTGTCCCTGGTACGGTTGATAGGTGAATTGAGGTTGACTTGTGACAACCATACTTAAACCAGGTTGTCCTATAGGCATCTGAACCGTAGTTTGAATCGTGGATCCAGATGGTGGTAAAGATGTCTGAGGAGTAGATACAGGAACAATAGAAACCGGAGCTGTCGATACTCCAGAAGTAGGTGGGGTAGATTGAACAGATGTTGCGGCAGTTGCAGCAGTCGTTTGAGATGGAGTACGAGGCGCAGTAGGCCCAGACTGAGAAACTACCGAAGGTACAGAAGTTTGAATGTTAGACTGGACTGGTTGCTGGAGTGAACCAGAAACTAAGGGTTGTCTAGTTTGAGATGACAACTGTACACTTGGCTGCAACACCTGTTGAGTTTGCGATGGATCCCACACTATGTTCATTCCGGGGTACTGACCCATAACAGGTTGAGAATATTGAGGACCATAACCGGGTTGAGGGTAGGATTGATAATTGAAAGGTACATTTCCCGTTCCTTGAACATAAGATTGACCTTGGGGTGGTTGGAAACCTTGGTTCGAGTACTGACCTTGGGGTAGATACCCCTGAGGCACGTACTGATACTGGGGTTGACCTTGAGGTATAAATTGATACTGGGGTTGACCTTGGGGTACATATTGAGTCTGGGGTTGACCTTGAGGAACGTATTGTACCGTAGGTACGTACTGTCCTTGAGGTTGCCCCCCAGATGCAAATTTTGTACCTTGAGGTTGCCCCCCAGGCGTTAATTGAGGCTGCCCCCCAGGCGGTAACTGGCCACCTTGAGGTTGAGAATTGGGAATAGAACCTGACATCATAAGAATGTCTTCTACGCTCAACGGCTTTGCACCATTGCTTCCAGTGAATGACCCTTGTTCAATGGGTTGAGGAGATGCTCCCGAAAAAGTACCAGAAAGTGACTGATACCTAGAGGGAACAGAAGGACCACCGTACAAAAAAGATTCAAGCGATTGAGTAAACATGGACGACTGACCTGACATATTTACGGGAGTATAAAAACCTCTAGGATGATAAGGAGCACGAGGTGGTGAAAAACTTAACGCTGGGTTTTCCAAATAATTAGTCAAAGAAAGATACCAAGTAGTACTTCTAGGTGGACTGTAAAAAATTGATTCACGCTCCCTTAGATCAATAACAGGTTGATTTTCAGGGATAGGGATGCCTACTTCTTCTTCCGGAGCAAGTTCTTCAATAGCTATCAAACCAGAAGGAAGATTTTCGGTGATTACTCTTTCTACCCTAGGTGAATTAAGACCACTAGAAGTTGGAGAGACAAACCCCGATGCTGGAGTAACAGGTTCAGATATCTCAGGTTCTTCACCTATATCTCTAGTAGATGAAAAGCTACTAGCAAGTTTGGAAACCGAAATAGATTCAGGATTATAACCTGTTACTAGAGTTTGGTAATCAGGATGTACAACCAATGAAGACTCTCCTTCTTCAGGTGACCCAACTTTACTACCACTAGGAGTTACGAGGACTTTCAAGCCTTCAAGCTGGCTCGGGACTTCTTCAGGAGGTTGGCCCCGAAGTCTACGGGACTTCCTCAGTAAATCAGCCACGGTTACAACCTCAGGAGACTAGCCCCGAAGTCTACGAGACTGTCTTGGTAATTCAGCCACAGTTAAAAACTTTTAACTACTTCACACGCAAACAAAGTAAAATCTCAATGAAAACCACCTAAAGCCTCTAAAGAACCAAACAAATTTGAATCACACGCCTAAAGAATCTAGAGATCAAACACATACAAACAGTAACTTTCCGGACCGAAAACACTAGTTGGTGATGAAATCCAACGTCGCAGAATTCAGTACAGAAATGGCAGTTGGAACAGTTACCCCAGAAACCTGCTTAATGAATAGACTGGACCAAGTTCCTCCACTTAACCGTCTCGAATGAAGTGAACCCCCCAGAAAATCCAAGTGAGTCTAGCCGACGTCTGCTCCAAGTACAGTGGGATCTTCCCACCACTGTCACCTTAGGAAGAATCCTGAAGAATATGGCCACTAAGGTTACCAACTGAGACAAATTCACCTGGGGGAACAGTCTACGATCCGATACGCACGCAAGGGCTGAGTAGCAAGCTCAATCCCCTTGAAGGGTCCTTGAAATAATCCAAGGTTTACCAACAAGTGACCCCAGGCTCCTCGACAATGGTTAATCCGAGGTTTACCGTTTTTAATACGTGAATATCTGGCGTCGTTCCAATGAGGAAGGATTGATTCCCACACTGGTTCGGACACGATCTCGTGCTTCTCCTTTAAGAGGAGCTTTCCCAGAGCATAAATGCAACAATTGGATTTCTTCCTACCACAAGATACAGCTACTTGTTTGTTTTTACTGTCTTGGATAGTTAATTACTCTCCTACTCCAAGACACTAGCCTAAGCTAAGTTGGTGTATCAGAGCCCTAGAAATAAAATGTTACTAGGTGAATTTTACTTTAAGCGTTAATTTTAGTGGTTTTTTCTTAAGTCAAGAGGTGGCGGAGATGAAACTCGTGGTGTAAAGACTCGACTCGAAATCACTAAAAAGATTCACCTAAGATGATTTAAACAATCTTTTCTCTTCGATGAACTTCTAAACTAAGAAAGAGTTTGAGAATGAAAATACTTTGTAAACACAAATCTTTCTCAATTAAACAAATTAAAAGAAGATCTTTTCCTTTCCAAAGCACTCAAAACGAGGCAACTAGCTATTTCACAAAAATTTCCCTTTTCTTTTCAAAGCACTCAACCACTACAAAAACAAACTTTTTTCAAAAGAGATTTTTTTTTTTTATATTTTGTAAATAAAACACTCAAAACTAATGAAAATGACTAACTTTGAGAGCTACAAACTATAAAAAGCTACTTGAAGTCAAAGCCTACTAAAATTCTTTTTGAGGATGTTTTACTTAGCTAAATGTGAGCTAAGGACTAATTTATGCAGAATCACAATTAGTCAAAAAACAACCGATCTTTCGTTTTCTTTTTTAAAAAATGAAAACTCCAACTTTCAAATACAAGTTTTTCGAAATTTTGAAATGAGAAAACACAAAGCGGATTCCTCAACAAGGGGAGATTTCATAAATGGTCAGACTCATAAGAAGACTAGTAGACACCAAGGTAATCTGAGGTCCCTACTGCTTCTAAGCTCAGAGCCACTACACAACCAAAAACGAAAAACAAACCCAACAAGCAAAATTCCTAGGAATTCCACCTAAAACCCTAATGCTAATGAAATTAAACCAAGGAAAGTTTTTGACAGGGAACAAGCAGGTCTGGGCAATGGCTAAAACCTATAAACAAATTCTAAACTGATAAAAAAGAGAAAAATTTAAAATTTTTCAAATTTTTGACAGGGTACGCAGGCAACCTGTTTACACAGGTGCGTCCACGCTCTGTGCACAAAGGAAAAGTGCGTACAGGTACACACTGTGCTGAACTCAGAGGGTGCGTACCTCTCCCAAAACTATGAAAAATAAAAACTGACTCAAAATTAACTAAATTCACCCAATCCCACAATCATCAAGTAAAAAACAGAAACAGAAAATACAGTTTCTCGGGTCAAATTATAAACAAGGAAAACAATCAAGTCCCCAGTGGAGTCGTCATTTTATCGCACGGAATGAGTCGATCTTGCGGACAAGATAGACCTTCCTAGAATCTAAAGAAGACCTAACGACAAGCAAACCAACCAGACACTATCTTTCTCTAAATATGCTTTAATAAACAATAGCAAACAAGTTTTTTTAGGGCCTACCTTTGGTCCAACGCAAGCTTGTGGATGCCCTCGCTCCTTTGATCCAAATGAGCTCCTTTTCGCGAATCTGCAAACACAAACAAGGCAAACAAATTAAATAGCACCTGAAAAACCAATTGCATAAAACATATTTAACATGAAAGTCAAGGAGTCCATGAAACAAATAACATAAGATACTTGTTGAGAAAAATGAGTTTGATTGTATTAATTCAAAAGAAGAAGAACTTTACAACCTTTGCCTTGATGCTGTACAAGCTCCTCCCAGGGTCCAACAAGATGTCTCCTCTACTTTGACAAGTTTCACTCACTCTCCAATGGAACCAAGAGGTATGTGATCTCTCCTCTCAAGCTCAACCAAAGAGTCTTAATTTCACCAGCATTTACCCTCAAAATGTTCAGCTTCTAACCTCTCTAGTCCTCACCCCAATGCCTGTATTTATAGTGCAATGGAGGGAAGTTACTAGGTCCTCCTTCAAAGGGATAAAGCCCTCCTTCAAAGGGATAGCTCCTTTAGTCAAGGGATTAGCTCCTTCTCTCTTGGGATGCATGAACCACCTCAGAGCGAACAACCCACGTCAAAATTCCTTCTAGAAAACTCTAGAATTAACCCAAAGTGAGTTTTTAAAGATAAAACTTGCGCCTTTTGACTTTCACAGGGGTCTGCACCTACACCGTTAGGGACAGAGCGGGTAGGTATGCAGCTTTTGTACACAGAAGGTGCGGGACCACAGGTGACCATGAGAGAAAGTGCGGAACCAGAGTTACATTGATTTTTAATGTCTTTCTCCCATTTCCAAAGCTTGATTTGAAGAGCTGAGGTCTTAGACTTGCTTAGGAGGACAATACAAGTGATGATAGACCCATACTGACTGCAAATAATCATGGTGATGATATTTTAGTGTAACACTACGAGCTATCCTATGAAGATATCAATACTGTCTTTAGGATCAATTCTAGGACAGCTAGGAAAAAGGGTAGTGGTAGTCAACCAATGACTAGCCCATCCTCTTCCAACAAATCCATAAAAGGTGAAATTGGAAATATGCTGGAAGATTTCAAGAGTGAAATGTTGAAAACCCTTGCCCTACAGATGGACACTATGCACATCAAGAGAAAGCAGGTTGAAGCAGAAAGAGCATTAGCAATCTTCTTCCCTAGATGCACAAGGAGGCACCCTAGGAATGAATGTACATTAAACCTGATTGAAATCTGCTTGGTCTGTGAAGAAAACTACTCCACAGACAAGTTCCCTTCTCTACCTGGACTAAAATCTGTGTATCAGGTAACTGAAGGGGTGAATGAAAATCTCTGCTACATAAATCAAAGGAGACCTCATGGGCCTCGACCATACCAACAGGGCATGCAAGGGTCATCCCATGAATATTACAACCCTAACCAGAACACATCCATTCCCTCTTGGGGGCCCCCTGATCATCCCTCCTTGTCTACACCTCCTCCTTGGTCTTTTGCACATCAATACCATTCCCGGCCAACCAACCAGTCCTTTCATCTAGATACTCTGCCACAACCTCAGTAAAATGCACCACCCCAGGGGTGGAGGCCCCCATACAACAATTCTCTAGCTTTATTGCCTTCACCTCCTACTCAACCATAGATTTTACACCCTGCTCCACCTAAACAACCTCAAATGCTTGCCTACATCAGCTGTAGGGCTAGAAATATGACTATCAAACATGGGTCTCTGTCCAAGCAATTAGTCTTGTACCCTCTGTTATCACAAAATCAAGCACTGAAGGCTGCTAATCAGTCAGACTTTGTGTAACTATTTCAAACCAGACTTTTGACTAAGGCTTAGCCTCCTTAGCCTGAGAGGGCTCTCTCAAAAGGGTTATTGATTTTAAATATTGATGAGATGGCTAACTCTTGCAAAGTAAATTTAACATATAAATTGGCTGGACAGACCTTATAAAGATTTCCATTGGGCTCATGGAGTTAATCATCATTTCAGCAAACTATAAAACCACTCATTCATAGAAGTCAGGGCATGTAATGTTTAAACACTCAAGACACCTCTCAAATAAACCTCAACTTACAAATACACACAGGAAATCAGAGCAGCAGAGTGAATTCTGAGTGATTGTGTATCTATAAAGCTGTAAAACATAAAGGATAAAACCAAACACATATATCTTGAGCATCTGAAACAATGTATGAATCCTGAGAAGAAAAAGCAGTCATTTGTATTACTGAAAACAAGTTCTTACATAAGCCAAAATAAACTCTGTTTCTCAAAAACATCCAACCCTCATTACATCAAAGTTTGATCTATATATAGAGATACACCCTTAACTAATTTGAGCTTCCTCCTCCAGCATGAGGGGAGCTTGATGACTGCTACTAATTACCCCTATCTACCATTTAACTAACTCATTAAATACATTAAGTGCTGAGCTGTAATTACAAAGAGTCCTAACTGAACTAAAACTCTGATTCTATTCTCCTCGTAGCATGATTCTTTCTTGATCCTTGACACCTGTCTCCTTAAAGCTTGGCCGATATAGCTGAGAGAAGGATGCAATGAACAAGCTAGCTTTGGATACTGAATGCGCTGATGGTTCATTAATCATAAGGATAAAACCCCTGTTTTTCTGGTCCTTGTCTCCCACCATTCTTCAAAAATTAAGCAGCATGTTCCCAACTCTTTAATACCCCAAAAATAACGAGCATCACCATATTCCCAAATGTGTTGGAAGCTTCTTTGATGGACAGGTGTGCCAACCAACTTCTCGTATGCAGCTCCCTCAAAACCCTAATCACCGAGAATAAAGTGGCTTTATAACCAAAAATCTTAAACTTAGGTTAAAAGATTTCACCTTTTGTTAAAGGTACACCTGGCATATGTTGAATGGCTATAGCAGCTTCCTTTGATCCCTTTCATGTCACTGAGGTGTTCCCTTTGCAAATTTCTGATTCTTCTTTCAAACTGTTTGCCTGCATTTTTAAAAATAACACCTACAGCAGTTTCGCAATTTCGTAGCACGCTACGAAACTGCGAAACTGTTTTAACAATTTTCATTTCCCTTGAGATTTCTACTGCTCTGCCACCTGATTGCAAAACTCCTTTTTACCTTGGATATGTATAGCAGGGTCTACATGCCTTCAAAATAAGGAACTAAGCAAAATTTTACAAAACTTAGAACATGACCTTTCTCACCATCCATAAGCAGCCAGTTAACCTAGCTGTGCTTTTAAATCTGCAACCTCTCTCCTTAAAGCTTTGTTTTCAGCTCTTAAACGCATGTTCATTTTTCTGATGAGTTTAGCTTGTTTGAGAGCTGGAACTGTCCATGTATATACATCAGCCACTGAATCCACTTGACCCACTAGGTTTTTACTACCTTTTAACACAGCTCTTCGATAGTTGGCATACCTGACTGCAAGCTCCCTAGTGACATTCTTTGCCTTGGCAATTACATCTTTTGCTGTCTCCATCTGGCTCTTTATAGCTATGATATTTCCCCCTTGGGAAATAATGACTGTTCTGTTCTTGCCTTTTTGCTTGATTTGTTTTGCCTCCTCTGTTCTAGACAGCTCTTCAACTACCTCTGTTCTGGGCATTTTTAAAACTTTCTCTCCTTTATGCAGCTTCTCAGCTTCCCTGACTTGTTTCCTTGTAACCGGCCTTTGTGGTTTGAAAATAAATTCCTCACCAGGTTCATCAAATCTTAGTCTCTTTGAAGCTTTGGACTTTTTAGTGTTCTCCGGTGATGATTGAGTCAAATCAATGTGCATTGGTTCAACCTGCTCAAACTCAATTGCCTCAAGCAAATCACTCAAACTGGCCTTAGATATTGGACTTTCCTCAACAGCTACTGATTTGCCCTTCTCTTTGCTTAATTGACTCCTTGTCTTAACTCTTGATACTTTTTTAGACCCACTTGATCCAGGTACATCTTTCTTGTGCTTGACCTCCTCTTTTGATGATGGCTGAGGTGGCTCTTTAATAACCAAGGGCTTCACTGAATTTTTCAATTTAGACTTGGTCTTCTTTTTATCCTTTACCTCCTTTCTAAGCTCAGCTATTGTGGGTTCCTCAACTGATTCTTCTCTTTCTCTAACCGGCTGTGGAGTAAGGCCTGTTTTACTCTGGAAACCAGCCATAAAGATAAAAGAGTTCCAATCCCTACCAATTTTCTGAAGACCATCCAACACTAACAGTTTCACTAAACCATGGTGAAATAATGATGTCTCACAGTCATCCTTTCTTAATTGCACTTTATCACACATTTTGCTGAGACTACGAAACAGGTAAAATGGAATATCTATAGATGCCTTACCCGTAAAATGCAACAACAACTTAAAGTGATAGGAGTAAACCTTGTTATATCTACCCTCACAGGTTAAATACTTTTGAATACAAGTAAGCAGAAGGGCATAGTGCTCTTTAACATAATTTCTAGGTACAGCCTTTGTTAAATCCTCATTCACATATGCCTCTTTAAGAAATTCTTTGCAGGGGTTCAAATCAAATTTAAAGTTCTTAAACCACTCCTGCCCCCCTCTTGGAATCTCATTTACATTAGCAATTGCCTCTGGAGATACTTGAAATTCTAACATAGATACTTTAGAATTTAAACCTGTAAAGTTCAAGGCAAACTCCTTTGTTACCTGAGCATGGCCACCCTGCAGCTTCTCACAGAAATTCCAACAGCCAGCATCCTTGAAAGCTTTCCTAACACTTTCATCTCTTAATGCAAGGTCCAATCCTTCAGGCTCTGTTCTCTGACATCTTCCAGACCGATGCCCCTTCCTCTCCATTCCGCTTTCGAAATTTTTTGCACAGAGAATCACCACCAGCTTCAACTCAAATGGAAAATTCAAATTTTTAGAACGCAGGCTCGCTTGAAAAAGAAACTCGGGCTCATTTGCAATTCGAATATCTTATCACACAAGTTGGCCACTTTATGCATTATTTACAAACATCATAAAACATCCATGCATAATAAAACCGTTAGAATGATTTTTATGTGCATGCCTATGAATCTATTGGTGGAGTGATTGCTCATAAGTGTTTGGGAGGTACGCCAACTGACAATAACCGGACGGAGACAATGACTCATCCCCAGACGTGACCCTTTAGGAATCTGTGCTGCAAAATGCCCGAAACTGCGATTTCGTAGCGCAGATAGTTATAAATTAGCAAAATGCGCTGCAAAATGGCTGGATGCTGACGCGCTGCGAAAAGGCTAAAACATAATTGCGCTGCAAAATCAACCAATAAGACTGCGCTGCGAAATTACGGAAAGGACCAGTGACATGTACAAGATAAGACATGGCTTATGCGATCATGATGGAGGATGACCAATAGTATTAGATAATGATTCACATCAAGACCCTTTAGAAACATGACCCCTAAGTAAGAAACATAGGACAAGACCCATTTGACACCAAATTTTTGACAGTGAACTTTGGACAAAAATTATATACATGTGACTGTAGTTCTAGGTGATAACACCCTCCTAATCATCCATCTCTAGAACATGACTTACCTTTATGGCTAGAAGAGGAGGAAGAAGATGAAATCTACTCAGTCCAACTCTATACCTTAAAAACAACCATGGGAGGAGGACAAATGGATGAAGATGATTTGATTGAACACATACTCCAAAGTCCAACTCCTAGCACCTTGTCCTTAGAGGAAGTAGTAAAGAAAACCAAGAGAAACCATGAAATTGATTTGTGATTAGTTGAATCAAACCCTACCCGTGTCAAAACAATAGAATTCAGCCCTGAAATAACTTTGAAAATCAACCCCCCTCTTTCTGTACACCAAGAAGAAAGGTTGTGCAACATGCTAAGGGAACATCTGGATGCCTTTTCTTGGAGTTACAAGGAATTTAAGGGAGCGCAACCCTCGGTGTGTACTCACCACCATTATATCAAAGAAGGTCACAAACTAGTCCAACAACCCCAAAGGAGAATGAATCCAGCTCTCAAGGATATAGTCAAAGAAGAACTACAAAAGTTGCTGGATGCAAGATTCATTTACCCTATCTCAGATAGTGAGTGGGTTTCTCCTTTGGCATTGGTTCCAAAGAAAAATGGGAAGTGGATGATTTGTGTCGATTATAGAGAGTTAAACAAAGCAACAAAGAAGGATCATTTCCCTCTATCTTTCATTGACCAAGTGATAGATGGCCTAACATGGAAGAAGTTTTTCTCTTTCCTAGATGGGTTCAGCGGGTACAAGAAAATCCAGATTAGCCCAGAAGACTAGGATAAAACAACCTTCACTTGTCCTTGGGGTACTTTCTCTTATAGGGTCCTTCCTTTTGGCATATCCAATGCCCCTGCCACTTTCTAGAGGGCACTCCTGAGTATCTTTGCCGAGCTAGTCCATGATGCAATAGAAATTTATATGGATGATTTTACATCCTACGGGTGTGATTTCCAGGAGGCTCTGTCCAACTTGGGTAAGTTGTTGAACAAATGCATTGAAATGAACTTGTCCCTTAGTCCCAAAAAATGTGAGTTCTTTATGACTACAGGGACTGCTCTAGGTCATTCAATATCCCATAAAGGACTGCAAGTGGATCCAAATACGATAGCCATCATCCAGAGGGTCTCACCTCTGCAAAAATAGAGGGATGTCAGAAGTTTTCTAGGTTTAGCTGGATACTATCAGAGATTTATAAAAGACTTCAACAAGTTAGCTTCTCCTTTATTTGGGTTATTGGCCAAAGACTCTAAATTTTTATGGTCAAAAAGCTGTCAAGAGGCCCTGGACACCTTGAAGGACAAGTTGACCACTGCACCTATTCTCTGAGGCCCAAATTGGGCCCTTCCTTTCCATATACATGTTGATTCCTCTCACAAAGCCATAGGAGAAGCTCTAGGTCAGATAGATGACAAGTTACCTTATGCCATTTACTTCATCAGTAAGAATATGTCAAAGGCCAAATTGAACTACACAGTGACTAAAAAGGAGCTCCTAGCTATTGTGCATTCATTGAACAAATTTAGGCATTACATTACAGGTTACCAAACATTTGTACATACTGACCATGCTGCAATTAAATACTTGATGAAAAAACCTGATGTGAATGCCTAGATTATTAGATGATTCCTTTTATTATAATAGTTTGATCTAACTATTATTGATAAGCTTGGCAAGGAGAATGTCGTTGCAGATTTTTATCCAGATTAAATTTGCCTATAGGGGAGGAAGGAATGGTTGACGATCAGTTATCGGATGAACACTTATTCAACATTTAAGTTCTATCTCCATGTTTGCTGACATATCAAGCTAATTGGCATCTGTACAGTTTCCACCAAACTTGTCCTCCAAAGAGAAAATAAAGATTGTGAGGAAGAGTGCCCCATTCACTTGGATTGGGGGCAACCTCTTCAAACTAGGTCCCGATCAAATTTTGAGAAGATGTTTCAGGGAGGAGGAATTCTTTGACATCCTTCTGACTTGTCATGCTGGGCCTTATGGAGGTCACTTTGCAGCCAAGAGGACAACATTCAAGGTGATACAAGCTGGTTATTACTGGCCCACTCTTCACCAGGATGTGAGGAGGTATACTAGTCAGTGTGATCGGTGCCAAAGGATGGGAAAACCTACCCCAAGGGATGAAATGCCTCTGCAAACTCAAGTGAATTTTGAGCCATTTAACAAGTGGGGCATGGATTTCATTGGACCCATTAACCCTCCATCCAGGAAAAATCAGTACATCATTGTGTGCACTAACTATTTGACCAAGTGGGTTGAAGCCAAGGCCATCAAAGCAGCAATAGAGGATAAAGTGGCTGAGTTCTTAAGGGAAAATGTATTTTATAAGTTTGGGTACCCTAGAGAACTGGTCACTGATCAAGGCAGCTAGTTTACATCTCACATGATTGAAAATTTGTTAAGCCAGCACAAGATCAAGCATAGAACATCCACTCCTTACCACCCACAAGCTAATGGGCAAGTGGAGGTGACCAACCAAGCACTGGAGGGCATTCTAACCAAAGTGATTAGCAACAGCAGAAAGGACTGGGCAGATAGATTAGTTGAGGCCACTTGGTCCTACAATACCACTTGGAAGACCACCACTGGATTCACTCCTTATGAGTTGGTCTATGGGAAGAAGGCCCTGTTGTCCATTGACTTTGAATACAACACCTTAAGTATGGTAGAAAAACTAGTTCTAGATCTCACCAAGGCACAAAAAGAGAGATTTCTCCAGCTGAATGGGTTAGATGAGTTTAGAATGCTGGCCCTCCTGCACACATAGGTGACTCAAGTTCAAAGGAATATCTAGCATGACAAGAACATAAAGGACAAACAATTTCAAGAAGGTGATTGGGCTTTGTTGTATGATTCCAAATACAAGTATTTTAAAGGAAAGTTAAGGACTAGATGGTTAGGGCCTTATGTCATAGAAAAATGTCATGATAATGGTTTAGTGCAGATAAGAACCATTGATGCAGAGGCTATTCCTTTACTTGTCAATGGGCACAGATTGAAGGTCTACAAGAAGCCCTTGTCAAAGCAAGAATTCATCAATGGCATCAACAAGATAGTGATGGTAGTGGAGCAAGTCTTAGCTTCTACCCCATCAAGTCACTGAAAAATAAAAAGAAAAAAGAAAAAAAAGAAATAAAAAGAGAAAAAATAAAGAGACTCAGGTGAAAACCTCCATGAGGCACCTGAGTCCCATTGTTGGGTTGAAAACCCCTTGAGGCGACCCAATGGTGTCAAAAAAATAAGAAAAGAAAAGAAAAAAGATAAAAAGATCTCTGGGTGAAAACCTCTTTTGAGGCACCCAGGGCAAGCAGCTAGGGGCAAACTAGTTGTTTTCAACAAAAAAAAGAGAAAAAAACAAAAAAATATATAGAAAAGAGAGAACAAAAACTTTGAAAAGGTTGTTTGCAGGTCAGCAGGAGGAGGATCAGAGAAATAAGAGATGATCAAAAGGACCTATACAGTTCATGTTTTCATTCCTCCATTCCATATTCTACATCATCCCATCATTCCCTCCATTTATTAACTCATTTAGCTCAGTTTGCACAGGTTCTGTGTTTTCTACATGATTCCCTGAAAACCTACAGGATGATCCTGTAGGAATTACAGTGGCTTGGGAATCCCAAGGAAAGTGACCCTAGAGCAAGGGGATGACCTGCTTGTGTAAAAAAAAAATGTTTACTTCACCACCTCATCACCATGCCTCTCACCACCATGATTACCCCTGCATTCATCCAATAAGTCAGTTTAAAAAAGAATAGTTTTTAGAAATAAAAAACAAATAAAGGAGGATAAGAACAGAGGACAAGGGGACAATACCTGAAGGCTATACCTCTCACCTACCAATCACTAGACCCCTTCTCTACCCAGGACAACAATCCTCATGCTCCAGAAGTGAAGGAATGAATAAAAATTTAGGGGAGAGGCAACTACAGGACATCCTGTAGGTTTCCTATAGGAAATCCTGTAGCAGCCTGTCCCACAAAAAGAAATTTCACAGGTTGCAGTCATCTTCAGCATAGAGATCCTATTGTCAAGGAAGCTCCTCCAGGGCTTAGCAACAACAACAGGATCATCAGCATCACCCTCCAGTACCTTCACATCAAGGGGAACAAGCATCAAAGGAGGCCAATAAAAAATGCAGCAAATACACAACAAGGACATCATTCTCCAACAAGTAGCATCAAGGCATCTTACCATAGGTATGTCATCTCGCTTAAGCTCTCTCGTTAGCATAATATAATAAAAAATGTAGATTTGTGAAAGAGTTGGTTTTATAAGCAAAGGTGGCCAGTTAACTTGGCCACCTTCGGTTAGTCAACGAGGAGAATACAGTTAGTTCACTACACACGTGGTAGTAGTCAAATCAAGAGAAAGAGGAGATGAGGCCAAAAGTGGTTAAGTTACAGATGACCGAAGTGGGAGATGATTATGACGTAAGGAGGAATGATGAAGTGGTAGTGGGACCAATAGTCCAAAAGTGGGTGCTCGTGCTTCAATCGCCAGCACACTATCCCACACAATCACCCATATGAGGAAATAAATCATTGATTCCCATGCATAGGAGGCATTCGAAATCTCAAGGATACATCAAAGCAAGGTCTCTCTCAGCTCTTGAAGAAGTGTTTAAAGGAAAGACAATGAGCATTTTTCAGCGTAGGAGCACCTACAGGATCCTACAAGAAAACCTATAGTATCCTACATGAGAACCTACAAGATACAGAGCATTCATCTACAGGATTGGCAATGGGCATCTTAGAAAGGAAAAACCAAAGGTTGGCTTCATCAGGTAGTAACAAGGAGGTAGGAGCTATACCTTCCTACATTTTCCAAGTTAAAAATATAGAAAAAACCTTCCATTTGATTAGGAAAATTACAGTCTAGGGGAATTATATACAAATTTGTCATTTAAAATCCCTCACCCATTAGAATTTGGAATTAGACCTATACAAGCCTCCACATTCATCAGAGAAAAATGAAAAAGAGATTTAACAAGAGGAAACCCACCAACACAGTGAGAATTCATCAGCACCCTCCTATAGTAGAGATCTTCACAAGGCACAATTGGATGGGTTTCTTTGAAAAAATGAGGGGATACGATGATGAGGTGGCCAGAGACTTTGCTCTCTCACTCATACCACTAACTAGGACCCATGCCACTGCTATGGTGAAGGGCCTCTCAGTAGAAATCACCACTGAAGTCATAGGCAGAATCACCACACTTCCTTTAGGGTTGGCTTGGAGAAAGGAAGATAAGGGTAACAACCAAATTGCAAAGAAGAAATTCTCTTTGGAAGGAGAGGAGGCAATGGAGGAAAAAAATGGGGTGAGGAGACAATGCTTGCCATACCTTTGGAATGAACTTAGCTATCACCTCATTAAGTATATATCATGTGAAGGAAGATATAGTGTGGTATATGGATACCATTTCAGGCTTCTCCAAGAACTGAGATTTGGAGCAGACACACCTCCTCAAAATAGACTAAGCATACCCTACTTTCTTCTTCAACCAATGATAGATATGAACATCAAAGTGCAGGAAGGAAAACATCAACAGCTAGCCCATCATGGCTTAATTAAACTTATCCTAGAAGATGCCCTCCAAAACCTAAGACTCCCTATTACATGGAAAACTTTCAGAGACATGCAAGTAGAGGGAGAAATAAAATCTCTTGAATATGACAAAATCCCCACTGCTAGTGAGAGGGATGAAGAGGAAACGGAGGAGGAAAGTGATGAAGAGATAGAAGAAGATGCAAAAAGAGAAATTGATGATCAGAGTGAGGAACTGGAGGGAGAAGAAGAAGAGAAAGGCAAGGATGAGAAGGAGAATGGAAAAGAGGAAGCAAAAGGAAATGAAGAACAAAGGTCTACAGTTCAAGGAAAAATGGGGGAAGAATCACCAAGGGTATCTCTAGAACCCACTGAGAAAGAGGCAGCAACTACTCTTACTGCCCTAAGTACACCTATCAAGCAAAAAGGGAAGGGATAGAGACAAACTCCATTGTACTTTAGGAAAAGAAAAAGTACAAGGATCAGGCAAGGAAAACTCAAACACCCACCAAAGTTCCAATTTCATTGAAGACTCACCAAAGAAGCAAGAAAAGATAGCTCCTCTTGTGAAAAATCAAGGAGAGGGATCATCAGTACAAGCCTCTCCCAAGTATCCTATCACTTATGCTAGGAGGCTTGTCACCAAGTCTGCCTCATCCAAAATAAAAGGTCCCCTACTAGAGACACAGAAGGACTTACAGGAAGCAGAGGCCATCCTACAAGAAACTCTACTAAACCTACAGGAAACTCATAAAATAGACCAAGAAGGGATCATTCAGCAAGAAACAAATAAGGAAGATCTAGAACTGAGGGAACCCCATCCTCAACACAACCTTGACTCTTACCATAGGTTCATTGAAGGGGGTAGGGTCATTCCACAAAAATTTTCCATCCCCTTATTCTTTGAGCTTGAAAAAGAAAGGGAAAGAACACATAGGTGGATGAAAATTGCCAAATCTAAAGGAGTGGAGGATATAGGCCACATGGAGGAGAAAGTAAAGGAGATGGGCAGAGAACTAAACATCATAAGGGACATAGAGGTAATTATGAAAGCTCAGTTGGAAGCTAAGAATGAATGGCTAAGGGGATGGTTACAAGAGAGATAAAGTCAATTGGCATCCATGACCAGTTTATCCTTAGAGGCAATCCAGTGCACGATGCCAACAAAGTCCTATGCATTGTATCTTAAGGAACAGTGGCTACAGTTCCAAATTAAGACTTTAGCATAGAGAGGCACTATGCCCTTCTAAGACTATAGACAATTCATTGATCTCTATGATCAAAGCACCTTGGAGGATAGAGCTAAAATGTTTGAGTTTTACCTACACAACTTGGCCTTGACAGATCTGAATGTGTGGGACCCAAATTCAAAACTAGGGGACTTGCAATTGATGGCTTTGGCATCGTGGATGAATTGTGAGGAGGCAAGAGTTGTAGAGATGAAAAAAGTAATGGCAAGAGAAGAGACAAAACCCCTCATGATAAGAGTGTTACAGGGAAAAGTGTCTATGCAGAACTGCTAATCCCACTAAGGTGTGGTAGCTACCTTAGATACAAACAAAGTAAAACTACTTTCGTTTTCCTTTATGAAAGATAGATGAGAGAAGAATAAAGGAGACCAACCTCTATCTTGCGCTTGGTTCCTTGCTCGATTCCTCTCTCTTCTGATAGTCCTTTGCTACTCGCTTCCTTGTATACCCAGCTTCACAAAGTACCTGTAGAATCAAAGCAGCATAACACTATACGAGAACATGGATCTATTATCATAAAAAATCTAGGATCAGATATAAATTGACCATACAGATGTACAAAACATAGATTACACAAGAGTATGGAGGAAAACTTGAATAGCTTTATTGATAATCAAGAAAGAGCTAAGAGAGTTACAACCAGTTGTTCTGACCCAGCATCATCCTCTCAGCAAGTAAGCCCTTCTTCACCTCATGCAAAGCTTAGATCACCCAACACTATGATGTTGCCTCAAGAAACCAACAACAATTCCTTACAAGATGCAAAATTCCAGCCTCTGGATCTCTGGGATGAGGGATCCATATATAGATATCTGTAAGGGAGATGAGTCAGCTTGTGATTTAATTAGTGTCTTCCCTATGATAGTTCTTGCTTCCACTTGGAGATTGATGATCTCTTACTCATCCTTGGTCGAATTCAGAGAGGCAAGTGTCACAGGAGAAGTTTCTAGAAGATTCCATGCCTCTCCACCTCGCGGATTGACATTGCCATTTGTCTCTTCTCGCCCATCGCACCCCATAGAAGGGATTTTTGAAATGCAACACACCCACAAAGTGTTCTTAGGTGAGATGCAACGCACTTTGCCTATGGAGTAGGTGAAATGATCCTGTTTTGACCAGTTCTGAGTGGTTTTTCATGGAGAACTTCTAGGAGAAGCTGTAATCAACTGACCTTGTTACTTTAGGGGTTGGAACAACACTTTTAGGGACTTAGGAGCCCTTGGTTTATGGACATTTTATGCTTGGGGTTGTAGTGCCCAAAAATGTCTATAACAGTTGCCCCCTAAAGCATGAGGTCGTTAATCTTTTTTGATGTCGGGTGAAATGCTTTATCATGAGGATCCGAAGTTCTTTCAAGCTGGGAGGAGACCTGTAATAAGATACAATACAATACATTATCTTCATAATATTTTCATGATCTAGCTGAGGCGGGCATTCCCATGCTCAGCTTTATAAATTTATTTTCATGTACATAGGATAGACAATCGTCTGAGTGTAGACTGATGATTCTGGTAGAGCCATCATCCCTTTGATTGGATGATTATCTGTGCAGCAATGATGTACATTTGATGTCTTTATTTTCCTGAATATATATCACAGCCCAGATGGATGAAACTAGATCCGGGGTCTTCAATCTTGTTCGATCTTCACTCAAAGTACAAGTCGATCCATGTGAGAGATGTTCTGGAGTCGAACATGGAAAGACATCACCTGATTACCAGCCAATGATGTAAGCTGTTAACAGGTGCGAGAGGAATCACCGATAATGATAATGACCCTCAAGGTACTGGAGTACAATTCACGTGGTGTGAATAAAGGACTTGGCGTCGAACACCACGCAAAATCGTTCGGTCGAAGGCCATTCATGTAAACCTGTAGCTGGAAGTGAGAAACTTGCCATTAAGGCATGCAAGCTTCAAAGTACTGAAAGGGGTGTTCCTAGATCGACTTCTTGGATAATGAGCTGATGTTGACAAGAAGCGATCCATCATAGGAGGGCCTTAATCAATCCCACATCAATGACACGGAACAGAGCAAATGATTTTAATGGAGGTGAAAACGATCTGGTGATATAAGGTTCAGGGTGGCGGTCATGAAAGAATGGAGCGTAAATGTATTGCAGCAGGTGAGACACAGGTGAATTCTCTGAGTGACTTGTCTTGAACATATCGGCGACACTGACGTGATGGATTGGTAGCATTAACCCCAAATGTGGATGGTGTGATGGGACCATGGTGATGTGACCGGTGAATGAAACAACCCAACCCAACTTGGATGCGGAGTGAAAGTGTCATGTTCAAGAGTGACTTGCTACCAACAAAGTTTCTTCAAGTTTTCTTCCCAATTTTTCCCTAGTCATTGCTGACCAGTGCCTCTTTATTTTTGTCAAGCTTGAGGAGGATAACATATGCTTGTTCTATAATTTTCCCTTCGGGCAAACCCATCGCTATGTTTTAACGAGCCTAGCGATAGTGAAACTCGTTCTTGTCTGCTATGGACAAGTTTGTCACTATTAGGTTTTAACGAGTTTAACGACAAAGATAACTCGGTCCTTTTCAATTTTAGAGAGTCTAAAAAGGGACATAAAGGAAACTCCAAAAATCCTTTTTCGTCATCTAATCCCTTAAGTCCGAAAAAGTATAAAACAATACAGAAGGGATGAATTTTCGATACTTTTAACGAACCGAACAAAACAAGCGCTCGATCTTTTTGTGTAATAATCCCTCAGGTCCAAAAAGATTAAAATCTAAAGGAGGGATAGCACTTCCGGTCCCTTTAACAAGCTGGAGAGGCCAATGGCTCGACAATCTTTTCATATTTTACGAGTCAGTTGAAAAGAGCTTAAAGGAGACTCGTCTTTGAGGAACGAGTGATAAAATTGGGTAGCAGCTGATTCCAGGTAAGGTTTGGAATTTTCAAATCACGACAGTGTTACAAGGATGGCTAGCGGGATCACTCTTTGCAGCTGTTCCTCAAAAGGGGTAAACTCAAATGGAGGTGAACGATCGGCCAATACGGAGTGGAGGTGATGATGGGAACATGACCAAGGCTTTAAAGGATGAAGTACTACATTCACGATGATTATTTACCGGGAATTGGTTCATTTTTTATTGAGCTTAAACGCTGGGGGAAACATTTGCTCATTGCTTATGTTTATTTTTTAACGAGCATGAAGTCCATGTTAAAACTACTCGAAATATCCAGTCGTATAATAAGGATGTCTTATATATAAAAACAACAATTTTTCAAATCTTTGCCCCACATCCTTTCTTTATGCAAGTTAGGAAACGACCAATCCTACGAGTTTAAAGGGTTAGAGGACCTACAAATTTAAAAAATAAATGGTCGCTCTTCGCTTGCACGCCAAAAGGTTTGCATGTCCCCAGGTATAAAATAGAGTTTCAAGGTCACCTTCTATTCTACTGACAAGACATTCGTTTTATCAGGAAAGGTTTACCTCTTTCAGGTTACCAAAGATTGTTTTATCTAGACCTCAAACAAAACACTTCTTTGGCGATGCCTACCGAAATAGACAAAGGTGAGTGGCGCAGATGCCTCCACCCACATAACTTTGACAAGGGAATCTTATTCCAGTCCAACCCCCTTTTCCAATCACGGATGGGAGCATCAAACTAGTCATATATCCCTCGCAGAAACCTACCCTATATCTGAAGTTTTCCTACCAAAGCAGACCAGGGTGCATGCCCCCTGGGTTTCAGTCATGTCCTCCGAATCACTCGCGTTCATCAGGAGGCGAACTGGGGATTGATGAGACATTCCTTGTGTGAAAAGACCATTCAGGGATGGTATATGACTATTTGTTATGTGTGAACCGGGAAATGAAAGCTGGTCTACGAGCTTGACCACTCTTCCTTCGTGCGGAAAACACATTACTCTAAAGAGTGATGAGACAATGGCTCCCATGCAATAAATATAGTCTCGTCCAAGGAGTATATTATATTCCAGGGGTCCTTGGACTACCATTACGTTCATATGAATGGTTTTCCCTCTCAATGTTATGGGCACATTGGGAAGGATCCCTGACGGTCGATTGGTTCCTTTGTTAAAGCCTGTTAGATTTCTCATCTCAGGCAAAAGCGATGGCGAACCAAGCGATTTCCAAGCAGTCGAGGAAAGGATACTCATAGAAGCCCCTTCATCTATGATGGTACCGGCCATAACCATTCTATATACTTGAGCAATGATTCAGAATGGTATACTAGCCGGTAAACGGGGTCTGCCTAGCTGATTCCAGTCGAAGGAAACAACTAGGTTGCTTGGAGGTGGGACTGAATAGATGGCCGGGTACGACTCTGACGAACTTCCTTCCTGCGGTAAAGGAATGGGTAAATTTCCCCCATGTTCATTAGAGTCTGTGTTTACGAAAAGAATTTGGACGGTGTCATCCTTGTTCTCTTCGGTGACTGTATCATCTGAAGATGGAACCTCTGAAGGCAAGACCGGGTCAACTGCCGCCTCGACCTTTTGACTTTCATCTGGTATGGGTTCAGAAGGTTTATCTTCAATGATAGATGCTTTGGCCGACCACCTGGGCGGGTCAGCCGGATTTTCAACTGGCAACGGACTCGGCAAGAGTTTCTTATATCCAGGAGGAAGTCGTAACGGTGAAACCGGACGATCGTCAAAAACTCTTTTAGCCTCGTCTAAGAAGGGACAGCGGTGGACGGCGTGATTGCCTTCACACAGTTTACAAGGAAATTTTCACTTTCCTTTTTATCTAGGGACTTCACTTTCACTAGTCGACGGTGTGTTTTCAACATGATCATCAGAGGTTGATGACACCAGGTTGTGCAAACGAGGAGACCAGTCCCTTAAGATCCGAGGGATGCAGGGACAATCTCTATGATATTGGTCTCCTTTGCAAATGACACATGGCGATTTAGGCCTGGTCGGTGTAGTGTGTGGATTTTCGCTAGACGACGCTTGGTTGCCCCCTTTCGCCTTTGGCTCCTTCTTCTTCTTCTCTTTCTTCTTCTTTTCCTTCTTCTTCTCAGATACTTGATTTTTGGCTTTACCAGCCCCATCAAGTGAAGAGGAAGGAGGAGAAGAAGAATTGGATGAAGTAGAGGGTTGGGGGGTAACTCTGGAATTGTCTAGTTGCTGACTCGATTGTTCAGGAATTGCGGTGTTCTGAATGATGGAGGTTGAGAAAAGCCATACGGGCAAGTCAATCGTTAATCTTGGAAGTGACAATGTGGCCATGTGGGGTGCACCAACATCTCCCCAAGAGGAGAAGGGACTAGGATTTCCTCCAAGGGGAACTCCTTGGTTGGTGGACTCCATTCTCTCAACCCAACACCAACGTAGGAAAGGTGACGATTATTCCGTTTAAAATAAATTTTAGACGCTTTGAAACAACTTGTTTTTTCAATTTTAAAGAGTCGAGAAAAAACAAAAGATGACTCTAGTCGCCTTCGATTTTTAATGAGCTTGAAGTGACAAGTGCTCAGATGGACCTTTTCCATTAAGGAGTCTGAAAAGGAACGAAAGGGACTACTCTGGAAATCTAGGCAGAGGGATTACCAAACCAATCGCAAAATTGTAGAATACTTTTTACAGTATGGTAGTCAATCTTCCCGAATGCTGTGTTCAGTGCATTGCGATCGATAGGGCAGCAGACAAGGATTCCTAAGGATAAAGGATTAAGCCTATTGTGGTCTCCCAAAATATACTCGATGGTACGTGGGAGCACAAGTCTGTACCGGCACTTATCGTCTCAAAGTGGAGGAATCACCCAACCAACAGTGAGAACAATAGTTACCAGGCTTTACGATGCCGGAATACGTCTCTAGCCTAGACTTCTAGATGTTGTGCGTTAGGTTCCAAAGCGTTGTTAGATTCATTAAATTTATTTTATAGTTGATCTTGCATAAGAAATTTTCCTTTCAGGTTCACCGCGTGATGTAGATGTACAATTCCTAAAATGCAATCTAAGATGATAAACAATCTTTTTATCTTCTTTGTGCAATGAAAATCCTAGCTACTAAGGAAAGAGAGACAATATTCTTTCACAAAGAGCATACAACACACACTATATGCACTGTCCTAAATCAAACCAATCAAACAGTCTAAATGAAAATGCACATGCATGTATTTGTTTTCAGCCTTCTTAATATGTGAATGATAAAAAGAAAGCTAATGCGCAAATCTGAATTACTTTTCAAAGCGACAATTACTAACAAGTTTCTTTTCAAAATCAAAATGGAGACAATGACAACACTTTGCAATTTGGAAATGAAAACTTGCTTTCGACACTAGAAAAACTACAAATTCAGATCAAATACAACAGTAACAGGGTAATCGACTATCAAGAGCAATCAGACTCTCTTCTATGACTGAAAACGACACTTGTGACACTTTCAAATCAAGAAACGACGGTATAATTACGTAACTTTTTTGCAAAGGAGAACTGAAAAAGACTCAACAAATACACAAAAGCATTTACAGTTCTTTGCATAATGGAGGTAGAATAACAACAAAGAAAGGGGTTTCAAACAGAGGTATACTGACTACAGGCAGCAAAATTCTTGAATAGATCTGAAAAGAGTGAACACAGAAACCAACATTCAGGAACAATGCCTAGTCTGATTAGCGCACCTGTAACAGAGTGAATTTGAAATGCAGCGCACCTACTACACTCGGGAAGTGCACTGAATTTCAGATTCACAGAACAGAGAGTGCGTTGGGCTAGGGACAAGACTTTGCTTGGGTTCCGAGTCACAGTTTGCAGTTCAGTTGAGGATTTTGGCCGAGCAAGTGGTAATTAGTAAATCAGCAATAGGGGTAGATCTAAGGAGGTTACTAGAGCCACCACAAGGGCAATTAGAGAGTTTGTAAATCAGTTGTTTAATTCATAAAAAAAACCCAAAGATTGACTGAAGCAACATTTATCTACTTTGCATTTGCATAGCAAATGCAGTTCGAAAGCTACCTGGCTCAACTTCAGGCTCCGTTTGTAAGTTTATAAAGTAAACAAATGTAGATAGACAAACAACCTAGTCGATCCCCAGCGGAGTCGCCATTTTGTTACAGGGAAAAGTGTCTATGCAGAACTGCTAATCCCACTAAGGTGTGGTAGCTACCTTAGAAACAAACAAAGTAAAACTACTTTCGTTTTCCTTTATGAAAGATAGATGAGAGAAGAATAAAGGAGACCAACCTCTGTCTTGCGCTTGGTTCCTTGCTCGATTCCTCTCTCTTCTGATAGTCCTTTGCTACTTGCTTCCTTGTATACCCAGCTTCACAGAGTACCTGTAGAATCAAAGCAGCATAACACTATACGAGAACATGGATCTATTATCATAAACAATCTAGGATCAGATATAAATTGACCATACAAATGTACAAAACATAGATTACACAAGAGTATGGAGGAAAACTTGAATAGCTTTATTGATAATCAAGAAAGAGCTAAGAGAGTTACAACCAGTTCTAACCCAGCATCATCCTCTCAGCAAGTAAGCCCTTCTTCACCTCATGCAAAACTTAGATCACCCAACACTATGATGTTGCCTCAAGAAACCAATAGCAATTCCTTACAAGATGCAAAATTCCAGCCTCTGGATCTCTAGGATGAGGGATCCATATATAGATATCTGTAAGGGAGATGAGTCAACTTGTGATTTGATTAGTGTCTTCCCTTTGATAGTTCTTGCTTCCACTTGGAGATTGATGATCTCCTACTCATCCTTGGTCGAATTCAGAGAGGCAAGTGTCACAGGAGAAGTTTCTGGAAGATTCCATGCCTCTCCACCTCGCGGATTGACACTGCCATTTGTCTCTTCTCACCCATCGCACCCCATATAAGGGATTTTTGAAATGAAACACACCCACATAGTGTACTTAGGTGAGATGCAATGCACTTTGCCTATGGAGCAGGTGAAATGATCCTGTTTTGACCAGTTCTGAGTGGTTTTTCATGGAGAACTTCTGGGAGAAGCTGTAATCAGCTGACCTTGTTCCTTTAGGGGTTGGAACAACACTTTTAGGGACCTAGGAGCCCTTGGTTTATGGAAATTTTATGCTTGGGGTCGTAGTGCCCAAAAATGTCTATAACAAAGAGTTGAGCAATCAAATCCAATGGATGTCATCAGCTACCACAACCTGATTGCAAATGACCCTAAGCTTGCACCTAGGTACCTTGCTACCCAAGAGCAAGTAGTCCCACAATTTGAAGATATGTTCATGTTGTTAGGGGATGACAACATGAAAGCTTGCCAAAGTAGATGGAACACTTTTCCCTACAACCTGAAAATCAGAGAGCACAATTCTCCTCAGAGAATGAGAGAGGCACTAAACAGAACACCCATGTACAAGAAATCTCTCCAAAGGCTCAAAGTCAATTTGATTGGCTTGAGACTCAATCCACCACTGCTCTTAGGAATGTTGTAAGGAAGGAAGGAAGAGGAAAAAAGAAAGCAGTGGGAGGAGATAGAGAGGAAGGTAGGATTCTATTCACAGGAAGAAGAAACTATTGTAGAAGCATGGGATGTCAGGGAAGCCACTAGAGCAATAAAGGACATGGATATAGATTGAGTTGCTCAGAGGATGAGCAACACTTTCAATAGGGGGTCGATGATGAGCCTCATCATTGGGTAACTATATGGACCTTAATACACCTCCAATATTCTTTAAATCAACTCTTCTCATAATTCCTTACATATTTTGATTATATTTTGCTTAATGAGATGAGTAAAAGTGAGATGTTATGCCTAGTGGACTAATGTGAATTGATTGTAGGTTTTTAAGAGAAAATCATGGAAATTTTGGATAATTAAGTGTAGAAACTTGAATGAGACAAGGAGGAGAGGTTGTAGGAGATAGATACTCCTCATTTACTCCTCACTCATTCGAATATTCCTCCATCAAATCACACTAGCTTGGAGTTGCAAGAAGCCGAGTCATAAAGATCAAAAGGTAGCCGAGCCAGTGAGAGTTAAAGAGCCAATACATCTTGAGTTTGGGAGCTGAGCCTCCCTAGATTTAAGGAAGTTGTTAGAGACTTTAGTTGTATAAATAAAGAGGCCTAGAGCCTCATTAGGGTTCAACTTTTTGATGTAAAAGCACTAACAATTTTTCGAGTTCAAGACTTGTGGAAGACATTGTTATGTAATATTCTGATATGATAATGAGAATGAGCATTTCCTTGATCCAGGACTGAGTTGACTCAGAGGGCTGAAGCTCTTGGGTTAGGGCCCGACCCTAGCAGCAAAGGCTCCTCTTCTTGTATTTGTATGCTTAGTTGATTTCGTAGATTAATGGTGAATTGTCTTTAGTATTATTTCATTGCAAGTAGTTGTGGATTTGATTAGTTTTCTTCCATTTGTGCATTTCTTTAGCAGTAGCTTAGGAAGATAAAGGAATATCAAAAAGTTTTTAGTAGGTGGATTTGGCCTCACTCCTCCCTTCAGGGACCATGGTTTGAGGAAAGAACTCCTATGCAGCCCCAAAAAGATAGAATTCTGATTTCTCATGGAATTTAGGGTTTTCTATTACTTAGGCCAGCATTTTACTAGTTTTCAAGAATAGGATTTAATTGTCATTTCTGATATCTTTAGCCTTGCATTAGATCTCATAAAGGTTTCACATTATTCTGCAATTTTTCCCATGCATGAGATAGGCAACTAGATAATGAAATTATGTTTTTCTTTAGTTAATTGAAAATCTTTCTTGTTTAACATGATTCATGGATAAATGTCAATGATTGATGCAGTGTAGGAGTTTTAGCAGTGCAGAGAGATTTCATGACCAACAACCCCATCCTAACCTCATCCATCCATGATTATCACTTTTTTTTCCACTAAGTCCCTCACCAAATTCATCATTCCATAAGAACACTTCTCCAAGTTTGTTGAGCAAATCCAACCATCTCACAAACTCTATTTTGAGCTCTGAAGGAGTCCTAGCCACTCCCTTGCCTCATTTCACCCACCATTCACCTTCCCTAGGCCCTACACCACCTTCTAAATCCCTCCTCTTTCTCTCGGCCAAGTCCTGTAGGAATACAAGGGATCCTGTAGGAGCATTAGGACATCCTGTAGGAGGCATTAGGACATCCTATAGGTCGACCTGTAGTGGCCTGTTTTGAGGCTGAATTATGGAAAAAGCACCTAGGAAGATAGGATAAGACCCCTACTTGCCTCCCAAGCCATTTGACCATTCACCATCATCCCTAATCCACCTGCCACATCACCAAGAGAAGTTAGCATTCACATTTTCACACAAAAAAAGACAAAAAGGAAAAAAGAGTTATTGTGTTCATTTACATGCACAATAGTAGAATGTTTGGTTATTTCAGATTGCATGCCTAGGACAGTAGGGTTACACACATGTTAACTTAGCATTCTTTTGAAGCAAAGCCTCTTAGCAGTAGTTAGATGAATGGTGTGTTTAAGCATTTGATTCCAGTCTTTTCCTTACTACAGTAGACAAGATTTCATTTAGTGCAAATTTCCCTTTTTCTCATTGGTAATCAAGCTTCTTTTGAATCAATAGAAGGCTAGTTTGAGAAACCATAGTGGTATATCACTAGCTTAGCAGTGACAAAGAGTGGACCCATCACATCTACTTGTGTATACAACATTGTCACCTCCAAGTTTGTACAAACCCTGAGTTGATAAAGTAAAGTTGGTAGCTCCAAGAGTTGCAGCATTCTTGCTGCAACACTTATGCTCCTCAGCAATTAAAACCAATATAAAACCACGTGCAAAAGAAAATATAATAATTTGAATAACTTACACAAAAGATTGAAGGTCTTACCTACAGGTAGAAAATTTGTCATAACACCTAACTTTAACCAACTTGAAACCTTACATTTTCGATTAGAAGAATAATGAAACAAACCTTGTAGGATTCTTGTGAATGCACCTTCATCTAGACTATCTTGATTAGAAAAAATCAAGAAATATCGAAGATTGTTATTTTCAAAAGGGCTTACTATGTAAGATGCTTCCAACCAATCATACATTTTATCATGAAATCCAAAACTATCCTCTTGAAAACCCTAAAATCCTTGAGAAAAAGATAAATTTAATGACATGGAATCAGGATGAGAATATTGCAAGGGAAAATGAATCTGATCATATTCACAAGGCTTGTCAAGATAGCAAGGAACTAACATAACTATCAGTGAAGGCTGAAGTGCCTCAACTACTTGACTAGAATTATGACCTGATGGATCGATCAAGGCATAAGACTCTTGATTAGTGGATAACAGAAATAGGCCAGTTTGAACAAATTTAAAAATTCTTTGAATAATAGAACCAAATTCCTCACATGTAGGGTGTAACACACCATTTCCTTGTACCTAGTTATAAACTGAAACAACATCACAATCATCAAAAGCATTGAAAATGAATACTAGTATGGAAAAAACATGAAGCTAGTCAAGATATAATGGGTAAACATGTATATCAGATAGATGAATTTGACTCATTAGATAATTCAAGCATTCACTAACACTCAAGAGGGCATGTGATGCCATGAAGAAAATGGTTAACATTATAACATTCACAAGAAAAACTAGGACCTGACTATTTTCAGATGTATTTGATAGGTATGAATCCTTTGTCCAATGATAATCTTTAAAATTATCATCTTAATACCTTTGTGCATCTATGAAAGATATACACTCCAAACCTGAGTTTGATACAAGAGATTTGCATGAAGATAAATTAACTGAAAATACTTAATCTAATTGGAAATTGAATCTCCAGAAATAAAAAACTATATCTGAAGTATCGAAAATATCTCAAGAAAGAGTTTGACTTCTATGAAACCATGCAAATAAAATTTTTTTGCGAGAAAATCCATATCCAACTTAGTTTAGGAATCTCACCATGATCATGAGAACCTAACATAAACATCAACGAATTTTGAAGTGCCTTGAATTCTTGACAAGTCCTGGAATTTTGAAAGGTTGGATAGCTACATTTTGAAAATAGAGTTAGATCACAAATTGCATGTGGACATATACTATCAGTTAAATTAATCGAATCACTACTATTGCGATGGCATCCATATATAACACTAATTTGATCATACTTTAAAACCTAAACAAACAAACACCCAAGTCATAAAGTTCTTCTAAATGCACATGTAAATATGGATAGATTCGAAAAATCTCATGAGTAACCTGAACATAATATTTTTCTTCATGCAAGACTGGAAATGATAGGGAATGGAATGGATACTTGATGAGTGGTTTATTTTCCTCTTCATTATAGATAACTTCACTACCTTGTTTCAATTCAAAATTTAACTCATTAGATGATGAAATTGAAGAGAATGGAGTATCTTCTTGACAAGTTAATGCATTGCAAACAAAAGGACACAACAAGATAATGAGCTAAAGAGGAATTTTCCATAAGAATATATTCTTTGATGAAATTAGATTCTGGATCTAAATATTTCAAATCAAAATCTTCTTGAGAAACTAAAAAATCATTTGATGCAATTGGGCACTCATCACCATATACATCAATAAAGTCATCATCATCAAAATGATGGTTTTCAACGACTTTAGATTGATTAGGAAAATTGAGTTCTTTTGACTAATCACCTAGATTAATAGGTTCTAAATTAGTCGAGAATGAAAATACATTATTTTTACATAGAGGGTTTTGAAAAAGAGAATAAATGCTAAAAGAATCTTCACCTTTATACACCTCTACTTGTGATATGTAACCTCCTTGCACCTGATCACTGCTTGGATTTGGAAGAGACTGATCAAGCAGATCAAGGGGAAAGGGATCATGAGAAAGACATGATAGAGGATGAAAAGTATCCAAATCAGATTCAAGACTGAATTTACGAGTGTTAATATCATCTTGATAAGTCAAGGGGTTAGTATTTACCTAAGGCTTCATGAATGACTCCAAAATTTATTCCATCAGATCTAAATCATGGGGAGAATCTAAAGGTGGAGAAGACAGATCAACAATTTTATTTTTAGATTCCCCAACTTTGATATCATCATAAGGAGGCACTCTATTCGGGACTGGAAAAGGAGGAGGACAACGAACAAAAGGAATAGTAGGTTCCTCCTCTAAATTTAGAGATATATCACGGTTTTCAAAATTTAGGAGAGCAGGATGGTCTAAGGGTTCAAATTCACATTGCTTCAAAGAGATATAAACCAAATGCTCAAGCTTTAGTTTAAACAAATCGCAATACATATCTTCTTCAGGAAACTCATAACATAGGTGAAGATGTCTATTAGCAAAATCCTCTATTAATTCATCAGGTTTCATTCTAAGTTGATTAATCCATTTGTAAACATCTCAGTAATCATACTTATCAAAGGCTTGATGAAGCTCCTTCAAGAATTGAAAAAATGAGTGAATGGAAGCATATGGTAAGGTATGGCACCATCGGTTAACTCAACCTTCAAGAGCAAGGAAGAAAAGCACATAACTAATATCTTCACAATCAATTTCATAAAATTCACAAAAATAGAGAAAATTAGATATATGCATGACTATGGATATTTCACCCTCACAATCAAACTTTAATTGAGATAAGCTATAAATAGGTTCACCAAGGATTAAAATTTGACCATTGTATCTATTGTAAAATCACCTCGGGAGTATGATTTGGGGAAGAACAATTTAAGATAAGAGATTCAAAACATACTCAATGGGCACAACTTGTCATCTGGCCCTCCTTCTAATGCCAGAATGTTGACGGTGCTGGATACTTGCAACATACAGGGGGTCTCCTTGATGTGAATTCCCAATTATACCTCACACCATTTGGATTAGGATCCCCATCCAGAGTATTGGCTCGACCACCATAACTTAAGGTTTTTCTTGGTTTCAATGGATAACATAAGAGATTATACACATAACCTTTGAATACACAACTAAGCTGACATTGTGAAATACCAATTGCAATGTGTAAAAGGAGGATTTCATGAGAGGGGAGACAATAATGAGTCTCTAGAAGGAAAATACTAGTACTATCCTAAGAGAGTCATACAAGAGCAAGGAATGATTCATTAGTTATCCAGTGAAATATTCCAAATAGACACAACGATCATTAAATAAAATACAACACACATTCAACAAGATAAGCACCAATGCAATGAAGTAACCACTACAAGAAAAAAGGAAATTGGTGAGGGGAGAAAAATGTCACCATAAGCTCATTGGTGACGGTCAAAAGAGAATTTGTCATAAAAAACTGAACATCACCAAAGGTGGCGTCGCCAAATGTATAGGTGTTGTAGTGACATACAAAGTCCATCACCATAATGATTTATAATGACGGATAACGACTGTCACCGTTTCATATGATCAATGGTGATGGACCATAGCCTCTGTCACCAAAAACTGAATGTCACCAAAGGTGGCGTCACCAAAAGTATAGGTGTTGTAGTGACATTCAAATTTCGTCACCAATAATGATTTATAATGACGGATAGCGACTGTCACCATTGCATATGAGCAATGGTGACGAACCATAGCCTCGATCACCAAAACCTGAATGTCACCAAAGGTGGCATTGCCAAAAGTATAGGTTTTATGGTGACATTGAAGGTCCATCACGAATATTGATTATAATGACGGATAGTGACCGTCACCATTTCATATGAATAATAATGATTTATTGTGATGGATCTTTAATGGCCGTCACTATTGGTGCATATATATGGTGACGTTCATTGACCGTCACCAAAAGCCGCATTGCTAGAAGTATAGGTGTTGTGGTGACATTCAATGTCCATCACGAATAATGACTATAATGATGGACAACGACCGTCACCATTTCATATCAACAACAACGATTTATGGTTACGAAACTTTGAGGGTCGTCACTATTGATGCATATATATGGTGGCATTTGTTGACCGTCACCATTTCATATTTTTGGTGAGGGTCGAAAAATGTCACCAAAGCTCATTGGTGATGGTCAAAAGAGCCTCCGTCACCAAAAATTGATTGTCGCCATTCCATATGGATGTCAAGGCATGATGGAATCGAACCACATACCACCTGCTTGTAAAGCAGGTGCTCTTCCATTGAGCTAGAACCCTTTAAAGAATTATATTTTTTAGAATTAGACCTTTAATCTTCATAAATTGCAAATTCTACAACTTTCAATAAATTAAAGTCTCAGCAATATTTTACTAAACAAGCAAAGCAACATCGAAGATGTAGGTCCCTACCTAATGGTTATTGAAGTTATGAAAATTGGGTGGAGGGAAAAATAGTTATTTATAAGAGAATCAATATGTTTAGTTGAATACTCAATTAGAAGTGAAGCTATGAAGGCATTTATAACCTATAAATGGCCTATAACTATCAAATGCACCAAATATTGCAAAGGAAATGTCATAAGTGGAAATCATATGGAAGAAGAGGAGGCAGGGACTTGGAACCCTTGTACATATTGGCATGCCTTAGAACTTAACACATCTTAGCTTGTTTGACATGTCTTCATACTATCTGGCACATCTTAGCATGCCCTAGCATTCCCTAACACACCTTGGCAGTCATGACCTCACAACTAGCATTACATTTTTCCATGACTTGGGAACCTTACATTCACTAGAACACCTTGGCACTCCCTAGTTGTCATGCTTTCTGTTATCCTCCATAATGTCCCAGGCTGATGAAGAGATCGACGAAGGTAACCACAGACCAATCTTTTAGTTTGGTAGCTAGCCCTACCAAACTAGAGAGGGCTCTCTCTATGAAATCAGGCTAGATAGCTAGGGTCAGGTGGGCTTTTGGAAAATTTAGGGACTTGGAACTCTATACATCGGTGTCTTGTCTGGAAGGGACTTTTTCAAGGAGGCAAGGACTTGGAACTTTGTCTAGGAGAAAGCACCTAACATGCATGGCATAAGCTCCCTAGAATAGAGTACCTCCTACCTAGAAGAGTGTCCCCTACTCAAAATATAGAACCCTTCTCTACTATGCACTTTTCTTAAAGATAAATCTGTGCATAAAATAGTACTAAGAAAAACACCTAAATTAAGAAAAGTGAGCATCTAAGTCAAACTATAAAATTATAATAAATATGGCTCTATATAAGTTTGGGAAACACTAGACAAGCATGCTTTCATACAACAACAATAAGATGCCTAAAATTGATGCGATTCTTTCATCGTTGTTATACCCTCACAACAAAATTGGAATCTATAGCATGTACCCCAAGGTTGTATGCATTTGCTGAAGGTGTAGATTGAAAGGATCTACTGAGATGAAGTACTATTGAAGGAGAAACACCTTCAAAACAATAGATAAAGTCTATTATGAATTCAACCCATTTGCACACAGACCAAGGCTACTACTAGGTACATTTCTCCGCAGAATGGAAACTACAATGTATTGTAGTGCTGCTGAAGGAAAAACACCTTTAGTGCAACACGGATAAAAATATAATAGATATTGTCACTGTGGCCTCGGTTGTTGATGATCTCATTAATATAGGTAACAACTTCGATAATTGAAAAACCAAAAGGTGAGATGCATAGATCATTTGAAATGATAGATTTGGGCATACTTTATTATTGTTTAGGAGTGTTAGTATAGAAAATGCAAGGTAACTTGTTGCGTCTTTATGTCATAGGCCAACGATGCGAAGAAATACATAAAATATTAAATAGCATGGCATAAGTCAATTGAAGGTTATTTTGAAACAGGAATGGAATTCTCCTTGTGCAGGTTCTAATCTAGTGGGTATAACTTTAAATAAGAAACTAATAGTTATGGGGTTGAAATTATCTCACAATTCATGAAAAGTCCCAAATTTGTTCACTAGAAAGAAGTAGAGTGAGTCATTAGGTTTATGGAAGGGAACACCCTATTCATAGGAAGATAACTTGAAATTAGTCAGGCATATTATTTCTCGTCTTCTTGTACGTGTGTGCTTTGAAAAGATAACCACATCCAAAGACTCAATAACAACTCTGGTAAAGTTTATAGATGTGAAGCACTTCTAAGAAAACCCATCGCTTAATGAAAATTGATTGAGGAATATGTCAAAGGATTCAATCTTGCACTTAGTCATAAAAAGGAAGTTGGGGTGTAGAGCATGTTGGGCAGCGGGTCCCCCGCGTAAGGGTTTTCGGGCTTAAAGCCCACAATTTTGGGTATTGATGTTGTAAAAGTTTCACGAAGTGCGTGGAATGCGAATTGTAGTGAGTCAAATCAAAGGGTTGTCTGCCCGAGAAAAATGTAAGATAATAGAAAGCGAGTCAATCTACCCATGGTCTGCGAACCATGGGAATGTATAAATAGAGCAAGGCTCTAGGTTTAGAAGTCATTTTTTTTTGGTAATTTGGGATCAGATCTAAAGTGTATGGGTTTGTGAATGCAACATTCGCTCTGAGCCTGTAAGTCTCAGTCATGGGTGGTAGTAGTTAGAGTAAGCTCTGCAGCTGTGTGCATAGAGGCCTGGTAGAGTCCGCAGCTATGTGCGCGAACCCCTGCAGCTAAGTGCGCAGGGTGGAATGGGATTGTACTGAAATAACAAATTAATAAAGATAAGTGTTTCTGAATTATTGTGCATCTAGTCGCAGATCTATATGTTTAAGCTTATGTTCTGGTTTTTCTAGTTATGCGCGCTGGCTATAACTATTGAATGTTTGATTAAAAACCTTATGAAGTAGATTAGATCTGTATTAACCTCAATAATAAAAAAATATAAGAAGAGCCTTGTCGCCGAGCTATGTGAAGTCCAGACACCTGTGTAGAGTAGTGCGAGTGCACAAATTGGGTCGCGACTCCTCCAAACCTCATCAAGACATCCCTAGGGTGCGAAAACCTAGTTCTAGCACCCTCCCATACTATCTTGGGTGAGACTTCAGTCTGCGCCCCGCATATTGTTGCTGAAAGGGCCGGTATTGCGGGATTTGTTTGGATAAAACACTTCCAAACCTGGGTCAGGCCCCAATAAGCCAACAAATGGTTCTGTTGCCGGGACTGGGATCTACCTAAGGGATGTCTGATGTCAGAACATTGGAACCCTACGAAGAAAGATATTGAAGATTGGTTGGATTAGAAGCTTCACGAGTTCGTGGTACAGGAAAACAAAACTCCACAGATATCTGAGAAGAGGTGGCTAGATCGCTACATATACACGGAAATCCATGAGATCTTCTTCACGTCCTTCTCGTCAGAACTGTATGAGTGGATCATGAGGCTAGCTAACAGTTAGGGAAGGTGCAAACTCGATCAACCGTTAGTGTGGACTCTAGAGTTGGTGCGCAGGCTAGAGGCATTTGAAGATAAAATCGCACGGGTAGTAGATCATTGGCTGGATCAGATAATAGGAGGGTTTATCACTGAGTTCGTGATAGACACAACCATGAGCTACAACGAAGAAGAGCTTTTTTTTCTCAAGGGACCGCGAGATAGGTACATCAAATCCCTGAATACCTGGATTAAGATGTTGTTATGTGAAAAACGAGTGATGCGAATCCATTAATGAGTGGAACGACGTGGAGCGGGAGGGCCTACAAGGGTATCGAAGGGTTAGGAAATAGTCCGTTAATTTCACCTCCGCGAGAGGACGAGGAAGAGCGCACTTGGGCTTCTCCAAGGAGTGCAGTCAGTTTGATAAGGCAACACATTCCACAGCCATCATCTCTGCTAACATCACCACTCTTGTCACCCCCGTCACCCCCATCTTCGCCCACACCACCTCAACCAAACCAGCGGTTTAACATGGTGAATGCAATCAAGTTGCCTGTATTTAGAGGAGTAGGAAGCAAAGATCCAGATCAGTTTTGGTTCGTAGTAAGAGCAGTGTGGGAAGCACATGGAGTTACGGATGATAACATAAAAAAGCCCACCTTGGTATGTGCGCTACAGGATCGCACGCTAACTTGGTATATCAAGCACTTGAATGATCATTCGAATGCCGAGATAGCGGAAATCCAGAATGCATTAAACAAAGAATTTAGCCAGCTGAAATTAGAGATGTGGTCGATCATCGAATTCAAGGAGATCACAATGCTTCTAGGCAAAACCCCCTGGGATCTGGATCAGAGATTGAAGAGCATGATCCGTGAAGCTAACATGACGTTGACAGATGCACAACACCACGCGTGGTTTGTGGCATCTTTCACACCACATCTGAGGACGACGCTATCACAGTAGAATATTTCAACCCAGGCAGAAGCATTGGAAATAGTGATGAGGTTGCATGAAACTTTGATACATGATCCTGGGTTGGGAGTCTAATAGATCCACACGCAACTATAAAAACTATGCTTGAAAAGTTTGAAATAGGATAGGGCACCTTGGCCAGAAGCGTGAGAAGAAGTATGGTGCATAAAATGTAGAAGCCAGCGCCACGATAAGGATCATTGCTCGGTATTTATGAATTATTTGGCAAGGGGCGGGGGGCTATGCTGTTGAGACCAGAGGCACAAGTAGGAACAAGTGTGGCGCCTGCGCTCTGGTGCGTGATCTATCAAGTGGGAGGAAAGCACATAATGAACAACTGTCATCTATTTTAGAAGTTTACACAGACCCCCCAGCAACTATTTTGCAATTTTTGTAGATCGGTGGGCCATGATGAACGAAACTGTCAGAGTTATGAATTGCTTATGGATCGAACACCTGCCTACAGGATGCAGATTGAGGCGCGAGGTCAAGATCCAGTTTCCGCAATAGCGCGCAGTGGGTTCCAGGGGCGAGGACGGGGACGAGGAGCAATGGGACTCGGATGAGGGCGTGGATAGTTAATCTGCTACAATTGTGGGGGACCTAGGCACTGCGTGCATGACTGTACGAATCCGACCAGAACATGTTGTCCATACTGTTATCAGTTTTATCATGAAGCGGTAGATTGCCCCACACTAATTGCACAAATGTGTGAGAAAGGAGTGCTTTAGACTACTCCAATGCAGAACATCCAAATGATGAGGTCTGAACTGCGCGAAGAAGACCCCAACGTGAACATGGTGCTCAGAAGCGGTGCAACCACAGGGGAAGATAAGGGGAAGAAACCTGAGGAGAATACATGGGTTTGCAAGGCCCCTACAAAGCAACCTGAGTTTGACTTGGAACGTGCAAAGGAGACATTTATGGAAGCTAAGAAGAGCTTTGCAAAGGCCTCTACTTCAGGTAGTAAGGACCAAACTGAGCCAAAAATGGATCCTTCTATGCTAACTACCTTTTTAGAGATGTGCATGAAGCTACTACGGGACAATAAAGCAGTTAAGGGATTATAAGAGCTAATAACTAGGTGTGCAGGGTCGGGTGAACCATGCGTGGTCTGAAAACTAGGAAAGCATGCTTTGTGCACCAGGTAGGAAATGCGACTGATAACACTGATTAGTGAATTTGAGATGGATCAGGTCATCCTGGATTTGAGTTTGGATGCGAATGTCCTACCTAAATAGACATGGGAACACATGGGCAGGCCTGCATTGCAATGGTCTCCCATTCAATTACGGATGGCGAACCAACAAAATATCTTGCCCATGGGGAGATTGCAAGGAGTCACAATGGAAATCGAAGGTGCGAGCACACAAACAGATTTTGAGGTAATAGAAATTGTGGATGACAGTAACCCTTACCCCACATTGTTAGGAATAGACTAGGCCACGGACATGAATGGAGTCATCAACCTAAAGAGAAGAAAAATGATTTTCAAGAAAAAGTCTCTCCGTGTAATAGTTCCGCTGGATCCAGTCGAAGGAGCATGCTATACCGAACCTGTGCGCGATGAGGACAATGATGATGAACTGGACTACATTTACCAAATAACGGTGCAAGACCAGGATTGGGTGAATCTGACACTGGACGAGCGAATCTCATGGGAGCGCAACAGTTCCTGCATGTTGGATTTAGATGAAGAAATAGAGGGATGGCAGAACCAACTGCATGAAGTAACAATGCTGAATTGTAATATGATGATTAGATCACTGCGATGCACGGCGACCGAAGCAAGAGAACTGCCAACAGATGGGGGTGCAACAAACATGGAGGAATCCATAGACCATGGTGAAAAGATGATATTGGAATGGAAGTGGCACGGTGTGCAAACAGGTATGTTGTGCACGACAACTACACAAGGGTGGAGTACGCATCAGAAGCCTGGGTGGAACTGGTGCGAATGTAGAAGGTGGGTGCGTGTACAGTTTGGAGGACAAAGCGAGTTGAGTGTCCACCGACGGTAAGGGATGCAGATGTATGTTGTGCAACTGCCTCCCTGATTAAGAATTGAAAATCAGAATCTGCCATGACAGCAGGAAAAGCGACGCATTCTGCCAGTCGTTCGCGACAAAGCAATCGAAAAAACATACGGGATCATGAAAAAACGAACCAATGGGCATCTACGTGTACCACAGGTTCAATGGGCCTATAGGACCATAAGCAAAAGGAGGAGTGTGAAGGTGATCCTATCATTGACGAGACAAGATGAAACCAGGAGGACAGAGGAAACTCCCTAGACCACAACCCCCGCAGTTCGGACACGATGTGAGGACTGGGGTAAAGGAATTTGGCAGCTACAGGAAGCCATTCGGCACGAGAGCTTTAAACTTCACGAACTCGATGCAGAATGGGCATGGCTAAGGAGGAAAAGCGTGATATTGGATGGAGAAATCAGCAAACTAAACAAGTGGGCTGCGCGGAACTAAGCATAAGGGGACTAGGCCTGGCCAACCCTACTATTGCATTGGAACAAGCTGCGACCCTACTATCATGGTTGCAATCGCACCTTATTGAACAAGGAAGAGTAGAACGCGATGCACTACTGGATACAAAGGTACTCGAAGGGTGCCCACACCCCAGGCTAGTAGGGAAGTGAAAGTCTCGCACGTGGGGCGCGACCACGTGACTATCTATGGAAAGCACAGTCTCAGTGCTCTAAGCAGTTGAAAGAAGGCGCGGGATTATAAACAAGTCTGTAGGAGAGCTGCATGGAAAGGAGGTTCCGTGCAAGGCCAGTCGGTCATCAAGATCGCAGTCATGCATAAGAGGTTGCGCTGTCATGTGGGAAGGCTGGAAGGTGACCGTTGAAGTCACTATTCATGATAAGAAGTCTGAGTTATGGCAGAAAGGAGCGAGCAGCAGGACATTAAGATAGGGATTCCGAGCTAGATACGAAAAGATCTGCCACTAAGAAGATATTAATGACTCAGAAGTGGAGGGAATGGTCGAATTCAAATCCAAACATTCCTATAAAACCCCTTGGGGTAGCCCCAAAATAACACTTGGATATTTGAAATTTGAGCCAGTACAGAGCAGCAAACACCCAACTACCTGGCCACCTGTGAGTATGCACCTAAGGGAATCTAGGATAGACACCATGTCAACTGCTAGAATCAGAGTAAGGTTTACGGAAGAGCCTTATCTGACCCCAGAGGAGCCGAGAGAGGTGGCCATTGCCCCAAAGGTTCCAAAGTTCCCACGCACGCCACAACCCCAGAAAGACAAGCAAACTATGGGGGTAGTTCGATTATCACTGTGATTCAGTAAATTGTCAATGGCAGAAAAGGGCAAAGCAATCACCACTGAACTCGAGGAGGAAGAGGAAGATTTACAAGCCCTGATCGCTCAAATTGAAGCACAGGATGAGGAAGAGGAAAATGTTTCCCAAGTACCTTCGGCGATAATGCTACCACCATATATCTCTCCGTGGAAAGGGATGGCCAAGATACCGAAGGACCTGGAGGCCAGGAAGAGTATGCTCCAGACCTCGCTTCTTTCGGATGAAATAAGATTTGATGGTCTACTACTGGGTTAGGTACGGAACATCAAGTTCAAATATTGGGACCTCGCGGTCAGTAAGAAGTTCCCCCAATTGGCCGCGGAGAAATTACTGTAGCAGAAGTGGTTACGGGGTGTGGAGAAGGTGGGATTACTCAATCTGAGGTGGATACCCCACTATCACTACGCAGCCATGATGATCAAAATCTTCGTTATCTGATAGTTACTATGTTTAGTACATGATGGGTATCTCTGGTTGGAGGAACCGATTCCCATCATGGCCAATTTAATACACCAAATTTCCCAGCTGCCTACTAAAGGAAATGACCCTGCAGCCATAGCAAGAACGAGTAGCGATGTGGGCCTCGCAGAAGCCATGAAGGCTAAATATAAGTTAGAAAAGTAGAAGCGAGGGTATGTAGTAGTAAGCATCAAAGACTGAGGGGTGTGCATTGCCACCCAGTTACAGGCGGGCAAGCTCATGAGAAAATTTCGTGCAGACAAGGTGTCAGCATCTATCATTGCACTCGTGGAGTAGTGTGCAGAAGGGGTTCAGTTCAACTGGGCGCAGTTTCTCTGCGATGAATTTTTGACGAATTGTAGGGAAGCCCAGGAGCAAGGTAAGACTTTCCATTATGCATGGTTGCTCCTATCAATCCCATTAGTTGTAGGAGAGCTGTCGAAGGGCAGCCAATTTCCCAACATTGAGAAGAACCTACCTGAAGCTGTGAGGTATAACTCGCTCCGGGCTACAAAAGACGCCACGAGAATTCGTGAGATCAAGGTGTTTTGGATATTTATGGAGGTGAGTATCCACACATGGATCAACTATAGACCGTGATTATCCCTGACAGTATACAATATTTTGCAAAGCGCGGCCGAGTTCAAGGCAGATATACATAATCTGTATATTCGGGCGCGAAAGGATCCAACTTGAACATGGGTAAAGCTTCTGTTCATTGCAATGGATGATGCGATTTTTGAGGCAATGGAGGCATGGCCTTCAGAGTGGCGCGCTCCAGACTTGGCAGAATTATAAAATATTGCAGCTCAGCAGCGGAAGAAGGAAATCAAGCTACACATCACAAAGTTGGCAGAAAGAACACGCTAGGAATAGAAAGTGACCACGCAACGGGAGGTGACTGAGGTAGCAACAGAACCCATCACTGTGCCTGCCGAAGAGATTGTCGAGGCTCAGGAAATGTCCATGGAGCAGGACATACAGGAGGAAGTGGAGACATAGGAATTCACAGACCTGACCACAACATCGAACCCACTTAAGAGGTCGCGTGTCAAGGAGCAGCCACCTACATGCAAAGAGATGAAGACAACAAGGACGTTGGAGGGAGATCTTCTTGCCAGCTGCAAACCAGTGCTTGATATCACTAGGGGTGCTCTGGAGGAATTGATGACAGAGCAGACCACTGTGTTGGGGGTGCTCAGAGCATAGCTGCAGGCATTACAAGTGCGACCCATAGGAGCGATGATACCGAACCAAGCGGATGATACATTCGTAGCCGAGCAGATGGTGCATGCCCAGACAATGAACACTTTAGTGTTACTAGCAAGCATTGTCCTAGCAGAAGCCGAAGGTGACATGAGGAGTTGGGGATTGAATTTGGCTGCCCTTCCTAGAGAGACCCTAGACCAGCTACAGGATGGGGTAACCGCTGAGCTCCACGCCAGGGAAGGCCATGCCCTCTAGGTCTTATTGGAGCAAAAGGGAAATCTAGAGCAAGTCAGTCTACATTGCAATTACTTGGTCGTACACAACAAAGAATTGGAACAGGCTATGGCAGAAGTCTATACCAGTGTACCAGAGCTAGCTATGCCATTGGAACTCCAAGTAGCTGAAAAGATTCATCACTTAGCCGCAGGATTCTGTAAGGCCCAAGAGGAGGCTGCCAAAGCTCAATGGGAATTGAACTTGCAGATAGCATAGCTAAAGCTGAAAGCGCAGCCCCCTACACCACCGGAAGTTAGAGAGCAGTGCCACCGCGCCCTTCAAGTAGGATTGGAAGTGATAGAGAGCACTATACAGGATTGCACAGGATTGTTGGATCAATCCTTTCTTACACTCACATCACTGCAAGAAGACCCAACGCTGCAACAGGTCGAGACAGAAGTACGGGAGTTACAGCAAGCTTATGACAATGTCCGAGGGACTACGCAAATGGTCACCCTCACTCAGTGCTTAGCCAAGATGAGGGAGGCCCAAGCCATGAAGGAATAGGTAGACGTCGCGCGCCAGAAAGGAGTCGTGCTTAAAGCATGCATCCAGCCTTGGCTGGAGGAAGCGTTCATGATCACCGCTATGATTGAGGGGAAGCTGACTCAGCTGCAGGACACATATGCACTAAGGCAGGAAGGTGCCTCCAACAATGCATCAGAAAGCTGCTCACAATTGATATAGCGGGGAGCGAAAGAATGTGTGGCAGATGTCAGTACAACGCAGACATTGCTAGATGGACTCTGAGCAAAGATCTCCACACTAGCCGAGTGACTCGGGACGAGTCACGATGATTGTGTTGGGGGCCTGTTGGGCAGCGGGTCCCCAGCATAAGGGTTTTCGGGCTTAAAGCCCACAATTTTGGGTATTAATGTTGTAAAAGTTCCGCGAAGTGCGTGGAGCACAAATTGTAATGAGTCAAGTCAAAGGGTTGTCTACCCAAGAAAAATGTAAGATAATAGAAAGCGAGTCGTTCTGCGGACCATGGGAATGTATAAATAGAGCATGGCTCTAGGCTTAGAAGTCAGTTTTTTTGGTAATTCGGGATCAAATCTAAAGTGTATGGGTTTGTGAATGCAACATTCGCTCTGCGCCTGTAAATCCGAGTCGTGGGTGGTAGTAGTTAGAGTAGGCTCTGCATCTGTGTGTGCAAAGGCCTGATAGAGTCCGCAGCGATGTGCATGGACCCCTGTAGCTGAGTGCCCAGGGCGGAATGGGATTGTACTGAAATAGAAGATTAATAAAGATAAGTGTTTCTGAATTATTGTGCATTTGGTCGCAGATCTATATGTTTAAGCTTATGTTCTGGTTTTTCTGGTTATGCGTACTGGTTATAACTGTTGAATGTTTGATTAAAAACCTTACGAAGTAGATCAGATCTATATTAACCACAATAATAATAAAAATCTAAGAAGAGCCTCATCACCGAGCTATGCGAAGGCCAGACACTTGTGCAGAGTAGCGCGAGTGTGAAAAATGGGTCACGACTCCTCCAGACCTCATCAAGACATCCCTAGGGTGCAGAAACCTAATTCTAACACCCTCCCATACTACCTCAGGTGAGACTTCAGTCCGCGCCCCGCGGATTGTTACCGAAAGGGCCGGTAGTGTGGGATTGGTTTGGCTAAAACACTTCCAAGCCTAGGTCAGGCCCCAGTAAGCCAACAGAGCATATTACCAACAAACCGACGCCAACCATAATGTGAAAGGCAGGTTAACTATGAAACCTCTTTCCCACTTTGTAGTATTGTTCCCTCTTGAATTCCAACAGGTATTTGGCTACTTAGATCCACAAAACTCGTGCTAGGTAAACTCTACATGATACAATTGTGACGTGCAAGCTTGACACACACTCTAGTTTCCCTCTAAAAGAGGGTAAGTCAAAATATTATGACAATCTTAACTGTAATTTGATCATACAATATTAAGGTATTGCAAGGAATAAACAATATACTATCAATGCACTAATGAATAACTCAAAATAAATGAATTTCTTATTGCTACAATAGCGCCTCTTGGGATTCTTGGATAAAGCACCTAACCTGCATGGAAAAATCTTCCTAGAATAGAGTACCTCCTACCTAGAAGTGTGTCGTCTACTCAAAATATAGAACCCTTCTCTACTGTACACTTTTCTTAAAGATAAATCTGTGCATAAAATAAAACTAAGAAAAACACCTAAATTAAGAAAAGTGAGCATCTAAGTCAAACTATAAAAGCATACTAAATATGGTTGTATACAATATTGAGCTATTGCATGGAATAAACAATATACTATCAATGCACTAATGAAGAACTCAAAATAAATGAATTTCTTATTGCTACAATAGCGCCTCTTGGGATTCTCGGATAGCATGGAAAAAGCTTCCTAGAATAGAGTACCTCCTACCTAGAAGTGTGTCCCCTGCTCAAAATATAGAACCCTTCTCCACTGTGCACTTTTCTTAAAGATAAATCTGTGCATAAACAGAACTAAGAAAAACACCTAAATTAAGAAAAGTGAGCATCTAAGTCAAACTATAAAAGCATACTAAATATGCCTAAAATCGATGCACTTCTTTCATTGCTATTACAACCTCATAGGAAAAGTATAATCTACAACATGTATCTCAGGGCTGCATGCATCTACTAAAGGTGTAAACCAAAAGTATCTACTAAGATGAAGTATTGTTGAAGGAGAAACACCTTCAAAACAACAAATAGAGTCTAATGTGCATTCAACCCATCTGCACACAGGCTAGGGTTGCTACTAGGTACACTTCTCCCCTAAATGGAAACTACAGTGTATTACTGCTCTACTGAAGGAGAAACACCTTCAGAGAAACACAGATAAAACTATAACATATATTGTCACTGTGGTATCGGTTGTAGAAGTTCTCATCAATATAGGTAACAACTTCGATAATTGAAAAACCAAAAGGTGAGCTACATAGATCATTTGAAATGATGGATTTGGGGATACTTTATTATTTTTTAGGAGTGTTAGTATAGAAAATGCAAGGTAGTCTGTTGCATATTTATGTCACAGACCAAGGATGTGAATAAATACAGAAAAGATTAAATAGCATGGTACAAGTCGATTTCAGGTTCTTTCGAAACAAGAATGGAGTTCTCCTTGTGCAGATTCTAATCTATTGGGTATAGATTTAAATAAGAAATTTATAGTTATGGGGTTGGAATTGTCTCACGATTCATGGAAAGTCCCAAAGTTGTTCACTAGAAAGAAGTATAGCAAGTCGTCATGTTTATGAATGGGAACACCCTATTCACAGGTAGATAACTTCAAATTATCCGGGCATATTATTTCTCCTCTTCTTGTACGTGTGTGCTTTGAAAAGCTAACCACCTCTGAAGACCAAGAAATACTCTAGTAAAGTTTATAGGTGTGCAACACTTCTAAGAAAACCCATCACTTAATGACAATTGAGCGAGGAATATGTCGAAGGATTCAATCTTTCACTCAGTCATAAAAAGGAAGTTGGGATATCCAACATCTTGCCAACAAACCGACTCCAACCATAATGTGAAATCCATGTGAACTGTGAAACCTCTTTCCCACTTTGTAGTATTCTTGCCTCTTGAATTCCAACAGGTATCTTGCTGCTTAGATCCACAAAACTTGTCCCAGGTAAACTTTGCATGATACAATTGTGATGTGCAAGCTTGACACACACTCTAGTTTCCCTCTAAAAGAGGGTAAGTCAAAATATTATGACAGGCTTAACTGTAATTTGATCATACACTATTGAGGTATTTTATGGAATAAACAATATACTATCAATGCACTAATGAAAAACCAAAATATATGAATTTCTTATTGCTACAATAGTGCCACTCTTGGGATTCTCCAAGGAGCCACTAATTTATACACATTTGGAATCTTTACTTGGTCTGCAAAAAGATTAAGCAATGGTAGTGATCACTCTTTGCCCTCCCATGGAAGGTCTATATAAAGTCAGCAATAAATTGATTTAAAAGTGAGGTATATGCCTGAAAAATAGGAGTCCGACTCTTCAACTCTAATTTAGTGGCAAGGAAATATTCAACTGTAAATGCTTGATCTTCAACAATGTAAATTTCTAGATAAATGGTTAGCGTAAATCTTTCCATTGTCCACATATCCCAAAAAACCATGTATGTTTGGACTCTGGATGTGTGTAAGAGAGGAGAGATGACATAAATAATCCATTATCATTGATCAAAAGAAAAAGTTAAAGCACAACATTCTATGGAGAATTTTTTTAAAATTTTATTACATACCTTGGAAAGTTTTAAAGGACATAACTGAAGCTTCCCTCTCCTTCCACACTTCATTAAATATGCCCCTTTTCCAATGCAGATGTGGCCTGCAAAATCACAATCAGCAAATAGAATATGAAAAGTAAGTTTAATGAATTAAAGTAGCTTTGTAATACCTCAAGCAAATGGACTATGAGAAATTGGATTCATTCTCTACAAAATATGATATAGCAAGATCTAATTACATTTTTAACTAAAACAAAGGTAAATTGGATTCATGCTCTGCATTAGACGATATAATGAGATCTAATGACATTTTCAACTCAAACAAATGTAAGTTGAGTAAGCTCAAGCTCCAAAACGATGGCATCCAACTTCTAAGTGGCAGTTACTGTATATATCTAGCTAGAGGCTATAACATAAAGATATTTGTTATATGTGAAGATAAAAAAATGAAAGGAATGTGAAATTTTGACCATCCTATAAGTTACTTTCAAGGACTAGATCAAACCATACATTGTTATCAAGATAATCAACTTACCCATTCTAGTATGCTTCTAGTATTTTCATGAGAAAACTGAAACTCAATAAACTTCAAACAACATAAATTAACCAACAATATGTCTGAGGTTGGTTACCTAAGAATTATATCATACTAAATTACCTTTTGCATCTAACATTGAAAATGACTGTGAAAGAAATGAAGATAAATCAGTGATTATGATGGATGCATGTGATGAAATAAAATAAAAAAATACCTTTCTTCTTGCTACTGATGAGCCTTCTAGGGGATTCTTGGATGAAGTTGATCCTGATCTGCTTTCTGAAATCAAAGAGACACTTTCTAGCTACTCTGATTTGATGGACAACAACCCTAATGCTTATGAAAATGAATATGGAAAGCAATAAGCATCGATGAACCTGGTCTTGAAGAAGGTGTCTCAAATTCTAATATGGATAGTATTTTAAATTTCTACAACTAGCAGAGGGTTTTCCTAGTTGGGTTCCCTAGAAAATTTTGTTTTTTTTGCTATAGTGTGACTGTGTTTTATTTCTGTTCTATTCCACTACAAATTGGTAGAGATATTTTTTGTCTTCATGCAACAATTAGTTTCAGATTTATTCATTCAAGCAGTAGCAGAATTTCAAGGAAATTCTACACAAGGGAAAATTAATCTATATTTTCACTTATATCTTTTGCAAGTAAAATTCACAACTAAATTTTCATCCAAAGTGTTTAGGTTACTAGCAAGTGGCATCACAACATATCTCAACAGCAAGGAATAAATCATACTATTCAATAAAGTTGATACTTGAGATACAAAAATCTTCCCAAGTTACGCAAGCAAGAAAATTGCTGATTTTTAGTTCTAAATCTATCCAACCAGAACAAAATTATGCCATTTTCAACACCCTCTAGTCAAAGTTATCCCTAGCCTCATTCAACTCAATTAAGAATATGTCAATCTCATTGAGATTTATTCTTCATTTCATGCTTCTAAGTTATATATTTATGCAACCTAATATATCATTTATGTTAAGTGATTATTCATTAAAAATTATTTAGTCCATCCAATGCATCTACCTAATTTTCTGATCAATTTCTGGGAAGACTCTATTAGACTTTTGTAGCAGAAAATAGAAGACTGTTTTAGTACCTAGTGTTATAAAACTCTAATCTGGAAAAAGTATTTTGGGTTGTTTCCCTAAACATATTTACAAAATTTTCAATCCCAAAATCATTTCAGGGAGAATTTTAGTCAGGGAGAAATTTAGTATTATTTTTGGAAAATTTGAATGCAACTAAAAGAAATTCTTCCCGTTTTCTCAAAAGATTCCAACACCAAATATGAGTGAATTCGCAGAACTTAAGATTTGGAAATAATTAAATTTTACTTCACTTTTCCAGGACCATATATGAGTGAATTTACAAAACCTTAGATTTGGATTCTGGAAACACTTAAATTTCAACTCACTTATTAGGATTGGAAGTTCCCTGAGATACAAACATGTAGCATTAAGGATCTACTTTGCTTGTTTAAGGACAATGTTCAGTTTATAAATAGTGATACAAGAATTGTTGTATACATGCCTGGAATAGTTCTTTGGTCACAACTAATCAAATTGAACTCCATTAATACATAACAGACAAGGTAGAATGTAAGAGAGCATCTACTTTTCAACATATACTCTGACAAAAATAAACATCTATACAGTCATATAAAGTTGTCACCACACCAAAGAAGGACTTAAAAACCAAAATAAAAATAGGAAAAAGCTTGGATTGGTATGGTTACTCTAACAAAATGTTAAATAGGATCAATATGTTAAAATGGAAAATAGTGTAGTTGATTATGATTTATTGAGCCCAAGGGGTTAGCCCAACCGAATGTCATTAATGTTACTGGGTATTTGGCTAGTTCTGTGCTGGAAGGTGCCCTGTTTGAAATCCCTTGGGTGAGGTGCACTAGTCAATGCCAATGGGTTTACCAGGGATGCCATCCATGAATGTGGGGAAACGTCCATTGGGATTCCCCATAGAGTTTTTCTTGGAAAGAATAAAAGTAGGATTTCCTAAAGAGAAATTTTGAGATGCATATAGTGTACACTCAATAAAATCAACTCTATAGAGACAAACCATAAAAGAAGGAAAAAGACATATGCTTTTATGTATGTTCCATCGTTTTCCCTCCCGCTGTATGAAAAGTGAAAATATGTTACTCTTAAACTTAAAAGTAAGGATGAAAAAAATAGTGAATTTTGAACCAGTCCTCCTTATGTGGAAGAAGACTAAAAGTGGGGGTGAAAAGTGAAAATATGTTACTCTTAAACTTAAAAGAAAGGATGAAAAAAATAGTGAATTTTGAACAAGTCCTCCTTGTGTGGAAGAAGACTAAAAGTGGGGTGGAAATGCAACAATGTTAGAAATGAAACATACTTGGGCTCCATTAATGGATTGAAGAGGTAAAACCTTAACTCACAACTCTCTTCAATCTCGTTTTCCCTCCCACCCTGTGAAAAGTGAAAATATGCTACTCGTAAACTTAAAAGCAAGGATGAAAAATAGTGAATTTTGAACCAGAGATTTGAGGTGTGTGTACTCCTCCCCGTGTGGAAGAAGACTAAAAGTGGGGTGTAAATGCAGCGAGGTTAGAAATGAAACATACCTAGGCACCATTAATGGATTGAATATCCAATGGTGGGTGATCTGAGGTATGTGTACTCCTCCCTGTGTGGAAGAAGACTAAAAGTGGGGTGGAAATGCAGCGAGGTTAGAAATGAAACATGTATGGGCACCATTAATGGATTGAAGATCCAATGGTGGGGTTTGATATCAGTCTGCTACTGGTAAACCCTTAATTCACAACACTCTTCAATCTCGTTTTCCCTTCCGCCCTGTGAAAAGTGAAAATATGCTACTCTTAAACTTAAAAGAAATGATGAAAAAAATAGTGAATTTTGAACCAGTCCTCCTTGTGTGGAAGAAGACTAAAAATGGGGTGGAAATGCAGTGAGGTTAGAAATGAAATATACCTAGGCACCATTAATGGATTGAAGATCCAATGGTGGGGTTCAATATTATTTTGCTATTGGTAAAAACTTAATTCACAACTCTCTTCAATCTCGTTTTCCTTCCCGCCCTGTGAAAAGTGAAAATATGCTACTTGTAAACTTAAAAGCAAGGATGAAAAAAAAAGTGAATTTTAAACTAGAGATCTGAGGTGTGTGTACTCCTCCCTATGTGGAAGAATACTGAAAGTGGGGTGTAAATGCAACGAGGTTAGAAATGAAACATACCTGGGCGCCATTAATGGATTGAAGATCTAATGGTGGGGTTTGATATCAATCTACTACTGGTAAAACCTTAATTCACAACTCTCTTCAATCTTGTTTTCCTCCCTCACTGTGAAAAGTGAAAATATCTACTAATTTTCCCTCTGCCCTATGAAAAGTGAAAATAAACTACTTGTTTTAGAAAGTAAATGAAGATTGGAATTAGGAGGGCTTTCTTACATCGAAATTAAGGCTGAATTTTTTCAAAAATGTTAAAATTTTCCTCCCTAAAAAACAATAATTACAATATTTATAGAGTATAGAGTAGATGTGCAGGTGTAATGTAAGTATGTAAAAAATTCTAAATATGGGCTTAGTTAAAGAATAATAGTAATAATAATAATAAAAGTCAAAAGTATGGGGATGAGTACAAAAATCTAAATGTTGGCTCAATTAATAATAAAAATAATAAAATTCAATTTTGTTATATTTTGATTTTGTTATTAACTTGTGAATAGGTTTTGTTACAATACCATAAGCCAATACTATGGCTTATCAATACCTCAAGCCCAAAAACCATAACTTATTTCACAACCAAAATATTTTATAACAATATGAAAAGATTCTTAACCATGGATATTCACCAACCACTTTACAGTGGATATTATTAACTTGTAAAAAACCGTTTTTGCTATAATACCATGGGCCAATACTATGGCTTATCAATACCACATGCTCTAAAAACATAACTTATTTCAAAATCAAAATATTTTATAACAATATGAAAATATTCTTAACCATGGATATTCATTCTCACTTTACCATGGATATTATTAACTTGGAAATAGACTTTATTACAATACCATGGGCCAATACCATGGCTTATCAATATCACATGCCCAAAAAACATAACTTATTTCAAAATCAAATATTTTATAAGAATATGACAGGATTCTTAATCATGGATATTCACCCCAGCTTTGTCATTGATATTATGAAATTGTGAATAGGGTTTGTTACAATAGCATGGGCTAATGCCATGGCTTATCAATACCACATGCCAAAAAATCATATCTTATCTCACAATCTAAATGTTTATAACAATATGACAAGATTCTTAACCATCGATATTCACCCCCACTTTACCATGGATATTATTAACTTGTAAATAGGCTTTGTTACAATACCATGGGTCAATATCATGCCTTATCAATACCACATGCCCAAAAACCATAACTTATTTCACAATAAAAATATTTTAATTTAATTCAATTTTATAACATTTTTTATTTGAAGCTAATAGGAAAAGGTTTGTAATTAGTTTTGAGATATATATAAACCCTCTATCCTCACGACTACTAATATTATTCCCATATAAATTAAATTAAGGTTTTAATAAAATTAAAAATGAGAATACTTTTGTATTTAAAGATGTGAAATTTATATAATACAAATATTAGTAAGAACCAACATAGATTTATCTTAACTAGGGATCCAAGTGATGATAGAAAGAAAAGTGAAGGGAAAAGAGGGGGAGGGAGATAGTGACAAAGATGGAGGGTGGAGAGAGAGAGATAGAGATAGAGAGAGAGAGAGAGAGTGATGGGGGGAGACAGAGAGAAGGAGGTAGGAAGAGAGAGAGGGGAGATAGATCAGAAGGGAGTGGGGGAGAGAGAGATGGAGTTGGAGGGTGTTACACAAAAATATCATCACCATGACTATTTGCAGTCAGTATGGGTCTATCATCACTTATACTGTCCTCCTAAGCAAGTCTCAGACCTTAGCTCTTCATGTCAAGCTTTGAAAATGAGAGAAAGACATTAAAAATCAACAAAGCTTTGGTTCCGCACTTTCTCTCACTGTTTCCTGCGGTCTCGCACCCCCTGTTCACATTACCTGCGGACCTGCCCGCTCTGTCTTTAAAAGGGTGGGTGCGGACCCCTGTGAAAGTCAAAAAGGCACAAGTTTACTCTAAAAAACTCACTTTGGGTTAATTCTAGATGATTCTAGAAGGAACTTTGACGTGGATTGTTCGCTCTTAGGTGGTTCATGCATCCCAAAAGAGAAGGAGCTAATCCCTTGATGAGAGGAGTTATCCCTTTGAAGGAGGACCTAGTAACTTCCCTCCATTGCACTATAAATTAAGGCATTGGGTTGGTTGCTAGGGAGGTTAGAAGCTGAACATTTTTTAGGGTAAATGCTCTTGGAATTGAGACTTCCTAGTTAAGCTTGAGAGGAGAGATCACATACCTTTTGGCTTCATTGGGAAGAGAGTGAAACTTGTAAAAGTAGAGGAGACTTCTTGTTGGACCCTGGGAGGAGCTTGTACAACATCAAGGCACAGGTTGTAAAGTTCTTCTTTGATTTGAATTAATACAATCAGATTCATTTTTCTCAACAAATTGTCTTATGTCATTTGTTTCATGAATTCCTTGATCATCATGATAAGTATGCTTTATGATATTGGCTTTTCAGGTGCTATTTAATTTGTGTGCTTGTTTGTGTTTGCAGATTCGCTACAAGGGAGCTCATTTGAATCAAAGGAGCAAGGCTTCCACAAACTTGCATTGGACCCAAGGTAGGCCTAAAACACTTGTTTGCCTTTGTTTATAAATTGCATATTTAGAGAAAGATAGTTTTTGATTGGCTTGCTTGTCACTAGATATCATCAGATACTAGGGAGGTCAATCTTGTCCGCAAGATCGACTCATTTTGTGTGACAAAATGGCGACCATACTGGGGACTTGATTTCTTGATTTGCTTTACTTTGACCTAAGAAACTGTGTTTTTGTTTCTGTTTTTGGCTTGTTGTGTGTGGAATTGGGTAGATTTAGTAGATCTTGGATTATTTTTTGTTTTTCATAACTTTGGGAGAGGACCGCACCCTCGGCTTGCAACACAGTGCGGACCTATCCACACTTTTGCTTTTCACACAGAGCGGTACCGCACCTATGTGAACTGTGGGCCTGCAGACCTGTTGTGCTCTACAACAACCCCCCATTTCTTATCATTTTATTTACAAAATTATCATATGAAATGGGTCCCTTTAGAAGTTAATTGGTATCAATATTGTATTGTTCAAAAAGGTCCGATAACCAAATGAAAACATTATATAAAAAACCTTTTGAAAAACCCATTTTGATCAAATAAAACAATCTTTTATCATTGCGATAAAGCGATCGCAAGATCGCATATCGCAATGACATAGAGAACACAAATAAGTGACATATTGGTTTCCGCCGATGCGATATCGCTATCGGCTATCGGCGATACTCTATACGCAGTCTTAAAGCACCCCAAGCCTTTCACCCCGATGCGATGCGATATCGCAATCGGCAATCGACAATATCCTATGCACAATAATAAGGCGCCCAGGTGATGCAGCCCGATGCGATGCGATATCGGAATCGGTAAATTGGCGATATGTTGTCCATGTCATATATAATCCCTATTCTCCCGACACGATGCGATATCGGCTATCGGCGATTGGGGGTTTTAAATGGTGTCAATACAAGAGGTTAAAGCTCTCCCCGATGGCTGATTGCGATAAAGCGCAGTTTTCAAAAAGGCATTAAATGGAGGGATATTATGATCGAATCATATTTAAAGCTTAATCTGTTAAACAATGATGCACCTGCGCCCAACCGCCAAAATATCCATAGCACGCTTAAGCGGGCCATTCGGCCGAATAATGATATAATGGGCATTTAAGATTGGCAGGTTTTAAACGACCATTTAATGTGATCGTAAGTCCTAAAATCCTCCCATGGATTGTATCTGCGCCCATTTTAAAAGCTAATCCCTGATTACGCATCAGTCACTATAGCTCATTACTTTGAAGTTTTCATTGCCAATTCTCCGTGTTACGTTTATTTTCGCCTCTGTGCAGAATTCATCCCAAGGAGAAAGCTCAAGAAAAATGGGGAAGAAATCCAAGAAGACCACAGGCACTTCCGCTGCGCCAGCTGCAGGACAAGCTGCCACTGACAAAAAGAAGGGATTGATATCTGATACTACATGTTCGGGTCTCGTCAGAACTACTTGGCAAGGTACCTACAACCTGATTGAAGCCGAAGAACCAGTAGTGACAACAGTAGAAGCTACTGCAGATTCTACTCGGAAATCTGAGGGTACTCTCAAGGACTTAGCTGACTCCTTCCTTCACCGGATAGCAGCTAGAGAACAAATTCTCCCATATACTGACGTAGTGTGGTGGGAAATTGAGGAAATCCCAGTCCTGGATAGAACCTTCAGCACCAGAGACGGGAGAATTTTCGGGTCATTCAGGGCGGATGATCTAAGGCAAATGTATCATTTGCCTGAGCCAGAGAAGATATACAATAAGGCGTTCCTGGAGAAATTCGCAAACGAAAATGAAGTTGAATCCGAACCCATCCGGGATTGGAGACAAAATCCGGCAAAGCACAAACATGAGTCTTCTGGTAAGTACTCAGTTGATTCCCTGGCTTCTCCTTATTGCTATGCTGGAATAATGATGTGTAGATTGTGGGGATTGCATGACTCTGCTAATTTTACCATAGAAATGGTTCCCCTAATGGACGCAGTATGCAACAGTGTAATTATGGATTGGGCCACTATTCTCTCAGATAAACTAGCCTCAGCTCTTCCTGAATTTAGGAGTAAGACCCGCGTTTCTGAAAGGATAATTCCCCCATTCTATTACAGTGCCTATGTCTTAGATACCTTGTGTTTTAATTCTGAATTTCCTGTGCTCGGCTGGAGGTGGAAACCACAAGACCCCATGCCTATTCACATATACCATCAGAAATTATGTAAGTCCTCTTATAAACACCATTTGTATCAAGTCTGCAATGGTTTTATGTTACCTGTTTATTATTCTATTTTTGATAAACCCGCTCCAAAGATTTCTTATCAAGCCGGAATTGATTTAACCTCAATACGTAGATGGTTCGGGGAGGAAAACTTCACTTATATAAGAATTTTTGGTAGTCAAGCTGAACCTCATGTCCTCCCTTTATACATATCGGATAAACTGTTGGCAAGAGAAATCTCTTACCAGATTATGGCTGAGAGTGTTACACAGACTCTCAAGAAAAATAAGAAGCAGGGCTGGCCCTCTTTTCCCTTGAGATGTGGTGTCTATACTCTGCATGATCTCAAACATGCAGAAAAGGAAGCCACGAATATTAAATCATTGACTCTGGCGACTCTCCCAAATAGGCAGTTTGATCCAAACAAAGTTGCCTATACTGCACTAGAACAGGCCAAATTGACAAAATTTGATCATAAAGAAGATATGTTTGACGACCTGTTCTCTTCAGCTGAGACAATAAATCAGGTTAAAGCATTCGCCAAAGTGAAATATAATGATGAAGGGCTGACTGAATTTAATAAACTTAGAGAGCAGAGGTTGCAAACTCTGCCTCTAGATTTACTAGCGACAACCCCAGCGACATCATCAAGCGAGCCTGATCGACAACAGTCAAAGGAACCTCTGGTTATAACAAAGGATCAGAAGAAGGAACAGGAGGAAAAGCAGAAGAGAGAGCAGGAAGAACAACAGAGAAAAGAAAAAGAAGAAAAGCAGAAGAGAGCGCAGGAGGAAAAACAGAGAAGAGAGAAAGAGGAAAAACAAAAGAAAGAACAGGAGGAAAGACAAAAGAAAGAGCAAGAGGAAAAGCAGAAAAGGGAGCAGGAAAAAGTGCGGAAGGAGTCCCAAGCTGAAAAACAAAGACAAACCACCATTGATGTCAATATAGATACTCATATTGACCCTAAATTGCTCCAGGAATGGAAGCAATTTGATTCCATCATCAGTGGGTTGGAATGTTCAAAGGATACAGACACTTCCAAGACAACGGACACACCGGAAATCACTTCATCACAGGTTCTGAGTGGAACCAGCGGCCCACCCATTTCTAAAGAGGTAGAGATAATACCAAGGGACCCCTCCGACCAAATCATTCTGCAGGTAGAAGATATTCCTCCCCTGGATGTCTTCTACAGCCCAAGGCATAAAGCAGTGGTTAAACGACAAAGGAAAAGAAGAAGGACTGATCAACCTTCCCTTTTCCCAGAGCAAACTGTTACGGGCAATGTGGTTTGGAAGGAGGAATTTGACCCCTCCGATGACCTAACAAAACTGTCACAGTATGCGGGAGCCTATTCGGCAGCGACAATTGATAAGGCATCGGAGGTAAGTCTTCTACTGAAAACCAAGGATCAAGAGATTTTCTCATTACAGGCGCAGTTAGCTGAAACCAGGCAGAAGGCGGAGCAGGCAGAGCAGCAATTGTTGACGCAACAACAATTAAACAGTCAACTGACTCAACAATTGCAGGCAGAAAAGCAAAGGATCGACCAAAGCGCGATCCAGAAACAGAAGGAATTATCAGAGGCATTGGCACAATTAAAGGCAGCAAATGAGCAAATGATGAAAACAAAAGATGAGCAAATTGCTCAATTGTCATCACAGCTCGAAAAAATAAAGGGTGTTCCACAAGTGGCTGAATTCAGAGCAGAAGCATTACAAATAAACACTGCATTAATATCCCAAATTAAGCTTCTGTGTCAACAAATCACCCAGGCAGAGCCACTGTGTGAGTTAACGACATCCATAAATAAGCAAGTGGAGAAGGCCAGAACTGAATTGGATCAGGCCGAAGAAACCATAGCTGCATTTCTTGACTGGCAAGACTCTGATCAAGGACAAGCGGCAAATTTGCCCAGGATCCTAGAACCACATAAAGATATACTCTTCACAGAATGGCAGTCCCAGTTAATGAAAGTAGAGAGGGCGGCTTCAAGATGTAAATAAACTTCTAGCAATTTAGTTGAGTTAGTTAACAACACTCTCTACTTATCAAATATGATTTCCCAATGTACACCAGGAAAGTTGACAACTATGAAAACATTGGAGCAATCATGTTATCCAGATTTAGAAGAGAAGGGGAGATTAATCGCTGGGATTAACAGTTTAACCTGGGACACGTATTGGTTCTTCCTGGTCAAGCCACATACACAGAGAGCCGCCCTTAAGTGCCTAACAGATGCAATCGGGTATATTATTCCCGATATTGAGGATGCCACCTATGCCGCCCAGCTCAGCTCGCGCCTCAACAAACCACCTGAAGTAGAGCCAATGCTTGCGATAAGTCAGCTCAGATATAAAGGCAAGCAGCCTACCTGATGAATCATGCCACCGACTGCCAGATCACTGAGAAGAATAGGATCAAGATTGATTGATGCCAATTTAATAGGATTTCTGTTTTATAGATAGGTAGATTAGTTAAGTATTTATAGACCCTTTTGTTGTTTTGGAAAGGGTCGTAAAGTTTTGTACCAGACTTAAAGACTGAAGTTTGCACTATTGTGCTTCGGTCAACATTCTTTTATGAAACTGGACCAGTTGTTCTTAATTCGACAAGGAAGCTTTTTATGCAATTGTGCACTATTGTCTTTGCTGAGAATGTTTTTGCGTTGAAGGAAGAATTACAAGTAGCGATTGATATTGGGAGTGTCAAACAGCTCATATGGTATTTCTATCTATGTCTGAATTCATTCCTTTCATATGAATTGTTATTTAATTATTCTTGCTATTATTGATTATATGCATGCGCTTTAACAACAGATCTATATTCCTTCCACTATTGGATGTTTTATGATGTGCCTTTCTTTTAATCATGTATGTGTCAATGATATAAATGATGAGTGTAGTAATATCGCTTTAATCACTTTGCTTAACTATTTAGGCACAGTAATCTTGAATGAAATAATATCCATGTCTGTTAGATGGAGTCATCTATATGCCTGTCTATAGACACAGACCATCAAGCACTACACTTTAAAGCTCAATAGGTTCCCGGGATAGGTCATAGTTTTGTATTCTTGTTAATAGATTTAGTTATTCTCCCATCACTAGCTTAGTTAATAAATCATCCATTCATTCCGTTTATCCACTTCTGGGAAACTGGTCCCATCATCCCCAGTCGGAGCCACCATTCCAAACGGAAAAGGAGCTGTACTAAGGTCCGGACCGGGTGGTTATCCCCCAATGTTGTTGCAACTATTTTTGGGGCATCAACAAGACCCTGTCAAAATTCTGGAAAACTTGAGATTTCCTCTTTTAGTCAGCTTAGTTTTTGTTTAGATGTTATTATCCCCTGCCCAGACTTGCATGTGACTTGTCAAGAAGTTTTCTTAGGTTAATTCCATTGGTGTTAGGGCTTTAGGTGAAATTCCTAGAAGTTTTGGTTGCCGGGCTTGGTTTTCATTTTGGTCTTGTAGTAGCTCAGAGCTAAAAATCTATAGAAGCCTCAGATCACCTTGGTTTTTACTGGCCTTCTTATGAGTCTGACCATTTGCAAAATCTACCTTTGTTGAGGAATCCACCTTGTGTTTTCTCTTTGCGAAACTTCGAAAAGACTTGTGTTAAAAGTTTGGATTTCATTTTTAGAAAAGAAAACAAAAATTGGTTGTTTTTTGACTGATTTGTGATTATGGAAAAATTAGTCCTTAGTTTGCTTATAGCTAAGTAAAACATCCTTGAAAAGACATCTTGTAAACTTTTACTTCAAATAGTTTTTTATAGTTTATAGATCTCAAGATTAGAATTTTTGATAGTTTTGAGTGTTTTATAAAAATAAAAAATCTCTTTTGGAAAAAGTTTCTTTTTGTAGTATTTGAGTGTTTGAAAGAAAAAGGAAATTTTTGGGAAAATAACTAGTTGTCTCATTTTGAGTGCATTGGAAAAGACAAAAATCTCTTCTTTTGATTTGTTTTTTAAGGAAAAGATTTGTGTTTACAAGTTTTGCATTCTCAAACTCTTTCCTAGCTAGAAATTCATTGAAGGGAAAAGATTGCTTACCATCTTAAGTGCATTTTTTAGTGATTTCGAGTCGAGTCTTCACACCACAAGTTTCATCTCTGCACCTCTTGATTTAAACAAAAACCAATGAAAATAACGCTTAGAGTAAAATCTATCTAGTAATATTTTTATTTTTAGGGCTCTATTACACCAACATAGCTTAGGCTAGTGTCTTGGAGTAGGGAGTAATTAACTCTCCAAGGCAGTAAAACAAACAAGTAGCTGTATCTTGTGGTAGGAGAAAAATCCAATTGTTGCATCTATGCTCTGGGAAAGCTCCTCTTAAAGGAGAAGCACGAGATCGTGTCCAAACCAGTGTGGGAATCAATCCTTACTCATTGGGAACAACGCCAGATATTCACGTATTAAAAACGGTAAACCTCGGGTTAACCATTTTCGAAGAGCCTGGGGTCACTTGTTGGTAAACCTTGGATTATGTCAAGGAGCCTTCAAGGGGATTGAGCTTGTTACTCTGCCCTTGCGTGCGTATCAGATCGTAGGCTATTCCCCCAGGTATATTTGTTTCCTTTGGTAACCATAGTGACCATATTCTATAGGATTCTTCCTAAGGTGATGGTGGAGGGAAGATCCCACTGTACCTGGAGCAGACGTCAGCTAGACTCACTTGGATTTTCTAGGGGTTTCTCTTCACTCGAGACGGTTTAGTGGAGGAACTTGTGCTAGTCTATTCATTAAGTAGGTTGCCGGGGTAACTATTCCAACTGCCATTTCTGTATTGAACTTTGCGACGTTGGATTTCATCACCAACTAGTGTTTTCAGTACGGAAAGTTAGTGTTTGTGTGTGGTTTGATCTCCTAGATTCTTTAGGTGTGTGATTCAAATCTGTTTGGTTCTTTAGAAGCTTTAGGTGGTTTCCATTGAGATTTTACTTTGTTTGCGTGTGAAGTAGTTAAAATATTAATCGTGGCTGAATTACTGAGGAAGTCCCATAGACTTCGGGGCCAACCTCCTGAGTTTTCACCGAACCAGCCTGAAGGGTTAAGAGCCCTTGTAACTCCTAGAGACAGTAGAGTTGGGTCACCTGAAGAAGGAGAGTCTTCTTTGGTGGTACATCCTGATTTTCAAGCTTTAGTAACAGATTATAATCCACAGTCTATGTCTGTTTCCGAAGTTACTGGTAGTTTTTCATCTACTAGTGACTTAGGTGAGGAACCTGAAATATCTGAACCTGAAAGTGAATTTGCTGCTACTCCAACATCGGGATTTACCTCTCCAACTTCTAGTGGTCCTGGTTCACCCAGGGTAGAAAGAATAATTACCCAAAATCTTCCTTCTGGACTTATAGCTATTGAAGAACTTGCTACTCCGGAAGAAGAAGGTATCCCTATCCCTGAAAATCAACCTGTTATAGAGCTTAGGGAGCGTGAATCAATCTTTTACAGTCCACCTAGGAGCAGTGCTTGGTATCTTTCATTGACCAATTTTTTGGAAAACCCGGGACTAAGTTTTTCACCACCTCGTATTCCTTTTCACCCAACACCTAGGGGTTACTATCCTCCGTTAAATATGTCAAGACAGTTGTCCATGTTTTATCAATCTCTAGAAACCTTTTTGTACGGCGGTCCTTCTGTTCCCTCTGGGTATCAGTCACTTACTGGTACTTTTTCGGGAGCATCTCCTCAACCCATTGAACAAGGGTTATTAATTGGAAATAATGGAACTAAGCCGTTGAGTGTAGAAGATATTCTCATCATGTCAGGTACTATTCCTAATCCTCAACCTCAAGGTGGCCAGTTACCGCTTGGGGGGCAGCCTCAAAGTCCTCAATTATCGCTTGGGGGGCAACCTCAAGGTACCCAATTTGCACCTAGGGGGTAACCTCAATGACAATACATACCTACGTGACAGTACATTCCTCAAGGTCAATCCCAGACTCAATATGTACCTCAGGGTCAACCCCAGTATCAATATGTACCTCAAGGTCAACCCCAGTATCAGTACGTGCCTTAGGGTTATCAACCTCAAGGTCAGTACTCGAACCAAGGTTTCCAACCACCTTCCGGTCAATCATATGTTCAAGGAACTGGAAATGTACCTCTGAATTATCAACCCTACCCTCAACCCGGTTATGGTCCTCAATATTCTCAACCTGTTATGGGTCCATACCCCGGAATGAACTTAGTGTGGGATCCATCTCAAACTCAACAGGTCTTGCAACTGAATGTACAGTTGTCATCTCAAACTGGACAACCCTTGGTTTCTGGTTCACCCCAGCAACCTGTCCAGTCTACTATTCAAACTTCTGCACCTTCTGTAGTTTCTCAACCTGGGCCTAGTACGCCTCGTACTTCGCCTCAAACGGCTGCTGCAACATCTGTTCAATCTACCCCACCTACTTCTGGAGTATCGACAGCTCTGGTTTCTACTGTTCCTATATCAACTCCTCAGACATCTTTACCTCAGTCTAGATCCACAATTCAAACTTCGGTTCAAATGCCTGTAGGACAACCTGGTTCAAGTATGGTTGTCACAAGTCAACCTCAATTTACTTATCAACCGTACCAGGGACAGTACCAATTCGGTCCTGTTGTGCAGCAGCCAGTCTATCAGTATCAACCGTACCCTGGGTATACATATCAACAACCTCAACAACCCCAGTATGGTCCGGTTAATCCTGGTTTTCCGGGAGGATATAATATCCCAAATGCAATTCCAATTCTTAGTTATCCTGGATATCCTCCTCCTAGGGCTGGTCTCATGACCCAGAGTTTTAGCGACCCTAATTGTCAGTTACCGCTTATCGCAAATTTTGACTTGCCTGACTTGTCGCGCCTTACGAACGATCCCATTAACTATCTTCCATTTTGGCCGCCAATGCCGAATAAGTTGCCTAGTGATATTCCTAAGTTTGAAGGAAAATCAGGAGAGGACCTGTCAAACCATGTGATGAGTTATCACCTCTGGTGTGCGTCTAATTCCATTTCAGATGATTCAATCCGTTTAAGGCTTTTCCAGCGCACTCTAATTGGTCTTGTGGCCAAGTGGTACATTGAGTTACCACGAGCCACTTTTTATAATTTCAGTCAGCTAGCTACTTCGTTTTTAACTCATTTTCAGTTGCCTATCAGATATGACAATGGCACGAAATTACCAACATCATTAAAGCAGTCAACGTCCACTTACATTTCAGATCACATTCATGAATGGAGACGTCGACGGCGTTTAGTGAAAGTTTTTATTCCGGATCAGATCTTAGCCGAATGGTTTGTAAAATCTTTATTGCCAAAGATCACTGAGGATGTAGCTAAGGCCGGAGTTGTTACTGAGGAGCAAGTAATTGCTCAAGCACAGTACCTTGACTTAGTTTATACATAGTCAGGTACGTTACACGAGAAAATACTTGATCTTCCTAAGCAAAATCAAATCGCTGTAGCTCCTTCAGGGTCTCATGCCGCTGATGGTATGATTGGTACGATTAATACCAAAAGTAATAAGAAGTCTTCCAAGAATTCTTCTCCTATCATAACCTTGCCAGATTCCTCGAGAGGAGATTCTTTCATAGAAATTTCCATCGATATTCATGTTGTAGAGTCATCTACAGCCAAATCAAAATCCGGCGATAAGAAGAAAGGGAAGAAGAAAAATAAAAAAGTTAAAAATTCGAAAGAGAAACCAGAAAAAGCGGAATCAAATGATGAGAAATGAAAACCTCGTTATCCTTGTCTCATTTGTGACGAAGAGCATTTTACAAGAGACTGCCCTCATCGAGCAGAGGTTGCGAAAATTGTCAAAGGTTCCTAAACGCCTGCTGTTTTGAAGGATCCTTTACCAAGTCAAGACAGTAAGATGATAAGTTCTTCCTCAAATGCCAAGGAAGAACCCATAATGATGATGTCCCATGTTAGGATTGCGACTCAATCGCATGATTATGGAAGTAAAAGTCCTGTTGATGGTAAAGAAGCATAATCTTCTCATTCTAACCCATCAACCTCAGCTCCCAGTTCCGATCCGCTACAGATTGAGAAACCTAACCCAGACTTAGTAATCAAACCGCCCACCAAGGGTATACTTCGAAAGTCAGCTTTCAATCCACATGCGAGAGCGGCTTAGAACTATAGCATTGTTGAAGATTTGGCTGTTTCACCTTCAACAATGTCGGCTTTGGAAGTGCTGCAATCATGTCCAGCACAGCGTAAATTACTATTGTCGGCTATAGGAGCTGTTGACGTTCAGGACTCGAACCTTATAATTTTCGATCTAGAAAATAGTACACTGCGCTTACCTCATCAAATGGCTTTCCAGATCCCAGTGTTAGTAAAAAACAGACCTATTTATAGGACTGTGATTGATGAGGGAGCCTCAACATGTATTATGTCGATATAGTGTTGGAGATCGCTTGGTTCTCCTTCGCTAAATCAATCCCCAACGATTCTAAAGGCCTTTGATGGCTGTGGGTTTCATCCTTTTGGCATTCTACAGGATTTACCTATAGGGGTAGAAGGAAAAACTGTTAATCTAGATGTGGAGGTGGTTGATGCCCCTCTAGATTACAACCTTCTCTTGGGTTGTAGTTGGTCTTACGCTATGACAGCTGTTGTTTCATCGGTCTTTCAGCTTATAAAGTTCCCTCATAATTGAAATATCGTAACTATAGACCAGCTAACTTACTTTTCATCCGACCCAACCTCTTCTGAAAGTATTCAGCATGTCGGCAAAACGACTATCCCGTATAAGGATGTTGGAGTAGGACTAGTTAAAGATGCTGGTTTACTGGGAACTTTTCCTTTTCCTCCTATCAACGCATCGTCTTCTACTGCAACCATTCATATGATTTCATCAGACATTATTGTTTATGATGATCCTTGGATCGTACCTTCTGAATCTGAGATAGACTCATTTGGTGATGTTATGCCTTTGAGTCCATATGAAATTGCGTATCAGGCCGTGCAGTCACTTTCTGACCCATCTTCAACCAAAATTGACTTAATGAATGTGGTCCATGAGGAATCACTTTCAACATCAAACTCAGATTCAACAATGTTTTCCGAACTTGTTCACTCTGATGAGAAAATTCGTGAAATCCTATGTGTCGATGATTTACCATGGGAAGATCTTCATCATAGATCTTCGTTCTTACCCGAGAGTGATCATTTTGAAAATGATTTTTCATCAATTTTTACGACTGAATATGTCAAGGAACCTCAGAATCCAATGAAAAATCCTGATTCAGAGTTAAATTTGGGAAACATTTCTCGAACTATTCCTATTGATATTTCGGTTAAGCCTGGAATTATTGAAAACATTCATATAGGTGCCTCTTTTACGGAAGATGAATTTCAAACATATAAGGTCCTATTTCAAGAATTCTGCAACGTGTTTGCCTGGTCATATGAGGAAATGCTAGGAATTGACCCAACAATTGTTGTTCACGAAATCAAAACTTACTCGGATGCTAAACCCGTCTGGCAATGTTTGCGTCATATCCACCCGAGAAAAGTTACTGCTATTAAAGCAGAAGTTGAAAAATTACTCAAAGCAGGTTTCATTTATCCAATTTCATTAACGGATTGGGTATCGAATATTGTTCCTGTTAACAAAAAGCAAGGGAAAATAAGAATATGTATCGATTATAGGGATATTAATCGAGCCTGTCCAAAAGACAATTATCCAACTCCCTATATCGATCAAATCATTGATGATTGTGCCGGCAGCGAAATATTCTCCTTCATGGATGGTTTTTCTGAATACAATCAAATCAATATTCTACCTGCTGATCAACCAAAAACGGCTTTCATTTGTCCATGGGGGACATTTTCTTACTGCAAATTACCTTATGGGCTCAAGAACGTCAGGGAAACGTTTCAAAGGGCCATGTCTTACGCGTTTCATGACATCAAGCATATTGTGCAACCCTATCTCGATGATTTGCCTGCTCATTCATTACATCGAGCTAATCATCTCATCCATGTACGAGCAATCTTTATGAGGAGTAGACATTATCATATTAGGTTGAATCCACACAAGTGTGTTTTCTGTATAGAAATGCGTCGGTTACTGGGGTTTGTTGTTTTGAAAGCCGACATTCGCGTCGATCCCTCGAAGGTTGAAGCTATTGTCAAATTGCCTCCTCCTTCGAGTCTTCGCCAACTCCAAAGTTTGCAAGGGAAAGCAAACTTTTTATGTCGATTCATTCCTAACTACGCCGAGATTACAAAGGGTTTTACCCGGTTGTTGAAACAAAATACTCCATTCTTTTGGGATGAGATAGCTGAGAAATCTTTTGATGCACTAAAACACGCGTTGACCCATGCATCGTTATTGCATCCTCCCAACTACAACTAGGACTACTTCTTATATCTCGCAGCCTCCCATTCCACCATTGGAATGGTGTTAGTTCAGGAATATGAATTTGGTACTGAACATGTGATATATTACCTTAGTCGAACTTTAAATCCAATTGAGCTAAAATACTCACATGTGGAGAAATTGGCATTGGCAGCTGTTCAAGCTGTCCAATGTTTTCGTCATTACATTTTACTACGTAAAACTACAGTAATTTCTGATTGAAACCCTATGATCTATATTTTGACCAAGCAATTGCTAGAGGGAAAGTACTCCAAATGGATTGTCATCCTACAGGAGTTCGACTTGGAATTTGAAAAGTCTAAGTTGAAGAAATCTTTAGTCTTTGCGGAGTTAATGTGTGACTTCCCGCATGCTGACACGGAAACTATGGCAGAGGAGTCCATTGCGGACAAATCCTTGTTTCTAATCAGCACTTTAGATCCATGGTATGGGGATATCATCGTTTATCTCCAGACCCAATCCTTTCGGCCAAAAATATCAAGGTCAGAACGTCGAAAAATACGATTCCAATCCTAACAATTCAGAATTATTGGAGATACTCTTTATCGTCGTGGGGCGGACTCTGTTTTTCGATGTTGTTTAACTCATGAGGAATCTAAAGGGTTCTAAATGACTGTCACTCTGGAGCATGTGGCGGTCATATGTCTGGGTATGCCACAGCCCAAAAGATATTGCGCGCTGGCTACTTCTGGCCGTCTATGCTTAAAGATTGTATTAACGCGGTCCGAAAATGCCACAACTGCCAAATTTTTGATCGAAAGATGCGCGCTCCACCTGCTCCTCTCCACCATATAATTGTCGTCGGTCCTTTTGCAAAATGGGGTATTGATTTTATTACATGTAACCCTCACTCGGCTGGGGGGCATGCGTATATCATCCTTGTGGTAGATTATTTTACCAAGTGGGCCGAGGCGATGCCTACATTTGAGGCAGACGGCAAAACATCTGCGATTTTCGTGTTCAATCATATAATTGCTAGGTTTGGTGTTCAACAAGTGATTATCACTTATCATGGGTGTCATTTTCGAAACATTATGATCACTGAACTTACAGGCCAGCTTGGCTTGCATCACGATAGTTCAACTCCATATTATCCACAAGCTAATGGTTTGGTTGAAGCCATCAACAAAGTTCTAGTCATCATGATCCGACGAATCATTGGGATTCACAGGTCGAATTGGCATAACATGCTATTTTCAGCGCTTTGGGCGTATCGAACCTCAGTAAAAACGTCAACAGGGTTCACTCCTTTCCAACTAGTTTATGGTTTGGAAGCTATGTTACCCATTGAATGTGAAATCCCGTCATTGCAAATGGCCATCGAGTTACTTCCAACCACTTCCGAAGAGGAAAGACATTTGTTATACTTGGCTCAGCTAGATGAGAATCGACGTGATGCTGCATTAGTGATCGAAACTCATGCAAAACATATTAAAGCTCAGTATGATTGAAATGTTACCCCTCGAAATTTTTCGGAAGGAGACCTAGTCTTATTGTACGATCAAGCAAATGATAAATTAGGCGCTGGAAAATTCGTACCGATGTGGCATGGTCCTTATGTTTTCAAGCGAAAGCTAGCAAAAGGGGCCTATGAATTGGTAGAATTTGATGGGGTCTCTTTAGGTAAACCCAGAAATGGTCTTTACCTAAAGAGGTATTATGCTTAAAAATGGGTGTGGAGATTTTTTAGGATAGTTTTCTTTCTAGCTGGTGTGTTTTAGTTTAAAAAGTGTGCTTAGCTTAGAGAGTGTTTTTCGTCATTATTCCTGCTTATCTTGGTTTTTCTCTTGATATTGCAGATGTCGATGCCTCTCCAAACATACATTGGTTTTGTTGATGGTGCTTGTTGTAATACACGGAACATTTCTTCCGCAGCTTGGGTTATCTATTCGCCCTCTGACGAGTTGGTATCTATGCATGGGGTAAGCCTCGGTCAAGCAACGAACAACATTGCAGAGTATAGTGCAGTGATTGAGTTATTATCTGAATCTATTTCATTTGGGATTTGAAGTTTGATAGTGAGGTTAGATTCTGAACTCGTTGTATTACAGCTTAATAGAGTATATGCCATTAGAAATCCAGTGTTATTGAGAATATTTTTGAGAGTGCGTCTCTTGGAACGTGAATTTGATTATATTGAATATCAACATATTCCAAGATATTTAAATACGTTAGCAGATGCAATTGCTTCTTGAATGTTAAGTAGACATTTGCAATAATCATACAGGTAAATTTAAAAACATTCCATAACATGTTTTACAAGATAAACCGGTAATAGTGATATAGTATAATATAGGAGCGTGTCAAAATATGCATCGTCCTCGATCATAGGTTGAAAAACACCTTATGATTGGCAAAAATGATAAGTACAAAAAGCAAAAAATGTCATATGTGTCTACAATAGGGGATCATCCTATCACTGGTGATGATCTCGATAAGAAACCACTGTACGGGCCACCTTACAAAGGAACCTCCTGAAAGGTCCTGGGACCCCGATCACATAGCGCTGTATTCGATGAGGAATGTCATCTATGCCGGTCTCTGGAATGTCTCCTGTCAAACACTCTAGATGGCTCTCCAATTCGGCCAAGGTCTCTGCTGATTCGTCCTGTGGGGCTAGTGCCGCTGCAGCTGGTTGTTTCCTCTCGTAAGGCCAAAGAGTGGCTGGTTCCTGTGGACCCACATCTGCATTTGAAACTTTTACTATCAATTTTGGGACGAGATAAAAAAAAAAAAAAAATTAAATTAGGAAAATGTTGAAAATGATTTTACCTGAGTCATCCCATTGCTCTCTTGGTGGAAGAGCTATGTCTGGGTCACCGCGAAAATCTACCCCAGCGTAAGGAAAGTCCTGAATAGCAAAAACATGGTTTTCTGACCAATGGAAATACTCAGGTTTGAATCTAATTGCAACCAAAAGATCTATTTTCTCACCCCTCCTCAGGATGACAGGCCATAACTGCAACCCATCGCATCAGTTTGGGCTCTCGAGGAAGTCCAGATCCAACAGTGAGGTGCTGTGGGACCAACATTGGGACCCTCTCCAAACCAAAGCTCATGACTAAAGCACCATATCCAAAGGTCTTCAGTTGTCCGTTCTTGGCTCTAGTTAGTTAGCCTTTTACATTAGCCAACACAGCATCGCACCAGTTGAAGATGGTGCCACGAAAGCAGTCAATTGCCATCCGCATTTGGGATTCGGTGGCTATATGTAGTGCTGCACTCCCGCAAAGCCTGGTAACAGTAAACACGATTACCATGAGTTCAGGAAGGTATATGGTTTTGATGTCTATCCCTTTGTCTCTAGTCTGGTTGTTACAAAATTCTAGCCGGAGGCTATCAACAGACTAGCCACCTGGCCTAGTCCTGAATAGAGTCAAATGTTCACCTCTCTTAGGCAAACCAGTCAAAAAGTATATGTATGCTGGCTCCAGTTCGAGCTGATGACCGCCAATGAAGAAGCACTGGTCCTGTATGCTCCACCTGTTGACCAGCCACTGCAAGAAGTCCACCTGGGCCCTCATGCCAGGTATGGCCCAGAATTTGTATAAGCCGCATGCCTTTAATGCATCAATCAAATGTTGATGATTTATGGCAGCGATATCTACGTCCTCATGCTCCCTTTCTCACCAATCAAGCATGATGTATACCCTACATCCAACAAAAAGGCGAATTAGAATATAAAAAATGGAAATTTTTGGTTGAATTTTGAGAAATTTAGGGTTAAAAACCCTTATTGCGGGGACCACACTCTCTCTGTTAGAGACAGTGCATGGGTCCGCACCTTGCCTTCACGGCAGGTGCGGACCCCTGAATTTTTCCCCATTGCGAAAAAGTTGGGGTCCGCAAGCTACTTGTGCTGTGCCTGCGGGCCCCTGCGCGCGGGTTTCTAGCCTAAAAATCCTCTAAAAAATGAAATTAAAACCTAAAAACAAATTTGAAATGGATGAATTTAAAGAGTAGGATGATGTGGATTAGCTGGAGGATACGGCGCTCGATTCCAACGGACGGATTTTACACAATCTTCACGGGAAGTTTCTGACCAAAAGCTCTATTTTCTCACCGAAAACTCAAACGGTAAAAATGAATTGACGAAAGCCATTTTTATAAGTTTTTTGAATAAATGAGCTGTTAATTTGTTTATGTTTCACTTTAGAAAGGTAACTTTTGCAGCATTTTTATCCATTTTAAACAGGTATGGGTAATGTTTGAGTTTTGTTATGCGTATATCATCCTTGCGGTAGATTATTTTACCAAGTGGGCCGAGGCGATGCTTACATTTGAGGCAGACAGAAAAAGAGCTGCGATTTTCATGTTCAATCATATAATTGCTAGGTTTGGTGTTCCACAAGCGATTATCACTGATCATGGGCATCATTTTCAAAACGTTATGATGACTGAACTTACAGGTCAGCTTGGCCTGCGTCACGATAGTTCAACTCCATAGTATCCACAAGCTAATGGTCTGGTTGAAGCCATCAACAAAGTTCTAGTCATCATGATCCAATGAATCATTGGGATTCACAGGTCAAATTGGCATAACATGCTATTTTCAGTGCTTTGGGCGTACCGAACCTCAGTAAAAACGTCAACAGGGTTCACTCCTTTCCAACTAGTTTATGGTCTGGAAGCTGTGTTACCCATTGAATGCGAAATCCCATAATTGCAAATGGCCATCGAGTTACTTCCAGCCACTTCCGAAGAGGAAATAAGTTTGTTATACTTGGCTCAGCTAGATGAGAATCGACGTGATGCTACATTAGCGATTGAAACTCATGCAAAACATATTAAAGCTCAGTATGATCGAAATGTTACCCCTCAAAATTTTTCGGAAGGAGACCTAGTCTTATTGTACGATAAAGCAAATGATAAATTAGGCCCTAGAAAATTCGTACCGATGTGGCATGGTCCTTATGTTGTCAAGCGAAAGTTGGCAAAAGGGGCCTATGAATTGGTAGACTTTGACGGGGTCTCTTTAGGTAAAATGGTCTTTACCTGAAGAGGCATTATGCTTAAAAATGGGTGTGGAGATTTTTTAGGATAGTTTTCTTTCTAGCTGGTGTGTTTTAGTTTAAAAAGTGTGCTTAGCTTAGAGAGTGTTTTTTGTAATTATTCCTGCTTATCTTGGTTTTTCTCTTGATATTGCAGATGTCGATGCCTCTCCAAACATACATTGGTTTTGCTGATGGTGCTTGTCGTAATACACGGAACATTTCTTCCGCAACTTGGGTTATCTATTCGCCCTCTGATGAGTTGGTATCTATGCATGGGGTAAGCCTCGGTCAAACAACGAACAACATTGTAGAGTATAGTGCAGTGATTGAGTTATTATCTGAATCTATTTCATTTGGGATTCAGAGTTTGATAGTGAGGTTATATTTTGATCTCGTTGTATTACAGCTTAATAGAGTATATGCCATTAGAAATCCAATGTTATTGAGATTATTTTTGAGAGTGCGTCTCTTGGAACGTGAATTTGATTATATTGAATATCAGCATATTCCAAGATCTTTAAATACATTAGCAGATGCAATTACTTCTCGAATGTTAATTAGACATTTGCAATAATCATACAGGTAAATTTAAAAACATTCCATAACATGTTTTACAAGATAAGCTGGTAATAGTGATATAGTATAATATAGGAGTGTGTCAAAATATACATCGTCCTCGATCATAGGTTGAAAAAAGCCTTATGATTGGCAAAAATGATAAGTACAAAAAGCAAAAAATGTCATATGTGTCTACAATAGGCGATCATCCTATCACTGGTGATGATCTCGATAAGAAACCACTGTACGAGCCACCTTACAAAGGAACCTCCTGAAAGGTCCTGGGACCCCGATCACATAGCGCTATAGTCGACGAGGAATGTCATCTATTCCGGTCTCCGGAATGTCTCTTGTGAAATGCTCTAGATGGCTCTCCAATTCGGCCAAGGTCTTTGCTGATTCGTCCTGTGGGGCTGGTGCCACTGCAGCTGGTTGTTTCCTCTCGTAAGGCTGGAGAGCAGCTGGTCACTATGGACCCACATCTGCATTTGAAACTTTTACTATCAATTTTGGGACGAGATAAAAACAAAAAAAAATTAAATTAGGAAAATGTTGAAAATGATTTTACCTGAGTCATTCCATTGCTCTCCTGGTGGAAGAGCCATGTTTGGGTCAGCGCAAAAATCTACCCCAGCGTAAGGAAAGTTTTGAATAGCAGAAACCTGGTTTTCCAACCAATGGAAATACTCAAGTTTGAATCGAACGACCTCTGTCCCCTCCTCAGGATGACAGGCCATAACTGCAACCCATCGCATCAGTTTGGGCTCTCGAGGAAGTCCAGATCCAACAGTGAGGTGTTGTGGGACCAACATTGGGACCCTCTCCAAACCAAAGCTCATGACTAAAGCACCATATCCAAAGGTCTTCAGTTGTCCATTCTTGGCTCTAGTTAGTTAGCCTTTTACATTAGCCAACACAGCATCGCCCAGTTGAAGATGGTGCCATGAAAGCAGTCAACTGCCATCCGCATTTGGGATCCAGTGGCTATATGTAGTGCTGCACTCCCGCAAAACCTGGTAACAGTAAACATGATTACCATGAGTTCGGGAAGGTATATGTGTTTGATGTCTATCCCTTTGTCTCTAGTCTGGTTGTTACAGAATTCTAGCCGGAGGCTATCAACAGACTGGCCACCTGGCCTAGTCCCGAATAGAGTCAAATGTTCACCTCTCTTAGGCAAACCAGTCAAAAAGTATATGTTTATCGGCTCCAGTTCGAGCTGATGACCGCCAATGAAGAAGCACTGGTCTTGTATGCTCCACCTGTCGACCAGCCACTGCAAGAAGTCCACCTGGGCCCTCATGCCAGGTATGGCCCAGAATTTGTATAAGCCGCATGCCTTCAATGCATCAATCGAAGGTTGATGATTTATCGCGGCGAGATCTACGTCCTCATGCTCCCGTTCTCGCCAATCAAGCATGATGTATACTCTACATCCAACAAAAAGGCGAATTAGAATATAAAAAATGGAAATTTTTGGGTGAATTTTGAGAAATTTAGGGTTAAAAACCCTTACTGCGGGGACCACACCCTCTCTATTAGAGACAGTGCGTGGGTCCGCACCTTGCCTTCACGGCAGGTGCGGACCCCTGAATTTTTCCCCATTGCGAAAAAGTCGGGGTCCGCAGGCTACCTGTGTTGTGCCTGCGGGCCCCCGCGCGTGGGTTTCTAGCCTAAAAATCCTCTAAAAAATGAAATTAAAACCTAAAAAATTTTTGAGACAGATGAATTTAAAGAGTAGGATGATGTGGATTACTTGGAGGAGACGGCGCTCGATTCCAACGGACGGATTTTCCGCAATCTTCACGAGAAGTTTCTGACCAAAAGCTCTATTTTCTCACCCAAAACTCAAACAGTAAAAATGAATTGACGAAAGCCCTTTTTATAAGTTTTTTGAATAAATGAGTTGTTAATTTGTTTATGTTTCACTTTAGAAAGGTAACTTTTGCAGCATTTTTATCCATTTTAAACAGGTATGAGTAATGTTTGAGTTTTTGTTTAGGATAACAGATTTTTCAGGCGAAATCAGTCATTTTCGACGAAAAAACATTAGAGTCACCTTTAAGCTCTTTTCTAACTCCTAAAACATGAAAATATTGCCGAGTTTTTCTTTTTAAACTCGTTAAAACGGAACTAAAAAGACGGTCCACTTACAGCTCTTTTTCTTACCGTAAAAACATGAAACGATTGTCGGATTTTTGTCGTTTCAAATTCGATATTGGTTATAAAACGACGTGTCATTGATCGCTTTTTTACTTTTTTGGATCAGAGGCACTAATTACGAAAAGTAATCCTTGGTCGTAATGATCAAGCGGTGCTCTCAGGTATTATTTTATACTTTTTCGGGCTTGGGAAACACAAATTTATGAAAAAGGACAACCCTGGAGTCTTCTTAAGTTTTTTCAGACTCTCTAAAATTGAAAAACACCGAGTTTCTCCTATACTGGACTCGTTAAAATTTAACAATAAAGGGCCTATTCAATTACAAACAGGAACGGACCACTCCTTCTTAGGGTTCGGATTTAAACTAAGTTGGACTCATCTGAAGGATGAGCTTATAATCAAGCAAATGTTATCCTCCTCAAGCTTGTCAAAAATAAAGAGGTACTTCCCAGAAATGGTGGCGGAAAAGAGAGAAAAATGAGCCTGTTTGTCATACTTTGTAACCACTCTTGAACATGACACTTTTATTCACCTGGGTTGGGAAATCCTTTGACTAACAGTTGATCAAACCACATTGAAAGTCTTCAGCCAGTTTCTGGGTATTAACTTTGGGTCAATTGTCACCAAACCATCTGCCATGTCGTTATGTGTTCAAGAGGTCAGTGCAAATAAGCCATTCATCTGCAAAATATCTGTCATCCATCTTGACCATCCCTGATTTAGTCCTTGCAACTAAATTTCTTCAAACTTGATCTATGATTTCATGTTGTGGGCTTTCCTACGACAGATTGCTTTCTATCGACTTCAGCTCATTATCTAGAAAGATGATCCAGAAATCATGAGTACCTTGGGATCTGCATGCCTCAATGGCAAGTTTCTCACCTTCGATGATAGGTTGCATAATTGACCTTCGATCAAGGGATTCCATGGCATGTTCAACATCAACACATCTATTCACATCTCATGGATTGTACTGAGTACTTTGAGAGCCATTGACATTACTGGTGGTTTCTCTCACACTTGTTAACAGTCTACATCATTGACTGGTAATCAAGTGGTTTCTACCATTTTTGACTTCAACACATTCATTCGCATGGATAGAATCGTACTGTTTCGGGAAGTAGAAATGAAGACCCTGGATCTAGTTTCCGCCATCCAGGCTGCGAGGAATTTTGTATTCATTATACTGTGACTATTCATAAACAGATGGCCGCGTCCATACTGTGTCTACATGTGTCTATACTTGTGATGTATTACAAGATCATTCCTATATCAGAGCAGTAGTTATTTTTCTAGTCAGTTTTGATCTAAGTATGGGAATGCCTACCTCAACGATGATATGATATCATATATATATTTTGCATTGAATGTTTTTTATAGGTTCCAACCGGGCTCTCCACAAGATGATCCTCGAAATGATAAAGTACTTCACTCTTCCTAGATGATAAATGAAATCCTCATCTACTATAGACTTCGCACTTTAGGGGGAAATATGTTACACAAAAATATCGTCACCATGACTATTTGCAGTTAGTATGGGTCTATCATCACTTATATTGTCCTCCTAAGCAAGTCTCAAACCTCAGCTCTTCATGTCAAGCTTTGAAAATGAGAGAAAGACATTAAAAATCAACAAAGCTCTAGTTCCACACTTTCTCTCACTGTTGCCTGCGATCCCACACCCCTTGTTCACATTACTTGCGGACCTGCCCGCTCTGTCTCTAAAGGAGTGGGTGCGGACCCCTGTGAAAGTAAAAAAGGCACAAGTTTATTCTAAAAAACTCACTTTGGGTTAATTCTAGATTATTCTAGAAGGAATTTTGACGTGGATTGTTCGCTCTTAGGTGGTTCATGCATCCCAAAAGAGAAGGAGCTAATCCCTTGATGAGAGGAGTTATCCCTTTGAAGGAGGGATTTATCCCTTTGAAGGAGGACCTAGTAACTTCCCTCCATTGCACTATAAATTAAGGCATTGGGGTGGTTGCTAGGGAGGTTAGAAGCTGAACATTTTTGAGGGTAAATGCTGGTGGAATTGAAACTTCCTAGTTAAGCTTGAGAGGAGAGATCACATACCTTTTGGCTTCATTGGGAAGAGAGTGAAACTTGTCAAAGTAGAGGAGACTTCTTGTTGGACCCTGGGAGGAGCTTGTACAACATCAAGGCATAGGTTGTAAAGTTCTTCTTTGAATTGAATTAATACAATCAGATTCATTTTTCTCAACAAATTGTCTTATGTCATTTGTTTCATGAATTCCTTGATCATCATGATAAGTATGCTTTATGATATTGGCTTTTCAGGTGCTATTTAATTTGTGTGCTTGTTTGTGTTTGAAAATTCGCTACAAGGGAGCTCATTTGAATCAAAGGAGCAAGGCTTCCACAAACTTGCATTGGACCCAAGGTAGGCCTAAAACACTTGTTTTCCTTTGTTTATAAATTTCATATTTAGAGAAAGATAGTTTTTGATTGGCTTGCTTGTCACTAGATATCGTCAAATACTAGGGAGGTCAATCTTGTCTGCAAGATCGACTCATTCTGTGTGACAGAGGGGAAGACCGAGGGAGGAAAGAACTAAGGCATAGGGAGATAGAGGTGGAGAGAGAGGCAAGAAAGAAATAAGGCATAGGGAGATAAAGGTGGAAAGAGAGAGGGAGTGACAAGGGATGGATGGATAGAGAGAGAGGGAGAGAAGAGATGAGGGGAGAGAGAGAATAGGTGGGGATAAAGATAGGGAGAGAAGGGAAGGAGTGAGAGAGGGAGACATAAAGATGGAGGGGGGGGGGAGAGAGAGAGAGTGATGGGGGGGGCAGAGGGAGGTGAGAGAGAAAGGGAGAGAGAGGAGAGAGATATGAAGTTAGAGGGGGAGAGAGAGGGAAGGAAGAAGAAAGGCATAGAGGGAAAAAGGTAGAGAGAGAGAGAGAGGGAGTGACAAGGGAGCGATGGAGAGAGGAGAGATAGAGGGAAGAGAGAGAGGCGAAGAGGAAGAGGGAGGGAGAGAGAGTGTGTATGTTTGGGGGGTGAGATAGAGAGAGGGAATAAGAAAGAGACACATAGATACAAATATAGATATTATATAGTATTATATAACCAGCCTAGATCCATCTTAACCTGGATCTACCAATCACCAAAAAAGAGGTTTGCACATTGAGAGATTGGATCCCTCTCAGCGCTTGATAGATCTGGGTTAAGATGGATCTAAGTTGGCTTAATAAGTTTGTAGTTGTATTTGATAAACTAACACTTTTTTTATGGTTGTGTTTGAAAACAATTTTTCCATATTTGCTGTATTTATCATAATAATAATAATCTAATTTTAATTTAATTTTAAGCTTACCTTTTTTACGCAATGATTTTGTTGTTAGTTTATAGAGATAGACATGTTATACTTTTGGAATTTGAAAAGGAAACACGTGCTCATAACTTGGTTGTATTGAAAACACTTAAGTGTAAGAAAGATACATGCCCTCTTAACTTGGATGTATTAAAAACATAAGTGTTCTTGTATACTAGGTGGGTGCAAACAAGAGAGAGTATATGGTAAGTGGATTAAATAGTTAAAAAACAAATGTTAGTTAAGGAGAAAGTTACAAAAATCTAACAAATAGGCTAGGGTTGGGATATTACTATTTTGGGACATCTAAAGTTGAAGGTACATTTTATGGAGGTGTAGTCTAAGCCCTTGGGTGTAGGGCACATATTATGGGTATCTTGGACTTTTGGTGTGTGTTAGTGGTGTCAAATAGTGGTGGAGTGTCCAACCAATGAGTAGGAAAAGTTTTTCATTTACAAGGTTGGCATCAATCAAGTATTCTCCCTCTCTACCCAACTCTAAGATGAGGAATGTGCATAATGGACTTATTATTGTGACAAATTGCAAACATTTGATTATCTTTAAGTTCAAGGGCTTGAAGTGGTTTCCTCAACCTACAAATCTTTAAAGGAACTATGTGTTTTTAAATTAAACCCTTGTGGTCAAGGAGATGCAAAAGAGGAAGGCCTTATGGCTATTTTTAAGGGGTTGTAATGACCCTCGTCTTGTGGTAAATATGTAGATATGATGCTAATGGTCCCGATCTTAGTACATTCACGTATATAATGTAAATATTTTCCTATCACCTTGCATTGTGTAAATATGATAAATATTTTATGGTTACCCTGATGTACATGTTGAAGTTCCACTTGCATGATTATGGGAAACACTTCTCAGTTATCCTTGTGTACATGGGGAAGATCATAATTACTCTATGCGATAAAAACACCTAGTAATATTTTCACACTGAACACTATACAATAAACTTAACCCTAATATCTTAGTGAAGAACAAGTAACTAGCTAGACTCTAGAAGGGTTTTTGGATTGACTATTAGTGAAACTCATTGCAGTTAGGTGTGCCAATGTGTGGTGAGTGTTAGTGAGTGCTAGGGAAACACAAGGGAGCACTAGGTAAAAATGCATGGAAATGAATGAATAAGAGTGTGTGACAGGGAGTGTCAATGAGTTCCAGGTGTGGTAAGAGGGGAGTGACATGGTATGCTAAGCAGCGCTAAGTCATTCTAGCGTGCCAGAGCGACATGCAGCCAATATGTGCTAGGTGCCAAGGTGTGCCAAATAGTGCTAGGAAGTGTTAGGGAGTGTTAGGGAAACACAAGGGAGCACTAGGTGAAAATAATGCATGCAAATGAACGATTAAGAGTTTGTGACAAGAAGTGTCAGTGATTTCAGGGTGTGCTAAGGAGGGAGTGACAAGGTATGCTAGGCAGTGCTAAGCCATTCTAGAGGCCAGGGAAACATGACAAGATGTGCTAGGTGCTAAGGTGTGCCAATGCATGCCAGGGAGAGTTATGGAGTGTTAAGGAAAAACAAGGGAGCACTAGTTTCAAATGCATGGAAATGAATGAATAAGAGTGCGTGATAGGGGTTGTCAGTGAATTCTAGGTGTGCTAAGGAGGGACTGACAAGGTATGCTAGGTAGTTCCAAGGAATGCTAGAGTGCCAGGATGACATGCCAAGATGTGCCGAGTCCTAGGGTTTGCCAATGTTTGTTAGGGAGTGCCATGAGAACACAAGGGAGAACTAGTTCAAATTGCATGGAAATGAATAGATAAGAGTGTGTGATAGGGAGTGTCAGAAAGTTCCAATTGTGTTAAGGAGGGAGTGACAAGGGTATATGCTAGGCAGTTCCAAGGCATGCTAGAGTGTCAAGGCATGTTAGGGAGTGTTAGGGTCTATTAGGCAATGGAAAATCATGCCAAGGAATGCAGGGGATGATAATGTGTGCCATGTAGTGCTAATATTGTTATACATGCTAGATGTTATGGCATTTGAAGATGTAAACTATGTTGCTTAGTTGTTTTATGGGCACTATTAGATGTGAGACTTGACTTGGTAACTTGTTAAGTGGGATGAGTTAATATTGAACATGAGAAGCCTAAGATGATTTATATTCCATTAGGGGAATAAGGCATAGTCTAGTTGCAGTAAATGTAACTTGGTAAAGTTGTTGTAGTTGAGGTAGGATTTGGTTAGGTTCCTAAGTAAAAAAGAAAATAAGGGTAGTTATGAGGGAATGATAATTAAGGAGTGCCATGGCATGCCAAGGAATGAAAAGGTGTGCTGACATATGCCAGATAGTGTCAATGCATATCAAGGAGTGTTTGGGAGTGTCAGGGAATCATAAGGGAGAACTAGGTCAAAGTGCATGGAAATGATTGAATAAGAGATTATGCCAGGGAGTGTCAGTGAATTCTATGTGTCCCATGGAAAAAGTGTGTTATGATAATTTCATATTAGGACTTGTAGGGGAAAGCCTATGATTGTGATAAGAGGATGGAAAAAGCGGTTTGAGACAGAGGGAGACTTTGGTCTAGGAACAACACTATTTTTTCAATGACTTGGTTGGGTTCCCAAGTCACAAAAAAGTAAGGTTATCTATGAGGGAATGAAAAATAGGGAGTGCCAAGGTGTGCAAGGAATTTCAGGAAGTGCTAACACATGTTATAAAGTTCCAAGGAATGTTAGGCATGTCAAGACATGCCAATGTGTGCTAGGTTCTAGGATGTGGCGCCAACACATGCTAGGGATTGCCAAGGAAACACAAGGGAGGACTCGTTTCAATTACATGTAAATGAATGAATGTGCATGTGTGATAGGGAGTGTTAACAAGTTATAGGTGTGCTAAGGAGGGAGTGACAACGTATGATAAGTAGTGCCAATAGACGATAGAGTGCTAGGAAATCCTACTAAGATGTGACAAGTGCCATGGTGTGCCAATGTGTGCCAAGGAGTGTTAGGGAGTGTTAGGGAAACACAAGGGAGAACTAGGTCATAATGCATGGAAATGAAGGAATAAGAGTGTGTGGCATGGAGTGTGAGTTCCAAGTGTGTTAAGGATGAGTTACAAGGCATGCTTGGCAATGCTAAGGAATGCTAGAGTTCTAGGGCGACATGCGGCCAAGATGTGCCAACGCATGTAAGGAAGTGTTAGCTGGGAGTGCCAGGGAAACACAAGGGAGAACTATGTCAAAATTAATGGAAATGAACAAATAAGAGTTTGTGATTAGAAGTTTCAGTGATTTCTAGGTGTGCTAAGGACAAATTGACAAGGTATGCTAGGCAGTGTTAAGGCATGCTAGAGGCTAGGGCGACATGCCAAGATGTCATAGGTGCTAGGGTGTAACAACACGTGTCAAGGAGTGATAAGGAGTGCTAGGGAAACACAAGGGAGAACTAGGTAAAAATGCATAGAAATGAATGAATAAGAGTTTGTGACCAAGAGTGTCAGTGATGTCTAGGTGTGCTAAGGAAAGAGTGACAAGGTATACTATGTAGTGTTAAGGAATGCTAGAGTGTTAAGGCGGTAGGCCAAGATGTGTCAGGTGCTAGGGTGAGCTAGGGAGTGTTAGGGGGTGTCAAGGAAAAATAAGGAAGCACTAGTTCAAAATGCATGGAAATTAACGAATAAGAGTGTTTGAGAGGGAGTTTTAATGAGTTCTAGCTGTGTTAAGGAGGGAGTGACAAGGTTATATGTTAGGGAATGCCAAGGTATGCTAAACTACCAAGGCATGTTAGGAAGTGCCACGGTGTGCTAGGGAGTGTCAAAGAATGCCAAGGAATGTAGGGGATGTTAACGCATGCCACATAGTGCCAAGGCATTCTAAGACATGTCAGGTGCTATGGCATGTACAGATGTAAATTGTGTTGCTTAATTGTTTTAGACCAAGGTTGGATGTGATTAACCTTGCCTTGGTAACTTGTTAAGTGGGATGAGTGAGATTGTACATGAGTACCCTAATATGAGTTACAAGTAGTTCTTAGGTGAAAAAGGCATATGTTGAATTTCCATGACACATGAGAATCTAGGTTTGGCCTTAGAATTTTTTATGTGAACACACTCAAGTGCCACAACACATCTACTATGCAGAACGAAATCTGCCATGAAAGAAAAAGTAATGGATTGAATGCACATAGTTTAGGGTCTGCACATCTTCATATGTTAATGCTTATTATTGTGATATACAATAGCCATTTATATGTCTGGTGTAATACTCCTCTGGAGATTTCTATCCAACAACAACATCTCTGTGGTAAAAGGTGTACTATCAGAGGTTGCTCCATCAAAAATAGCAACCAAAAGGGACCTTACTATGCACACAGATGAAGAATTAAGAATATTGTTATTTATGAGTGCTGATGTGGAGGCATGGGACAAAATTACACAGGAAATGAACCCTTTTGTTCAACCAATCAAGATCTAAAAAGGAAAATGTGTGATTATATATACATGTGTGATAGTATTTGGAGAAATGTCAACCTAACCCACAAATTTGTTGACATTTTGCTAGAGCTGACCTATAATTGTTCCTAAATTTAATAAACATGTAAAATAGGACTGAATTTTCAATACAAAATATAAATTGATAGGAACATGGCAAAATTGTGAAAGTGTAAAAATTGGTATGATTTAAAAGGACCGATCCCTTTGAAAAGTCTTAATGTGGTAATGAAGGTTGAGCCTTGTTGCTGTTGCAGGTACAAGGTTCAAAGTTCCTTCATTAGAGAACATTAGGACAAATTTTCTATTAGAAAGTGTTGAATATGCCATGCTTGTGCTATCCGAGTTTCGTTCATCATGGGTAGAAACAGGGTGCACGATCATGAGTGATGGATGGATAGATCAGAGGAATAGAACTTTAATAAATCTCCTTGTATCTTGTCCAGTAGGTATATTGTTTCTCAAACCAGTGGATGCCTCAGACAAGGTTAAGACTGCACAACTTATTTGTGAAATGATGGAGGATTTCGTTTAAGAAGTGGGAGAAGAACATGTTGTACAAATTGTTACTGATAATGCAGCTAATTATATGGCTACTAGTATACTTTTTGAGATTAGGCACCCCACTATTTTTTGGACCTATTCTATTGCCCATATAGATTTAATGCTTGAGGACATTGGTAAGCTTCATTGGATACATGAGGTTGTGGAGAAGGAAAAATCCATAACCAAATACCTATACAACCACATTATTGTCCTAAACACCATGAGAAAATACACTAAAGGTAAAGAAATTGTTCGACCTGCAGTGACTAGATTTGAAACAAATTTTATATCTTTGCAATTTGTGGTTGAGCAAACGATAAATCTGAAGAGGATTTCCTTGGGACCTGAGTGGATGGCATCTAAACATTCCAAGACCCTTGAAGGAATTGAAGTTGTTGCACTTGTGTTTAATGACGGTTTCTTGAAATATGCCGAAGAGATTATTGTTGTGATGGAGTCCCTTGTTAAAGTTCTTAGGTACTTCATCTGGTCCTGATGATGAACCAAACTTGTTGGTTCGAAATGCGTCGGCCAAAAAAATCTCTCATGTGATTTCTACCGAAAGACTTTGTTTAATTCATTATGGATCACAGAAGCTTGAATACAGAAATTACTTCAAGTCTCTTAACTTTTTCATGTTTTAAATTTCATTTCAAGCTTCTTTTTATTTTCAATGTTTCATATTAATTTAAATTTGAAAGCTTGAACTTTTAGGATGGTTGATGGTGACAAACCCGCCATGGGTTACATTTATGAGGTGATGGATCTCGCAAAGGAGGCCATCAAAAGGAGATATGGGGATGAGGAGACAAAGTATATGCCTCTTTGGGACATTATTGATGCACATTGGGATAAGAAATTGCATTCCCCCTTACATGCTGCTAGGTACTTCTTAAACCCATAGTATTTTTATGATAAGAGCAAATTTAATGAGGATGGGGAGGTTCACAGAGGACTTATGACATGCATGCAAAGGTGCTTCCTTGATCCAGAATTTCAAAGTTGCGTCCTTTCCAAACTATAGGATTATAGAGAACCACCTAAATTATTTTCCTATACCAGTGTTATACGAGAAAGGTCTAAGGTGTTGCCAGGTACCCTTTGAGGCTTGAAGACTTTATCAATTCATTAAATTTGTTTAAACTTTATTTTGTATGTTAAATGTTTTATTAAATTTGTTGTCTTTTTAAGTTTTTACTATTTAGTATTTAGTACTTCTACTCATGAACCCTTGGCACTTGCTAGGTCTTTGGTGGCAAAACTTTTGTAGTGATACGCCATATTTGAAGAGATTTTCCATTTGAATATTAAACCAAGCATGTAGTGCTTCAGGTTGTGAGTGCAATTGAGCATGTTTGAGAAAATACATTCTAAGAAGTGCAACCAATTGACACAAAAGCGCTTAAATGACCTTGTATTTTTCCATTACAATATACAACTTCGCAACAATAAAATACTAGGTGAGAGCTTGAATTTGAAGGTTGCATAATTTGATTTGGAATTTAAAGTTTAAACTTTGAAGTTAAAAGTCAAACTTAAATTCACATTTCAATGTCTCATGATAATGATAGGTTTGGATCATTCACCAATAGACCTTGAAGAGATAGATTTACAAACTACAAATGCAGTAGATTGGGTCCAATTAGAGGAGGCTCCTCTTTTAAGCCTACATGGCTTGAAGAACTTTGAGAGTCAAGAAAGCGGAGGAGTGGGAGGAATCAATTCTAGTTCTCACTCTTAAGAGTCATAGACTCTTAGTTATTGATTTTTTCTAATTAGTATGCAGTTGTTTGTAAACTTTTAGAAGCAGTTGCTTCTAGTTCTATGTAGTCACTAGTTAGGAGTCATGACTCAATACTTTGGATCATGTTTGGACTCATAACATATATGAGATGCTTATTCATTCATGATATTTTGGACATCTATTGATATTATGAAATGTTTGGAAATGGCTTTACTGAATATCAATGAAAAATGTTTTTTTTTTTTTTTTAATTCAATATATGTGTATATTTTTATTTATTGAATTCATTGATTTTTTCCCGATTTTTCCCCAATCTAATTAAAAGTCTTAGCTCTTTTGCCTCACCGATTTATTGTCTATTCCAAGTCTGGTAACATTGGTTACAAGTTTCATTCTTCACTTATGAGTGCTAAGGTGTTCTAGAGAGTGCCAATGCATGCTAAGGAGTGTTAGGGAGTACTAGGAGAACAAAAGGGAGCACTAGGTCAAAATGCATGGAAGTGAATGAATATGAGGGTGTGTTGGGGAGTGTCAATCAGTGCTAGTTGTCATGCCATGGAGGGAGTGACAAGGTATGCTAAGAACAGGTAAGGCATGCCAACAAATATCAGGGAATGTCAAGAATGTCTAGAGTGTGCTAGGTAGTTCCGGGGTGTGCTAACATGTGTCAAATAGTGCCAAGGCATTCCAGGTGCTAAGACATGCTAGGATGTGTAGGGTGCCAGAGTATGCCAATATGCATCAAGGATTTTCAAGGAAACAAAAGGAATAACAAAGATAAAATGAAAGGAAATGAATGCATAAGAGGGTTAATAAGTCGGGACTTTATCTTTTTCAAAAGGGGCATGCTAGGCACACTAATAATATGTTCCAATACATACCAAGTGCCAATGTGTGCCAAGTGGTAAATTTTGTCAATGCAATATTATGCCGAGGAGTTCCAGGGCATGCTAGGGACTACAGGGAATGCCAACACATGATAGGGGAGTGCTATGCTATGCTATGGCATGCCAACATGTTCTTTGGTGCCCTACTCATGGAAAGATGTTCTAGGTACAAAGATGTTCCAAGACATGCGAGGTGCCAAGGAATGTTAGTGTATTGTTCCAAAGCATGTTAAAGTGTGCCATAAGTGTTGAGGAGTGCTAGGTCTCTCCCATTAATAGAATTGATAGAGCTTGATTATGTATTAAATAATATAGTTCCTACACACACTAGTGGAACTTTATTTAAAGGAAATTTGCTAGATAATAAACCTAATAGAGATGAATTATGTGTTGACTAAGAGGAAGACTATATTCTTATGACTTGAGGGAAATGATACTCACTAATTACTTCTTAACAAATTGACTAGCTATTATAACCACTATGACCTTGGACACATAATGAAAAAGACTCCACAACAATGGTCTTAAATCATTATATTTTGACAAAAAATACAGTAACATGTACATAGCGTCATCAAAAACTCATTGGAATGATCAATGATGATGAACATTTTTTGACTGTCACTAAAAGTAACCAAAAAGAGCATTGGTGAGGGTCAATAAAAGATCGTCACTCGAAGTGTCACCAAAGAGAGAATTAGTGATGGACCTTTAACAACCCTCACCAAAAGTGTCACAAAAGAGAGAATTAGTGATGGGCAATTAACGACCCTCACCAAAAGTGTCATTGAAAATGGCTTTGGTGACAAACCTTAAAGGACCATCACTATTAACACTTACAACAACGATTTTTTAAAGACCGTCACCATATGCGACATTGGTGATGGACCTCAAAGGTCTATCACAAGCATGAAGTGTCATCAAAAAGTCATTGGAATGATAAATGATGACGAACATTTATTGACCGTCACCAAAAGTAACCAAAAACATCATTGGTGAGGGTCAATAAAATATCGTCACTAGAAGTGTCACAAAAGAGAGAATTAATGATGGGCCTTAACAACCCTCACCAAAAGTGTCACCAAAGAGAGAATTAGTGATGGGACTTTAACGACCCTCACCAAAAGTGTCATTGAAAATGGCTTTTGTGACAAACTGTAAAGGACCATCACTATATACACTTACAAAAACACTTTTTTAAAGACCGTCACCATATGCGACATTGGTGACGGACCTTAAAGGTCAATCACAAGCATGACCCTCACCAATGACCTTTTTTCTTGTAGTGAATTTAATTTATTTAGTGCATATGAAAATAACATATACCACAAACATTGGAATAATAGTCTTACAATATTCACGATACATGCATGAAAACATGCCGGCTCAATGAGCTTCTAATTATTAAGTGAAAGATCCGAGTTATACATAGTTAAAATGGTGATGCACTAGCTCTAGTAGTGGAGTATTAAGTAACTTCATACTTCTCTAAGGAATGATCTTCTCTCTTATGACAAGATGAAGAAGCCAAAGCTAGGTCTCCAAAGTCTAAGCCTCCAAAAATCCCTTTCCTTGAGTTATGAGGTTTATTTTATAACAAGAGGAATGGATTTTCATATACCCTATGACTCTTGAGTTACCCTCATGACTCTTGGACTCCTAAATGACCTTTGAACTTCTATTGACTCTTTGGTCCACCTGTTACTTTTCATATTCCACATGTGACTCGTGGACTTCCACACATTTACATTTTGTCATTTTTCTTCAATAATACATAATTACATTCCACATCATGTAGCAAGACACATTGACACATATGATATTATGATGACACTTGTACAAGCCACAACTTGGCATTGATGACATGGAACTTGATGATGATGTGGCAATTCCAAGATGATCCCTTTGCAAATTTGTCTTCAATATTCATGAAAAATCTACTTTGTTCTTCATCTTCACCCTTGAAAGGGTTTAGATTAGAGTTGGAACCTTCCAATGCAACATGCGATGCCATCACTCTATCATGGTTCATGATCTATTCATGTCTTCATGATGGGTCTTCTTTGTGCTTATTCTCTGAAAGTGATTCTTTGTCCCTTCTCATGACATATTCCTTGAGAATCTCCTTGCCCTATTGAGGTGATATACCTACCAATGAATTTCACTCATGACAAGGCAAGATTAGTCTTGAAATCATCTACTCTACCCCTACTTTGCTTATGGAAGACGTTGCTTGTGATAGGTTTGTGTAAGGATCGAAATATGGATTGTACAATTGATCTCAATAGTGGATGAGGAAGGCACCACTTCTCACTAAAACTGTGCCATGTTCTATAAAGAGGGGCTCAAATTTTGGGTTCAATGTAGTGGGAAAGTGCAAGAGACAGTGTGATGAGCTTGCTCATTGAAATTGTGTAGTGTGCACGGCTCAAGGAGGGAGGAGACAATGATAGTGTAGTTGAGCTTCATAGAGACCGAGGTAGGCCCTAACTATTGATAATAACTGTGACATGCGCTAGGGAGGTAGTGCAGAATTTAGTGACTACGCAGTGAGGGAGTCTAGCGGACAAGGGTTGATGGCTTGCTAATTAAAACTATGACATGCGTTATGGCTGAGAAGCAGGCTTAAGGAAGAGCAAAATTATCTTCAGTAGTGATCTAGGAAGGGCTCCACTATCCACTAGAAATGTGACATGCGACAGGAAGGCAAGCATAACAAGGCAGGGTGTAGTGACGGGTTCTAGTTAGTAGAGAAGGAAGGACTATGCACTCTAACTGCAACATGTGATAGGCTTGAGGGTAAAGATCCTATGATAGCACATTTTTCTTTTGCAATGGCCATATGTCCACTAGAAATGTGACTTGAACCAAGGGAGGCTCACTGGGAAGGAAGATTGTGTAGTTGGCAAAGGAAAGCAACAAAAGGTAAGTCACTTTTCCTAGGAGATGCTTAATGCACTGTGAGAGTGAAGAGACCTTGTACTATGTAGTTTATTTTCTGGAGGGCCACCAAAAATGCTCCATGGACAATACAAGGTAGAATTTCTCAAAGCTTAGTGTAGTGAGTCAATGCATGCAACAAGGGTTAGTGACCATGTTTTTGAATAACTGAATGTGCAAGCCTTGGGGTTGACCTTGAAAAAGACTCAGTCCAAAAGTTTGGGAAGGAGAGATCTCATAAATGAGGCTCATGGATAAGTAGTGATCATCACTTGGTGAAGGATTGAAGTTTTCATAACTTGCATTGGGAAGTAGGACCAAGAAGAGCTCTTAAATGGCTAAGTGTGGTATTAATAGAATAAGAGAGAAAAATACATCCGAACAAGTCCAAAACACCAATAACACACATGAAATCCATCAATAAAAGCCATGGGGATCCACAAGACTCATGAACAAAAATCTCACCTTGAAATGACAACAAAGAAAAATTTATTTTTAAGTGCGACAGTTGAGATGACACATTCCGACACTTAGAATACAAGTTGCGACAAAAGTGTTCACTGCGATGAGACAATGCACTAAGTTGTGGGAAAGTTTCTAGTGCATTTTATTTTGATATGTAGGACCATATAATGCAGACGAGTGCACTAGAGTTGCCTCTAGTGATGTGAAAATGTGAGACACATACATGCGTGAAAATAGTTAGAAGCAAGACTTGCGACAATAAGAAAATGTGAAAATGACACTTGCAAATGCTAAAGAAATTGAAAATGACACATACTAGAGAAAACATAAAATGAAGAAACCACTTTTTAAAATGAAAGCAGGCAAAATGATAGACGCAAATGTGAAAGCGACACTTGTGAAATCAAATGTGTGCAAAAGCGACAGTTGGGAAAACTCACTCAAATAGAAGTACAATTGTAACCAAAGTGAGAGAGGGACTGTCGATGGAAAGCGTGCATTGAATGTTGACATGTGTTGCATGGTACACTATGATTACATATTGCACAGTTATTATCATTAGTGATTGCACATGCCTTACTTTCAAGAGCCACACAATTCCTAGCCAAGCTTGTAGAAGAAAGACGCGCTCATGCATTTATCAAGGACTAAGCATGTGTGAGCATGTAATTTTGACACTTATAATATGAGAAGAAGACATAAACAATTAACATGAAATCAATCGACCATGAAGTGACTAATGGATGATAGATCATAATATTCTTAGTAGGATCCAAAATTCAAGTGTAGGCAAAAATTTTAGAGGGTCTTTGTTGCAACAACAACTTGATGTCACAATCAATTGCCGTAGTTGGGTAGAAAATTGGATCATGAAGTTGGATACATAACTAATCACACCATCAAAGTCCTGGGGTAGGTTTTGGTGGGTTTGTAGAAGGGTGAGGAGCATTAGGAATTTCATCATAAATTGTGCCTAACTGAGAGTAAATAAAATCTAGTTGTTGGATAGCTAAAATAGCTTGTTCCTCTTTAACATCCCTAAACATAGACACATGATTCCCTGTGGGAGGTAACAATGCTCGAATGAACCATTTACAAAGAATCTCACTGGGGAGCTTGGTTCGAACTGACCTCTTACATCATCACCACTTGTGAATATGATAAAAATTACAGTGGACTTGTCTTGCTTAAAGTTGGACAAGAGGTTAGAGTAGATGTGGTACCTTGTGGGTGCTTTGAAATGGGTTAAAAATGTCCTGGCCAGGGAAGAAAATTCACTAAAGGATGTTGTATCCAGTTCAATATACCATTTAACAACATCTCTAGTTAGGGTTCATTGGAACAAATGTAATTTGACTGAATCATCCACCAAAGAGTTTGATGAACACCAAAGATGATAAGTGGTGATATGTGTCAATGAGTTCTCTCTAGGCTTCACTTCAAACTTAGGGATATCATATGGAAAATTTGCAAGCGTGGCTGACCACCAAGGATCACGATAAATGGGTTCATTCATCAACGTAGCTAAATCTGGAAGATCAAGAGAAGATAGGAAAGAATTATTTTGTTGACTGAATGGGTCATAGGAGGAATAATCCCCTAACCAACTATTAGGTCCTCCAATACCCTGGTTCTCAGTAACAATCTATGTACCATGGTTATAATTCATCCTAGTATACTAAGGATATGGTCCAATATGAATGGTGTAAGGAGTTTTCCCCCAGGGTAAGTGCCCCCAAAGAGAAAAGGACCCCCAAGAGCATGACTACTAGTGGGGTTGTACCTAGAAGAAAAAGAAGGAACTACATGCATAGAAGCACTAACATAGGGAGGATAATTCAATGGTGCTAGTGGTAGGGTTTCCCCAAGTAAACTAGCTCCTCCAATAAAAGTACTAGAGGAAGGCATCCCTCCAAATAATACTAGAAGCAGGGTTTCCCCAAAGTTGGTTAGGAGAAATAGGTAATCTCACCCACACATTAATCGAGGTGACTATGCCCATAATAGGAACAAGGACAATGGGTTGAGTGAAACTATAAGTAAATATTCTCGATCCTATAGGCTGGATATAGTTTAATCCCATGCCCAAAATAGATGAAGGAATGGGAATAGAGACACTGGAGAAACATATGGGAGTCAAAAAATTAATTGGTGGTATGCCCCAAAAAGATGCAAGAGGTGTAGATCTTGCCACAATCAGTGGTGGAAACAATGTCATAGCAGCTGAAACAGTAGATGCCAAGGGTAAAGGAGAATTAACCTCCTCCAAAGGTGGTAAATAAAAAGGACTATGAACATAGGTAGGTGTTGAACAGTCTGGATCAACCATAATAACTATAGTCTTGATGTTTTTGTCAAAGGTGGATTAATAGGAGAGACAAAATCATCCACAAATGTCTCAATTGATGTCAACTCACTACTAGCAGGACTAGGAATATATTCCACAACTATAGGTTGCTTTGGGTCTTGAGTACCGACAGACACCCTACGAGTAGGAGTCAACAATTCAATTCTCTTAGGAGTTAGACATTAGATTCTACATGACTGATGACAACTGGGTCCACCTAGGGTGAATAAATGTATTTTAACAAAATTAAGTTAGTACAGACACCCCTAAGGCCAAACTATTGACTCAGACCAAACAACACACACTAAAAAATCCCTAAAAAGTTAGTCACATGCAAACCAGTCCTAGTACTATGTTTCATATGGCATTTCAAACAACTTCTTACTTGGGGGATATCAACTCCGCAAGAAGAGAAATTGAGGGGAAGGTTGTTTCCCAAAACCACCGCCTATAGGGTGTTTTTCCTAGGAATGTCCACTAAGTTACCTCCATCCAATAAGGGTGAGTGAATCTTGGGCTTCTAGGTAGTCAGCCACCGACACAGGATTACCTACAACTAGTTGGGCAGCCTCAAGGAGAACCTTTCACACCATGACATTAGTCTAATCCCCACTTACACAAGTTTCTAATCAACTATGGTTTTAGCTATTGGAAGCTAGATGAATTTTAAACTCACTACCACAAGTTGCTAATTTGGTTTTATGGTCTTGGAGTAGTTTACTCACACACCTAGCTCCAAAACCCTAGCCTCAACTAATGTTGGTGTACTACTAGTAAAAGAAAAGACAACTCTAATGAATTTTATTAGAGCATTTATTCTAGTGGTTATTGTTTACTCAATTGGGTAGTGGCATGAAACAAAAATGGTTTGATGCACACTTGTTAGTAAATCCCTAGATGCCTCTATATGAAGATTTTTTTTTTTTTGTTTTTTCATATTTGATGAAAACTAACTAGAGAAGGGAAAGAGGCTTTTCACTTTTAAAAAGAAACAAATTCCTACCAAATGCACCTCTCACTTATCCTACAATGAAATCCCCAAATTTATAAAAGTACATGCCCAAAAGAAAATTTAAAAATCAAAATCCAAAAAGAGGCCAAAAATTCCCCAAGCTAGAATGCAAACCACTCAAAAAGCATCAAAACTTGGAGTCAATGCCAAACAAACACTCTAAAGCAATAAAAAAGAAATCCAAAAAATATGGAAAGAAGAAGGAAATGCAAACAAGCTAGGGTTGTAGCATAATGTCTCAATGAGAGGCAATGTTCTACATGGTCAAAACCAAACCCTAATAGAAGGAAAGACTAGAAAATATTAAATGGGAGTGACAAAAAGTGAATCTAAAATAGGGAACAAACAAAATATACCCAAATCAACTTTTCAAGTCACAATTTGCACAACCACAAACGATAAATACCACCTATTTCAAATGAAGGCATGCACACAAGAAATAATGCAATCAATCAAACAAAGGAAAATGAAGCCAAATATGGTTGCAATACTGGAATAAAAAATAGATCTTGGATATTATTTGATCAACTAAGCAGATTTGAAAATTTGGGTGCAGATGCAACCAAATCACACCAAATTTCCAAGGAAAATCCCTAGAGTAGTACCAAAGGAAGAATCCAACAAATACCAACAAGAGTGTACTCAGATCTGATATGTTTCTTAGTTGAAAGCAACAATAAAAAATAGATCCATAATGACAAGAAAAGTTAAGAGAGAAGGGAGTTGAAATTGAAACCAAATCAGCCAACCAAGAATCCCTAAAAGGACAAGGAAAAAAATATAACCCAAAGAGACAGAGATGGATAAGATTTTTAACAGATCTGGAGTCAGAAAAGGATTTAAAGAACATAACTGATCAAGGGGACAGTCCGATAGGATCTCTCAGGAGATCTTAAAATTTACAGAATAGTCGCAGGGATAGAAACCTGCACCCAACGATTTTGGTGAATTACCTTGTATGCCCTTCTATGCTAGAGACTATGGAGGAAATTTAGTTTTTTTAAGAGATGCACGAGCAAAAAAATGAAATCAAGGTCAAAATACAAGATCTATGACTCAAAATGACTTTCAATTGTACAAATAAATCCGTAAAGACCACACAAACCAAATCCAAACAAAGGAGAAGAGATCTTAAGACAAATAGAGTAGGCTCCCTAGTGGAGTCACCAATTTTGTTATGGCTATGTTTGCATAGACACTAGGAGCTGTTGCTCCATAGTCTTGGTTCTGACAAGACTACCAAACAAAGGAGTATATGAAATGTGACAAGAAGTGTACAAGCAAATAGATTCCCAAACCATGTAAGAAAATCAGTCATAGATGTATAAATTTCCCTATTTAGGGTTTGAGTTTGGTAGGTGAAATCCAGGCAGATTGATTGTGAGTGTTGGATCTAATGTAGATAATTCTTGCTCCAACCAAGATATCTTGTCCTCTACAATAGATATTAATCCTGCACAAAATCACCACCAAACAAAGCACACAAATGGTCTTCCATGGAGAGCTGTCAGCTAAAAAAAATCAACATGAACAATATACAAATAATGTATATCATCACATATGTATCTTCTCCTTCAAATTCCAGAAAAGTCTCCCCTTCTCCAAGCAATATGACCTTGAAACCAAAATAAATCACAAGCCCTCACATAATCATAATAGCAGAATGACTCTCCAACTCTCCAAAACCCCAAAACTTGCTTGAACCTCAATGATAGACCAATATATAGAGACCTAAAGGGCTTCCAAGGAGGAAAAATGTAGACGATTAGCTTGAATAAAAGTTAAGAAGCTTCTCTAATAATGCACCCAAGCCAACTCGAAGAGATAAGATATCATGTGGCTTCAAATTGATCTCCTAGAGAATGTAAGCCTCTAGAACATGAGACAGGGTCACAGGGACTGAACTGAGAAAATTTGGCTCCAGTCGCTATGAAAAAGGGTGCTCCATGCGTCTAGAAGGCTAGAATATCTCTATCAGCCACTAGATCCCGGTGACTGTGGACAAAGCTAGGTCAAAATATAGGTCAAAGCTTAAGAAAGTGGTCAACAATAAAAGAACGCATGAGTACTGACTCTAGGGAGAAAAATAGGATGCTAACAAGGGGATTGGTGTTTCCTATAGTTTGGTTTCTACAAAGCAGTAGAGCTTAGACATGTGTCTCCCATAGGTTAGTGTTTACAAAAAATAGTTAATTAAAATAAATTTTGTGGGTTTTTCCTTGAAGGGTTTCCATGTATATCTTGTGTTTTATGGTTTGATTATTAAGTTGATGTTTTATTGCGCTTGAATGTTTTAAATAATTAAAAATTATTATATTGATTCACCCTCCTACTCCCCTTCTTAGTATAATTATGAATCCAACATCTGGTAATAGAGTAGTTTCCTTTAGAAGTAGTATAACCACTAGAATGTTATCTTAGAGGGGAAAATGGATAGTTAGGAAAATTTCTTTCTCAAATAGATCCCCACTCCTTGATGGAAAAAAATATTCCTTATGGAAGATAAGGATGAGGACCTATTTGATGTCTCTTGATGTTGACATTTGGCTATCTATTTTGGATGCTAATAACCTACAACTCCAATTGATCAAGATGGTAAAAATGGTTTTGTACATAATACAAAAATAATGAATGCCATTTTAGGTGGCGTTGCAGAATCATAATTTTTTTAGATGATGCAATGTGGATCCGCTAAATATAATTAGGATAATATTCAAAGAATATATGAAGGAGATTAAAAGGTAAATAGGGAAAGCTTAAAACTCACAAAATACAATTTGAGAGTTAAAAGATGAATGAAGAAGAAAATATTACAGGATTCTTCCTTCATGTAGATGATATTGTTAATACTATTAAAGGAATTGATGAAAATATTGAAGAATTATTAATTGTCCAAAAGGTGTTGAGATTGTTTCCCTTGAGATTCAATGCAAATGTATTAGCCACTAAAAAAATAGAAGGTTTGGAAAACCTAAATATGGACTAAATACATGGAAATATGACTAGATATGAAATGATAATAAAAAAATAGAAATCAATAATAAAGGAAGTATCCTTCAAAGCATAAAATATAACAAAAGGACAAAAGGACCATGATCATTATAGGCATGAATCAGATGCACTAGAAGCTCAATTTTGTGAGAAATATGAAAAGAGGATTTGGAAAATATAAAGGTAAGCAACCACTTAAAAGTTTTAATTATTATAAAATAGGTCATGTTGCTTCTAAATGTCTACATTCAAAATTGGAAGACAATGGTGATGAAAAAGAACATAAATATAGGTGGAGATTTTATAAACATAAAAGGGAAGATCTCTCTAGAAGAAAATATTTTATTGCAAAGAAGATAATAGCTCATGAGAGAGAGTGATGAACATGCACATGATGAAGACAAATAAGTACTACTCATGGCCATGGAGGCTCAGAATAATATATATATAGATATAGATATAGATATATATATATATATATATATATATATATATATATATATATATATATATATATATATATATATATATATATATCTATATATATATATATATATATATATATATATATATATATATATATATATCTATATCTATATCTATATCTATATCTATATCTATGGCCATGGAGGCTCAGAATAATATATATATATATATATATATAGATATATATATATATATATATATATATATATATATATATATATATCTATATCTATATCTATATCTATATCTATATCTATATATCTATATCTATATCTATATCTATATCTATATCTATATCTATATCTATATCTATATCTATATATATATATATATATATATATATATAGATATAGATATACAACTAGAAGAGAAAATAGATCCAGAAGAAGAAGATATTGAGGGGAAAGTAAATCTTGAAGCATAACTTGTTGAATCCTTAGAAGAAATAGATAGACTTAGAAGAAATAATAAAAAGAAGAAGGTACTATTTTACGAATTTGAAAATAAATATAATGGCTCCGATGAAGCCATAATCATCCTCCTAAATACACAACTAGAAGAGGAAAAGAGAATAGAGGAAACACTAATAAGTCAACTGAAATAAAGGATTTTTTTTTTTTGAGAAGCTAGCAGCAAAGGTTGTTTCCTTGAGAAAGGAACGAGAGAAATAAAATGCTAGTTGAATAAGAGTTTAAATTTAAATGTAAATGACACTAAAATATTAGATAAAATTCTCAACTATCGAAGGTATCCTTTTATCCAAAGATGCCTTGGCTATAAAGAAAATCATGATACTTTCAAAAGAGAATCAAGAACAAAGACATTATAAAAGGAAGAAACTAAAATCTATGCTAATGTGTTCAAAGGTTCTATCAGAAACACAAGTAGCATACAAAATGAAGCTAAGAACTATCAAAGGCATGAAACTATCTACAATACAAGAAGCGCCATAAAGGGAGTAAGGAATCAATAGAGGCCTAAATTTCCTCATAAATACAACGATAATGGATTCTAAGAACTATTATTTTAAGAAGGCCTTTCACATCTAGGTATGGAAACCTAATTTATGGCGATTAATTTTCTTTTAATAACTTTGTTCATAAGGAAATATATTATAGAATAAATAGAAACAACAAATCTTACAAGACCTCAATGAAAAGTTATGTAAGCAACAAATATAGAAGTCCTTATGAAAGAGGTGATAGAAGATACAACTTATTTTCTCCCCCATTGGATAATATTGAATATTACAAGTGAAATAACTTTTGGCACAAAGGACATGATTATGGAAGTAGCTCAATAAGGCCTCCCAAGAAAAACAAGCAAGAAGAATACAGACATTTGGAAAAATAAGCAAGAAAAATAGGAAAAATGTGGACTTTCTCTATATGTTCAAAACCAAGGAAGTAAATGGTATATTGATAGTGGGTGGTAAAAACATATGACAAGAGATAAGATCAAATTTATCCCTCTAAATGAATACAAAGGAGGAAGCGTCACTTTTAGAAACAATGCACCAACTAGAATAATGGGAAAAGAGACAATTAGTATTGATGATGGAAAGGATAAAGCTCAAAATGTTCTATATGTTGATGGTCTAAAGCACAATATCTTGAGTGTTAGTCAAATATGTGATAAAGGACATGATCTCACATATTTTTATAAAGGGTTTGAAATAAGGAAATATGGATTAGGAAGATTCATGGAAAATGTTGCTAAGACCTCAAGCAATGTATGTGTCTTAGATGAAGTCAACGAAAAATGTTGTATAGGGAAAGTGGATGAATTTTGGCTATAGAACAGAAGACTAGTCATATATTTTTTTTTACTAACAAAACAAAAGCAGTAAGAGACATTCCAAAGATTTCAAATCCAAGTGATACTATTTACAATCCATGCCAACATGGGAAGAAGACCGGAGTCTACTTCGAGACAAAAGAGTGCTCATCAACAAGGCCATTATAGCTTGTTCATATATATATATATATATATATATATATATATCTCTAGATATATATCTATATATATATATATATATATATATATATATATATATATATATATATATATAGATATATCCATGGGCCTAGAAGAACACAAACATTAAGTGTTGAGATACTTTATGCTTCTAATTGATGACTATACAAGAATGATATGGATTATCTAAAGAGAAATCAAAATCATTTGACAAGTTCAAAATCTTCATAGTGCGGGTTGAGAATCAAACTGATCTAAACATCACGTTTTTGAGATGTGATTGAGGATAAGATTTAATTTCTAATGAATTAAATGAATTTTGTGAGAAATTAGAAGAAATTTTTCAAGGGTGAGGACTCCTCAGTGGAATGATGTTTTTGAAAGAATGAACATACCCATGTAAGATATGGAAAGAACATTGATTAATGAATCATACATTGTATACAAATTTTGGGGAGAAACAATTAATACAATAGTTCACATCCTAAATAGATCTCGAATCAGAGTAAAAAACAATAAGACTCCTTATGAATTATGAAAATGTAGACCTACTTTAGTTCAACATTCCAAATTATTTGGTAGCAAGTGCTACATCAAGATAAATGAACATAACTTAGGGAGGTTTGATTCAGGAGAAAATGGTTGTTGGATTCACAATTATTGAGATGGGGGGATGAATTAGTACAATGAAAATATTTACTTATTTAAACATTTGAACATCATAAAACATCAATCTCAAACACTAACCAAGTAACACAAGATATATGTGGAAACCCTTATAGGAGAAAACGACAAAATCACTTTACATGAACGTCTTGTAGGAACCATCCTACTATTACATCAATTTGTAGGCACCAACCTATAGGAGACACCAATCTCTTATGTTTCTTTATAGGCACCAACTTATAGAAGACACTAGTCCTCTCTATTTCTTTATAGTCACTGAATTATAGGAGACACCAATCCCCTCTATTACTTTTTAGGCACCAATGTATATAAGACACCAATCCCCTCTACTACTTTGTATGCACCATCCTACTAGAGACACCAATCCCATTTAATTATTTGTAGGCATCCACCTATTTCACTTAGTTTGCTTGCTTCTTCATAATGTATGTAGCTACTTCTACTTTGGCCAAGTCTTATTGCTATTTTTTACTTCACTAGGTATATTAGTTGCTTCTACCTTCACCATGTCTACTTGCTACTTCTAGGCTTCACCACGTATACTTCCCCCAAAACTAGTTTCTTTTGAATTCTTCCTAAGAAAAAACTTGCACAACATGCCACATATTCAATTTTACAAATCTAGTTTTGAAATTTCTACCATAGATAATAATATATATATATATATATATATATATATATATATGTATATATATATATATATATGTATATATATATATATATATATATGTATATATATATATATATATGTATATATATATATATATATATATGTATATATATATATATATATATATATATATATGTATATATATATATATATATGTATATATATATATATATATATATATATATATATATATATATATATATATATATATATATATATATATATATATATATATGTCTCCTCCATATTTTACAGTATGAAACATATTAGGAAGAAAATTATAGCAAAAATATCAATCTAACCTGTTTAAAACAAGTTTTATGTTGGCATTATGATGCATGTGTTGTACTTGATGGCAACCCTCTCATAGAAGATCATCTCACTTGTATACATTCAGATGAATCCACAGAAGAGATATCAGATATGACAGAATGCATGGATGTAGGACAGTTCAAAGGGATCAGATGACAATTCACAAGTAAGCTTTGCCATCAAGTCCAAAGGGGGAGATTGTTGGCATTATGGCTAAAGTGTTGTCCTTGATGGCAACTCATACAGGTGATGGATCACTGTACAACAGGTCAGTAGCAGAGATTGATGATTAGCTCACAAATAATGAAGAAAACAAGAGGTACGCAGGTACACCGTACAAAAGCTGCAGACCCGCAGGCATGTCATAGATAAAGTGCGTACATACCTGCAGGTACACCATGTAAAAGGTGCGGACCCCAGTTCACTCACTTCAAGGCAGAGAAGCATGCTCACAAGGGGTTTCTTATGTTTGGCCCGTGGTATTTAGCCCGCCGTTCTTGATTCTATGGTTTTGGCCCGTGGTATAGGATCTAATTTAGCCCCGGTTTGGATCCCTTGTATTGGTTATCTATGGTATTGACCCATGATTTTAGGAAGAGCCTGCCTATATAAAGCAAAGGAGATCATTTGGCTAGACGTGTGTGAAAAGAGAAGATCTTAAGAGAAGCTAGATCTGAAATTCTTGTAATCGGTTTGTGAGAGAGAGTTGAATCAATATCAAGGAGAAACATGAGAATTACAAGTCGGATCTACTAATGGGTTGATATCTCCGCGGCGCATGTTCAGATCTGTAGATCTGACAGTTTAGGTTATTCTTGAAGTCTTGAAATTATCTATACCCGCAGGAACGCAAGTACAGTGAAAGAAAAGTGCAGAGATACGTAAGCGTAGAAGCACTACAGGTGCGCAGATACGCAAGCCCAGAAGCACTGCAGATGCAGAGGTGCGCAGGCAGTTCATAAGACACAGAGCACATGTACGTAGGAAGTCCGTGAGGCACAGTGTGTGGGTACGCAGGAAACCAGTTGGAAACAATGCGTACTTCTACGCAGGTGTTCTATGGGTGAAGCTGCGTACTTCTCATGAAATCTATTTAGCTGTCCCTGTTTCTTATTGTTGTGTTCTGGGTTTTGAAGTGATGTCTGGTTTCTGGTATTAAGTTCTGATAACAGCAGTGATTGATTAAATGTTTATACATTGATGGATGAATGGATCAGGTTCTTATTGACTCATTTTATGTGATCTGATGGACTAGATCTGATTGATGACTCACTTGTATATGTATTGATCTAGTGCTTGGGTAATTCAGAAGGTTGTTTGATTATGAGCTTCAATGTTGTTGGGCCCAGTATGAAAATTGGATGAAATGTGGCCTTTCAGATTATGTGTTGTGCTTCAGTGTATCCAGTCTGAAAATTGATGAAACATGGTACCTGGAGGAGAGAAGATTGTAGGTCAGCACCTACGTACTAGTATCTAAGCTAGTACAAGAGCTAAAGGAAATCTTTAGAGCATTGTAGCAGGTAGCAGCCTGCGTACTAGTAAATGGATCGGCTAGTACAAGAGCAAAGGGGTTTGTAGCTCCCGTACTGGTATAAGACTGCACCAGTACAAATATTGTAAAAGGATTTTCTTATTAAAAAGAAGATTGAGATGACTTGCAGCAGGTGGTTTTCTCCTGCATTGGGTTTCCACCTTATATCATGGTGTTCATGTGTGTGCCTTATGTGTGATGATCTATTCTATGCTACTGCATCTGTTAACTGATAATATGGTTGATAATGTTCTAATGCACTCATTGAAGATCAATTAACTTAATGATAAGAAGTTGTGGAAGTAGCATATATCAATCTGATTATGGAAATGAAAAAGTTTTATTAATGTGATAATACTGATTCACCCCCCCCCCCTCTCAGTATTATTTCCAACAATTGGTATCAGAGCCGGTCCTTTGATAGAAGCTTGATCGCTTGAAGGAGATCCGTGGAACAATGGGAAAGAAGCTTAAGAAGAAAGAACCTAAGAAAAAGAAGTCATCTCAGAAGAACTATGACAGTGGGAGAATCTATTGGGGATTAGGTATAAGAAGCTCTTCAGATTCAGAATCAGATTCAGAATCAGATTCATAATCATTATCAGGTATGAATATATTATCCTTTGATGTTCCAACTATCTTTCCTTTTGGAAGAGATGAAAGTGATAGTGAAATTACTGAATTTGCTCTTATGGGTGAACAAGAAAGATATCAAATAGAGGCAGAATTTAAAAGGCTGACAGACAAAATTAGAGATCAACAAGATCTATTGAACAAAAGGGAATGTGACTTCAAAGAAGAAGCTACCAAACTAAAGGCCCAACTAGAAGAAGGAAGCAAGGTAAGAAAACTGCTCAAGGACAAGGATGACCAATGTCAAAAATTGCAGCTTGAAGTGACATCATTAAGAAAAGAAGTCAACGAAAGAAGCACAACCATCAAGAAACTCAAAGATAGATCCAGCTACTATGAAAATATTGAAGCTACAATCCTCTCACTAAAAGGAGATCTTGAAGAATCAAAGAAGCAGAATGAAGATCTACACCAAGCAATTGAAAAACAAGACAACGAAGTCATCAGCTTAAAATCCCAGCTGGAATGTGCATTCAGAATTCGTCAAATGCAGCAGGATTTGAATGAAGAACAAGAAAAGGAGATTCTCAATCTAAGGGAACAAATGGAAGAAGGAAGGAAATCTGAAGAAGATTTGAAGAAGCAATCTCTTGAAAAGGAAAAACAGCTTCAGGTTGAGGTAAATATCTTGAAAGGTAAATTAGAAGAAAAGGATAAGCTTTTACGATTTCAAGATAGTTCTAAAGTCTTGGATGATATTCTTAGCAGTCAAAGGTCTCCTACTATAAAGACTGGTCTTGGTTTCCATGAATCTGTTGAAGGTGAATCTAGTTCACAAGGTGAGGCAAGAAACTCTAAAGAGAAATCTAAAGTTATCAACGAAGAAATGAAAGATCAATCTCATCATCAACCAAGGAAAGGGATTCCTCAAAGAAAATCCTTTACTCCTCCTATGAATAATGTTGAATGTTATGTATGTCATAATCTTGGACATGTTGCAGCTAGATGTAGAAGAAGAAGGGTTCAAGACCATTATGCAGAAAGATCATCACATTCAAGGTACTTTAATGGATATTGCTTTGCTTGCAATATGTATGGTCATAAAGCTACTGACTGTTACAGGAGGAATATGAAACATGTAAGATATTATACATGTAACAAGCTTGGACATATAGCTAAGGAATGCAGAAACAAAGTGTGGGCACCATATCAAAAGGAGAAAATGTCATCATCACGCTTGAAGATATGGAGGAAAAAGGAACTATAGTCAGAAAAAGGCGGCACAGCACAACGTACAGACATACCAGAATCAGAGGGAGCTGAAAGTAAAAAACTTCAGTGTCCTGAATCTCATATGCAAAATCCATAAAGGAAAGTCGCGTATATACGCGAGTTGGATACTGCACAATCGCGTATATGATTATTTGAAGAAAGGCAGTAGGGAAAAGTGAAGTTGGAAGTGAATCTATGAAGTATGATCTCTCGAGCACAAGATCAGATCTGAGAATCTGACTGTCAGTGGCATAGAGGAGGACTGTTAATTGGGTTCTAATCATAGGTACGCAGGTGATACACTGTGAAAGTGCGAGGGTACGCAACGCAGCAATGGTCCTGGTGCGTAGGTATGCGGCGACATAGGAGGTCGAGCTGCGAAGGTACAGTATAAGTACGCGGCGTAACAAAAGGGCACATGCGGACGGACGCGGCGAGACAGAAGAGGCGGTGCGGAGCAAGATCAGAGGTACGCGGCGTGATAGAAGGAAAACCTACGGAGGTACATAGAAGTACGCGGCGCGATAGAAGCAAAGAATGCGTGAGGTACGCGGCGCGATTGGTGGCACAGGTGCGTGGGTACGCGCTGTATTAGAAGGCTCTCTGCGGGTGTACGCAGGGGAGCAGAAGGTGAAGTGCGGAGCCACGCAGGCCAGATAAAGAAAAACTGCGGATCTATCTTAAGGCATTTGTTGGCTGATTTTTCTTGTTGATAAGATCTGACAGATGGCACAAGTTTAGGGGGAGCATATGCTCTTAATGCATTGTTGGCATTATGGTCCTTGGTGACGATGCTTATGATTCATCTTGCTATGGTTATGAGTTGTTCACATTGTTCTTGGATCAGATTTGTGGTTGATACTCTAATGGTGCTTGCATGATTCCTTTCATTCTTGGCACATATATGGATGAGGATTGTTGGCTGGATTCATGGTTGACTATTCAAAGTTGCAGAATTGATGATACTTGGTTCATAATGGCCATGAATGAGTTGATGCAGACATACCTTGATGATTCATGCAAGTTGTTGATCTAGTTGCTGTTGACAGATACTATGGAGCAGATCATACAGTGTTGTTGCTGATGTTTATCTTAGGTGATTGGTCTCTGTTATAAATGTCATATCACGACTCATGATGTAATAGTATGTCTCTATCTATTGTAGTCATCTCTTCAGGTCATGTAACGACCTATGTTGGTTTCCCCACTATGCCTGGGATGAAGATGTAATGTATTTAGTTCCTGATGTATCCCCACTTGGTTGGCTGATGGATGTATGATATATAGAGTCATGTTCTTCTTGTAGAACATCTTTTTGCAGACCTTGCTTACAGTCAGGGGGAGCTTGAGCATGAACAACACTATATAGCAGAGCAGATATTTCAGCTTGTTTTCAGAAAGAGCATTATCAGTGTGCTGCACCATGGCATATACAAAGGGGGAGCTCATTTAGAGACTTCAGCAGATCTGGTTTATAGTCAAGGGGAGCATGTTCTTAGGGGGAGAAAAACCCTTTGCCCTTGATTTCAAAGGGGGAGAGTGATTTGGTGTTGTTGCCATCAAGTCCAAAGGGGGAGATCGTTGGCATTATGATGCATGTGTTGTACTTGATGGCAACCCTCTCATAGAAGATCATCTCACTTGTATACATTCAGATGAATCCACAGAAGAGATATCAGATATGACAGAATACATGGATGTAGGACAGTTCAAAGGGATTAGATGACAATTCACAAGTAAGCTTTGCCATCAAGTCCAAAGGGGGAGATTGTTGGCATTATGGCTAAAGTATTGTCCTTGATGGCAACTCATACAGGTGATGGATCACTGTACAATAGGTCAGTAGTAGAGATTGATGATTAGCTCACAAATAATGAAGAAAACAAGAGGTACGCAGGTACACTGTACAAAAGCTGTGGACCCGCAGGCATGTTATAGATAAAGTGCGTACATACCCGCAGGTACACCATGTAAAAGGTGCGGACCCTAGTTCACTCACTTCAAGGCAGAGAAGCGCGCTCATGAGGGGTTTCTTATGTTTGGCTCGTGGTATTTAGCCCGCCGTTCTTGATTCTATGGTTTTGGCCCATGGTATAGGATCTAATTTAGCCCCGGTTTGGATCCCTTGTATTGGTTATCTATGGTATTGATCCATGATTTTAGGAAGAGCCTGCCTATATAAAGCAAAGGAGATCATTTGGCTAGACGTGTGTGAAAAGAGAAGATCTTAAGAGAAGCTAGATCTAAAATTCTTGTAATCGGTTTGTGAGAGAGAGTTGAATCAATATCAAGGAGAAACATGAGAATTACAAGTCAGATCTACTAATGGGTTGATATCTCCGCGGCGCATGTTCAGATCTGTAGATCTGACAGTCTGGGTTATTCTTGAAGTCTTGAAATTATCTATACCTACAGGAACGCAAGTACAGTGAAAGAAAAGTGCGGAGATACGCAGGCGCAGGTGCGCAGATACGCAGGCCTAGAAGCACTGCAGATGCAGAGGTGTGCAGGCAGTTCATAAGACACAGAGCGCAGGTACGCAGGAATTCCGTGAGGCACAGTGCGTGGGTATGCAGGAAACTAGTTGGAAACAGTGCGTACTTCTACGCAGGTGTTCTATGGGTGAAGCTGCGTACTTCTCATGAAATCTATTTAGTTGTCCCTGTTTCTTATTGTTGTGTTCTGGGTTTTGAAGTGATGTCTGGTTTCTGGTATTAAGTTCTGATAACAGCAGTGATTGATTAAATGTTTATACATTGATGGATGAATGGATCAGGTTCTTATTGACTCATTTTATGTGATCTGATGGACTAGATCTGATTGATGACTCACTTGTATATGTATTGATCTAGTGCTTGGGTAATTCAGAAGGTTGTTTGATTATGAGCTTCAATGTTGTTGGGCCCAGTATGAAAATTGGATGAAATGTGGCCTTTCAGATTATGTGTTGTGCTTCAGTGTATCCAGTCTGAAAATTGATGAAACGTGGTACCTGGAGGAGAGAAGATTGTAGGTCAGCACCTACGTACTAGTATCTAAGCTAGTACAAGAGCTAAAGGAAATCTTTGGAGCATTGTAGCAGGTAGCAGCCTGCGTACTAGTAAATGGATCGGCTAGTACAAGAGCAAAGGGGGTTGTAGCTCCCGTACTGGTATAAGACTGCACCAGTACAAATATTGTAAAAGGATTTTCTTATTAAAAAGAATATTGAGATGACTTGCAGCAAGTGGTTTTCTCCCACATTGGGTTTCCACCTTATATCATGGTGTTCATGTGTGTGCCTTATGTGTGATGATCTATTCTATGTTACTGCATCTGTTAACTGATAATATGGTTGATAATGTTCTAATGCACTCATTGAAGATCAATTAACTTAATGATAAGAAGTTGTGGAAGTAGCATATATCAATCTGATTATGGAAATGAAAAAGTTTTATTAATGTGATAATACTGATTCACCCCCCCCTCTCAGTGTTATTTCCAACATTTTAGGAGCATTCATATCACCAAAATTATAGATAAACAAGGTCTGAAAGTTGTATTAAAGGTACCTTGAGATGTCCACTATGTATCCTTCATATTTCAAAGTTTGAAACATCATAGAAATAATTTTATAGAGAAAATACCAAGTTGACCTATTTGAAGTAGATTTTATGAGCATTCAGGAAGCTTAACTTATTGATACCATATCTCCAAAATCACATCGAAACATTATCATAAAGTATATTATAATTACTTGAGATATATTGTCTATCTCCTCTAGATTTCATATTTTTAAACATCATAGAAATAAATCTATAGTGAAAATACCAAGTTGACCTGTTTGAAGCAGATTTTATGAGAATTCAAGAAGCCTAACTCTCTCAGACCATATCTATGATATTTTAGCAAAAAAAAGGTCTAAAATTTTAACCATAGGTACATGAAGATATTTTGTCTACATCCTCCAAGTTTCACATTTCGAAACATCTTAGAATAAAATTTATAGCGAAAATACCATGATAACCTATTTGAAGAAGATTGCAGGAGCATTTAGGAGGCCTAACTTCCTCAGAGCATATCTATGACATTATAGAAAACTAAGGTTTGAAATTTTAATCATGGGTACATGAAGATATTATCTCTATTTCCTTAAAGTTTCATGGTCTAAAACATCCTAGAAGAAAATTTATAGTGAAAATTCCAATATGACTTGTTCACCCCATAAATCACAATTTTTGCTTCCACCTTTAGACTCCAGGAATTACCCAAAAATTAGTCCCCATATCCTCTTTCATCCTGTGATCTCTTCTTTCTTGGATTGGTGTTCAAATGAACTCATATGATCCTTATTTATAGCGTTTGTACATTTACTTATGGGGTTGACTTGTAAGACTGGTTCAATCATCCTATTTGTATTTTGGTTGGGCCATCTTGATGAAATATTCCATATCTCCTCATTCACATTGAGTTAGAGGGAGTTTCATATACCATTGGAAATATATTAGAATAATATTTCCAACCATATTTCCTATGATCCCATTTAAGCTAGGTATTTGGAGTAAAAATTCGTTCAAATATAGGGTATCCAAATGGCACATCAAAATTCCAAAAACAATATTTCCAACAATCTTCATTTTCCAATATTTATCTTGGGCATATGTAGTTTCCCCATGTATTTGAAATATATGACAACAATATTTCCTACAATAATATTTATTTTTTATTCATCTAGAAACAAGGGCTATAAATGTTGCAAAAAATATTGTGCAAGGTAGTTGTTGTAGCATTCAACACCCCCCCCCCCCCCACCCACCCTACCCCCAATTTTTATTTATTTATTTTAGTTATATAATAAATAATGGGGACTGTTATTTATGTTATTAAAACTCTTTAGTTTTCAATAAAACTCTTTATTTTTAGTATTGTTATAAAATATCTTAAGCTGGAAGTTTCCCTCATTGGAAATCAAGTATCGGAGGCCCAACCCTTATAATATTACGATAAATCAAAATACTGATAGGCCCTCTTATTACAAAATTGATGCATTATCGGAATATTTTTATCGGACTCTGATAATATCGTAACTTTTATTTTGAGAAATTTACAATAAATCCATTTCCCGATAAATCTTCCTCGACCATTAATTTATTCATTAAAAAGGTTTTGATAAAAAAATAATACAAAACATGCACCCCATTTTAAATGAATATTATAAGAGTCACCGACCTCACAACTTCCACTTGGCATAACATACCTTCACAATATCATAACTTTCTAAGTGTGCCACTTATGAAACCTCTAATATCCACTATCTCCGATATCTCCCAACTCTGATACGTGCCTCCTCTGATATCCACTATCTCCCAGCTCTGATACCTACCTCCTCCGATATCCACTATCTCCGATACTCATCCCTTCGATACCATGAAACCTCTAATATTCCATTATATATCTAATATTGGGACTTTCATATCATGATCCTGCTCTTAAAACTTCCAATATGTCATCGCCGATATAAAAACATCGATGTCACTTCGCACCTCTACTTATACCCATTACTTCTTCGAATATGATTTATCAGAAGTTACTAATATTGTAACTTTCTAATGCATATCCAATTGTTTTCTTTGATATTTTTCTTCCGATACGCTGATGTATACAAACCCACGTGAATTCACATTCTGGCATTTAATCTTTGAAAGTGGTGAATTTATGGTTTTCGAGATTATAATCATCCTCATTCATTGCAATTTGATTCTATCATAATTCTCCCTTAAAGCCACAAATTTTCATGTGAAATTCATTATTTGTGCTAAGTCTTTTAGGAGAAGAAGTTATCGCTTAGACTTGTGGTTTTCATTATAGGATAGTCCTCACAAGCATAATTTTGAAGAAATGTCTAAAGAAGTCAAAGCAAAGAAGAAACCTACTACTCAACAGCAATCGACTGCTCCAACTAAAAACGTCGATATGATAGGATTATTTCTGATACAGTCTGTTCTCTAGATGCTGAAAGTGTCTCTTGGGAATTTATCTATAAAATATTTGAGGATGAAGTACCTAGAGTCACATAAATAAAAATTATAGCTGAGGATTCTACACCAGTCTCCAATACTACTTACAGTGATGTGGCCAATTGATTCTTGCATAGGATTGTGGCCCGACCCAAAATCCTTCCTTATACAAACATGGTTTGATGGGTCATTGACAACTTAAGCACTATAGAAAGGAAATTCATGACACAGAAGAATAAAATCATCAGGTCATTCACTGACAATGATTTCAGTCCAATGTACCATTTTCCACAGTCTCAGTTCAAATATAACAAACAAATTGTGGAGAAATCCATGAGCAAAAATGATCATGTGTCAGAGCCTATTAGGACATGGAGAAGAGACCCAAACAAGAATAAGCGAGAGGAAAAGGGTATGTATGCAATTGACTCTCTCGCTAGTCCCTATTTCCAAATAACTGCTATGATATGTAGACTCTTTGCTTATTCTAATACACATAAGTTTTCTAATCAATGGAATCCACTGATTGATGCTGCCTCAAAAGGTTATATCTTAGATTGGGGAAATATAATGTCTGATAACCTAGCTACTCATATCTTGAATTTTAGAAGTAAGTGCAAGGTTTCAGAAAATATAATTGCTCCCTTTTACATGAGTGCCTACGTAATGGATGCCCTCTATTTCAATATGGATTTCACCTCTATGGGGTGGAAGTGGACTTTAAATGACCCGACCCCCATCCATGTATATCACAATATCCTCTGAGACTCAAAGTATCAGCCTCATTTTTATAAAATCTACCATGGAGTGATGTTGCCTATTTACCAAGTCATCTTTGATAAAAGAGCCCCAAGGGTTTCCCTAGAAGCCGAAACCTACTTTCTCCGGATAGGAAACTAGTTTGGTGAGGAGTTATTTACCTATGTTTGAGCCTTTGGTAGTCTTGCTAACCCCCATGTATTGCCTCTATACATCCCTAACAAGATTTTGGCCCGAAAAATAGCATACCAGATGGTAGGGAATGGTATTTCAAAAGTCTTAAAGGAGTCTAATAAGAAAGTGTGGCCTATTTTTCCTATTCAGTGTGACATATATGCTTGGATAATTTCAAGCATGCAACCATTGTAATTAATTATATTTTAGAATTCAATTTCCCTACTATCCCTAACAGACAATATGATCCCCATCAGACTGTCAAGAAGGTTACTACACAATCAAGGACCAGACAATTTTCTCCTGAACCAGAAAAGTTTGATGACCTATTTGAAAAAGATTATATCTATTCAATGGTTACGAGGCAAGCAGAAGAATAATTGACTCCATAGGAGATGATTCAATTCAATCAATACAGAGCCACAAGGCTAGCCAAAATGCCTATGAATTCATTAAAGCTTCCTCAGGAAAGCACAGTTCAGGATGATGTTATAGTTGTTGGTTCCAGAGAGACTATTGATATGCCGCAAACAAAAGAAACAGGTGCCTCTTCTAGTTGAAGGTCTTTTTCTTAGTTCCAAGCTTAAGAAAATATGGGAACAATATGGCCAGGTTTTGAAGAAAAACGATCCACAAGTTTTTAAGACTCCATTAAAAGAGAAGGTCCCAAATACTTCTAAAAGTTTGGAATAGACTCCGATCATTGTAAAGGCCTCTGAAAATCCTTTAGAAACTAAAGACATTGAAGTTATACCGACCTTCCCAACCTCTGAGGTTGTATTTAAGGTTGAAGAAATTCCTCTGCTCGATGTATTTTATAGTCCTGAGCATAAGGCTATTGTTAAAAGACAGAGAAAGAAAAGAAAAATTTAGCAATCCCAGGCTTTAGTTCGAGAAAATGCTTCTTTTGAATTAGTTTGGAAAGGCTCTTTGTCCACCCCTTTAGAGGAACTGGGAAGATTCACTCAGTTCACAGGAGCCTATGCTTCTGCAATCATGGATAAAGCAACTTAAGTACAATAGTTGTTGAAAGAAAAGGAAGGAAAATTTGTGCAGTTGGAATAGAGTTTGGAGATAAAAAAAAAATATTACCGATCAATGACAAGGACAACTTATTGAACTCCAGAACAAACTTAATGCCCTTAAAGTTCAATATGAACCTGATTAGCAGGCCCGAGACACTCAAATACATGAATTACAAAAAAGGATAGGAAAAATAAAGGTTAATATTGAATTGACAAAATTCAAGAAGGAAGAAACAAAGTTAAATAGTCTCCTTGCTCAACAACAAATTGTATTTTGTCAAAATTTAGCCATTATTCATGATTTGTGTCATACAACCAATTCCCTGGTTGATCAATTATCATACCTTATAATTTTTTTTGAAGATATTGAAGAAAAAAATGCAGCTTTCCTTACATGGTAGGACAACGTTGCTGGGAGATTAGTTAATCTTCCCAAAATTGAAGAGTCACACAAGGAAATAGTCTTTAGATAATGGGAGATTCGTCTTAAACATGCAGAAGAAAAAATGTTCAGTGCAAGAGATATCTCTAATAATATCATTGAGACAATTAGCGATAACTTATTCCAAGAAAATCTCATATCAAAATTCCATAAGGGAGCACTACCAGATATCAAACTTCTCACTAAAATGTGGCAGGAATCATCCAAAAAGTGATCCGAAATAATTGATCAGCGATCTAAAATTGAATTGGAAATCCATTGACAATTTTTAGTCAAACCACACAGCTAGTTGTAAATGCTCAGGTGTCTATCCAATACCACCACTCACATGTTTTCAGCATTAAGGGATTCCATATTTATCAGCTAGATGCAGATTCAACTGAAGACTCCACCTGAATTGAAGAATATGACATATATCTATAAGCTTCAACAGTGAATGTGAGAACCGTCCTCTTCTCAGGCCTAGACAATTTATTATGACAAACTCTAAATATGTCTCTTTTGGTTTATTTTAGCGTTGTTTTTTAAAACTGCTTCAAGTTGTTGCTCTATTTGCTATATCTGTATTTTGTTTTAAGACTATAAATCTCCTTCATTTGTAATGAGAACGGGTTCTGAATTTTGAAAATAAGCTTTTGTTTGCACTATTGTAACTCAAGTTCCTCTTAATAGAAAGTTGAACTAGTGCCATTTTTCTCATGAGAAAAGTAACAATTTATTGGGTACTATTATCTATTTATTATTTATTTGTTTAAGATTTGAATGGAAATTCATATTTGTGTAATAGAAATCATGCTTTTTTCACTACTGATATGTGTGATTGGAATTATATATTATATGAATAGACAAATGAAATCTTGTATATGTGATGAATTCATCAACTAATTTAATTAACTATTTAATTAAATTAGTTATCATTTTCTGTTTTAACATCATAATCACACGATAATCTATATTGTCATGTTGCTTATGAAAATATTTTTAAATCACATATACAGATAGCTTTCCCAGGATAGGTATTAAGTTTATTAGTTTTATTTCCAGTTTTATTTATATCATAGTTATATAATTCCACCCTATCTATTTCTCATAATTTCATTTTAAGGGAAACTGGTCCCATAATCCTAGTCAGAGCCACCATCCCAAACAAAAAAGGATATGCTCTAAGGCCCTGACCAGGTGGTTTTCCCCGATGTTGAGGAAGACAATTCGAGCCTTCAACAGTAGTATAAGAAAGCATGGATATAAGAATAAATGAAACATTGCCCACAAATGAAAAGCTAAAAAGTAAATAAAGAATAAAAGTATACGATCAATAGAGAGCATGAAATGGAAGAATAAGAAGAAAAAAACAAGGATGAGGGGACAAAACTCCAACATTCGAAGACTCCATCTAAATGTTCACAAGTGTCATCCAAAAAAACAAATATTTGGAAATAAAGATTCAAGGGTTTAGCTAGAAGTGGGTTAACAAGCACACTAAATCATGTACACTTTGCCTTGTTATCCAAAATAAAACCCTAGAATTTTTCATAAGCTAATGAAGATGAGCATTGGGTCAATTCTATGGAGCCATCCAAAGACTCCATCTAAATGTTCACAAGTATCATCCAAAAAATCAAATCTTTGGAAATAAATATTCAGGGGTTTAGATAGAAGGAGATTTACAAACACACCAAAGCATGCACACTTTGCCTTGTTATCCAAAATAAAATCCAAGAATTTTGCACAAGCCAATGAATATGAGCATTGGATCAATTATATGGAGGAAGAGCTAGTTCAAATCAAGAAAAATGAGACATGGGAAATTGTTTCTAAAACAAAGGATAATAATTAAATTGGCACCAAGTGGGTCTTCACGAACAAATTGAATGAGAATGGAAAAGTAGTGAGGAATAAGGCTTGATTGGTTTGCAAAGGGTATGCACAAGTGGAAAGTGTTGATTTTGAAGAAACTTTTACTCTAGTTGCTAGACTTGAAGCAATAATAATGTTTTTAGCATTTGCATATTTTAGAAAGTTCAAAGTCTATCAAATGGATGTCAAGTCAAATTTTTTCAATGGAGACTTAGAAGAAGAGGTATATGTTGAAAAATAAGAGGGATTTCAACTATTATAAAATGAAGATTATGTTTGTATATTGAAGAAAGCTATTTATGGACCAAAGCAAGCTCTCAAAGCTTAGTACTCAAGACTTGATACATATTTACAACATCAATGATTCAAAAGAGGAGCACTAGATAACAACCTTTACATCAAAGCACATAATAAAAATTTGTTGATCATTATTGTATATGTGGATGATATCATCTTTGGAAGTGATCTTAACATAATGATTCAAAATTTTGTAGTATAAATGTAAAAAGAGTTTGAAATATCCATGTTGGGAGAATTATCATTCTTCCTAGGATTGCATGTTGTTCAATAAGGTAAAGATATATTTGTATCTCAAAACAATTATCTTAAGGACATGTTGAAGAAGTTTGGAATTGAAAATTTTACACCTGTCAACACTCCCATGGTCACTGGATAGAAATAATGAAAAGATTATGAATCTCTATCTAGAAATCAAACTTTGTATAGGTTAGTGATTGGGAGCTATTATATTTGGTTGCATCGACACTTGATATCATACAAGTTGTAGGATTGGTTCAAGAATTCAATTTGCACCAAAGGAGACACATGTGCAAGTTATGAAAATTTTAGATATTTGAAGGGGACAATGGACCTTGGCATATGGTACTTAAGAAGCAAAGATTTCACCTTAACAACATATACAGATGCAGATTGTGTAGGAAGTGATGATAAGGATAAAAGAACTAGTGGTGAAGTATTTTTTGTTGGAAAATGTGTTCTCATCGATGTCAACATGCTAGGGGGAGCACAACTAAATCAACGTAACAACTTGGATCAATTAATCTCGAGGTCCAGTACTAGCACCAATGTGTTTCCATTGATGTCACATGACAAGAGTAGAGGTGAAAGGACAAGTGGCATAGGAGAAAGGTCATATAGAAGAAGAGTGACAAAGATGTGATCAATAGTGAGCCAGATTGAGTGAAAAATGGAAATTGATCTGGATTAGCACATCATTAGTTATATGAGATGGATGACACTTATTCATTTACGGGGGTCCCAACCTACTCATTGTTTAATTGCAGTGGGGTTTGAAATGATGTTACAAAGTAATACCCCTCAACGTACATGGAATTAGATGAATGGATGTTGGGGTCCCCCATCCTTCATGTCAAAACCACCATCGAGAGCCCCTGAAATCTGATTAAGGAAATTTGAAAACAATTAACGATGATCTAGCCTAGTTCGTCCATATGTGTTAGGTCCATCAAAGTTACCATCACTTTTTGGTCAAATTAATGGATTCTTAGAGTGTTGGATGATTTTCAATGCAAATCCTCATAAGCATTCCTGATATTTAATATGGTAAGCCCCTATTCAAGCTCCTAGCCATGAAGAGCTAAGTGCCCTTGAAATAAGGTGTATTTGACATTTTATCAATGAAAGTTTCACTAGATTTCTCCACTATAGAATATGGTTAGCTCTTGTTCAAGCCCATAGTCATAGAGGGCTAAGGCATTAGTGCCTAATGCTTAAAATCCCATCAAACCCCTGAAATAATGGATGTGCAAATACAATTATAAATAGATTTCTCTAATACATGATATTATTGGCTCCTAGTAAAGCCTTTAATCATAGAGGACTAAGAAATTAGTGCTTAAGGGCAAAGGCCCCATTGAGCCCCCAAACCATCAAGAAAATATGGAAATTTTTTACTAGAAAAGTTATTTGGTTTCCCTGATACTCAATAGCTCGGGATATGGCAGCATGAAAGGTGACAGAGCAGTGATGTTGCATGCTAGGTGAAGTAGGTGATGTGGAAGTGGATAGGTGTCACCCATATTTAGCATTTTGGATGGGCAACTATGTAAAGGTGAGTGGCATGCGGTAGGTGTTAAAAGACCCACATGGAAATGGACACATCATCGTTATCTATGGGTTGGTTTATGAATGGTTGCTAAAACAATGATGTGGTAGGTTGAGTGGACCTCAGAACCTTGGAGTCCTAAAATGGTGTTTTCCATTAGATCATCTGATAGCCCAAGATCCATTAGTTGACAAACCTATGAGAAAAAATAAATCATTGGTAGAGTATGGGAAGATTGATGATATTAAGCCCCCAGAGTACTAGAATCCTTTAGTGGTATTCTGAAAAATATCTCTCGATAGTTTGATAGCTTGATAAGGTTTAGCCCATAGTCATAGGGCCTAGTCACAAGGAGCTGAAGCACATCACATGAGGGCTTGGTTTCCTCGAGACCCTATAATATTAGAGTAATGGTTACAAAATATTGAATGAATGACCCATATAGCCCAAGAACTTGATATGGAAAATCACTTGGTCACAATGTGTGGTTCCAAGTGCTCATTAACTAAGTGCCTAGATACTAACTGGAATTATTATGGGTGTTTTCTCTTGAATTATGATAGCCCAATACCCATCGATTGACAATCTTAAGATATAGAAGTATGGTCGACTCTTAATAGAGATAAATTTCCATCAAAGGCCCAAAAAAATCTTGGTTTTCTTGTTTATAAGCTTCCATGGTTATAATTTGAAGAGAGTGTATTCATAATGGAATATGCCAAATTTCATGGAAGATACCTTTGCATTAAATCTCAATGAAACTTGGTTTTGTGAAGGATTCCTGTATTAAATATTTTTTGGATATTTCTTATATTTTTGGCAAAGTTCGATTTGGTGGTCCCAACATGAAGCCTAAAGAACAAGGAAGATTGTTTGCAAGAATTCTTGGTCAAAATATTTAAATGAGGTTGAACTGAAGGGAGATCAAGAATTATTTTGTAAGCATAGATCCAAGATCCATTGGAAAAATTCTAAGATGGATAAATTGAGGATGTATGAGGAGGTCTCTATAAATTGGGAGAGTTGAGAGAAGCAAGGAAAGTAATTGAGGAAGTAAGTTGAAGTGTGTGGATGTGAACAAATGCACTACAACTAGTATCAACACATGGGATTTTTGATCCGTAAGAAGAGTGAGAATGATCTGACGTGAAGTTTGAAAGTGGTAAACAAAGAAAATATGGTCCATGGTGAAGTGTGATACATGTTGTGGAAATCATGAGAGGAGAATTGGCATAGAGATAAAAGTAATTCAAATAAGAACATAAATCAAAGGGGATTGTTGTTTCCTATAGGTTGGCTCCTATGAAGTAACATAGGGGATTTGTGTCTCCTGCAAGTTGGTGCCTACAAAGAAGTAGAGGGAATTGGTGTGTCATGTAGGCTAGTGTCTATGAAGTAGTAGAGAAGATTAGTGTCTCTTATAAGTTGCTTCCTACAAAGAAATAGGGATTGATGTCTCTAGCAAGTTGGTGCCTACAAAGAAAAGGGTATTGGTGTCTCCTATAGGCTGGCTACTATAAATTGATGTAAAACTAGGTTGGATCCTAAAATATATTTGATATAAAGAAGTTTTGTAGTTTTTTCTCCTAAGGGTTTCCACGTACATCTTGCATTACTTGTTCGATTTAGGAGATTGATTTTTATGTTGTTGAAATCAAAAAAATATCATTATTTTTATTCACCTCCCCCTTCAGAAGCAATATAATCACTGGAAGGTAAATATTAGAGGGACAAATGACGAGTAAGGATAGTTATTTCTCAAATAGAACCCCTCTCTTTTATGGAACAAATTTTTCCTTCTAGAAGATAATGATGAGGGGATATATGATCTATTTTTGTGTTGATGTGTGGATATCTATGGTATATGGTTATAAAGTTCCATAAATTCCTCCAATATATGCTAATTAGAAAAATGATTTTGTAAATAATTCCAAAGAAACAAATGCCATTCTAGGTGGTCTCACAAATTTGAAATTTGTCAAGGTAATGTAGTGTGACTCTGGTAATGATATTTGGAACAAGATTCAAAGCAGCTATGTAGGAGAAGAAAATATAAATAAGGCTAAGATTCAAAAACATAAAATTAAATTTGAAAGTTTAAAGTTGGATGAAGAAGAAGACATTGCAAACTTTTTTCTTCATGTAGATGAGTTTTGTGAATACCATTAGAGGACTTGGTGAAATTATTGATGAATTAGTAATTGTTCAGAAAGTGTTGAGATATATTCCATTTATATTTAATGCAAATGTGTCTTCCATTGAATAAAAGAAAGATCTAATAGATATGAAGATGGATGAATTACATGGAATCCTCACTACGCATGAGATGAGAAGAGGAAAGGACAAGTCATGATTAAATGAAGGTACCTTCAAAGCATCAAGGAAGAAAAAAGGACACACTGAACATGATCACTATATATCTGAATTAGATGAAGAAAACTCTCAATTGTGAGGAAGTTTAAAACATGTTTTGGTAAATATAAACGTAAATACCATTCAAATGTTTTAAATGCGGTAGAGTAGGTCATTATGCTTCTAAATGTCCATATGAAAAATTTGAGGATGGTGATGATGAAGAAGAACATAAAGACATAAGAAAATTTCATAATCATAGAAATAGAGGCAAGTTTCATGAAAAAAGGAAGGGATGATATTTCAAGAAGAAAAGCCTCTATTCCAAGGAAGATGGCAACTCATCACAAGACAATGATGAATATGCATCCAATGAAGACAAAGAAGATTCCTATTAATGACCATAGAGGTTTATTACTCTTATAAAGATAAATCAAATGTAGAGGAAGAAAACGTTGATGATATTAAGGGAGAGCTTATCTGCATATTAGATGAAATACAAAGACTAATAAGAAAAATTTAAAGGTAGAAAGAGTTGTTACATAAACATGAGAAAGAAAAGATTAAATATCTTGATGAATCACTAATTTTTCTCATGAAGTTATAGCTAAAAGAGGGAAAGAAAAGAGGATTTTTTTCAGCCAACTTGTAGAAAAGGAAGGACATTGTGAGAAACTAGAAGATTGTTTCCTTGAGAAAGGATTTAGAAAAATCCTATGATCGATTGAATAAGAGTTTGAAGTTTGGAAGAATTCTAAAATATTAAATGATAATATGAGTTTCCAAATATATCCTCTTACTAAAACATGCATTGGTTATCATGAAACTACCAAGGGAGAATCAAGCTTAATGATATCATAATAGAAATGCAAAAAATGAACCTAAAAGCCATGTTGATTTTCCCAAAAGTTCTATCAATGATAATAACATCAGGAAAGGAGAGGAGTGGTAGATATATAATTCTCAAAAGGAAAAAAACATTACTAGGTAAGAAATTGAAGATGACATAAGGCCCAGGAATGGATTCAGAAGCTAAATCCCCCCAACAAGGCTTTTTACTCTAGGTATCAAAATCTATTTTATGTCCTTTTCTTTCCATGTAATAATTTGGGTCATAAGGAAATAGATTGCAGAGCATACATAATAAATGACTATATGAGGAATAGGAACATGGGATCATATAATATCTCAAGGAATGGATGTGTGAGTAACAATCCTAGAAGTTTTAATGAGAATGTTGTCAGAATTTACAATTCATTTCCCCCCTTATTAAATTATGTTGAATGTTTCAAGTGAAATAATTTTGGGCGCAAAGATAAAGATTGTAGAAGGAATACATTGATGCATCTAAATAAAATCACGTAAGAATATATTCTCAGAACTATAAGTCAAAGAACAAAGGTATGGAGAAGGAAGTAAGAGGAGCAAGTAAAATGCATTCCAACTCTATGTGCTCAAAACAAATATAGCCAATGGTATATCGATGGTGGATGTTCAAGTCATTTGATGAGAGAGAGAAATTTGCTTCTCCCTCTAAAGCAAATCAAAGGAGGAAACAACACCCTTGGAAATAATGATTTAGGAAGGATAATTGGAAAAGGGATAGCCAACCTCAATGCAAGGACAAAAAAATAGAATGTTCTTTTTTTGAAGGTCTAAAGCACATTATACTAAGTGTAGTTGAAATGGTTGATTTAGGGTATGATCTCACATTCAATTCTAATGGATGTGAAATAAGAAAATCAAAGGAATAATGGTAGCAAATGAAATAAGGTCTCAAAGAAATGTATATGTCCTTAATGAGATTATAAGAAAGAAAATCTCTTCTATGGGAGTAATATCCCTAAATTATCATTAGTAAAAGAGAGTATAGCTCGGATTAAGAGACTACAACACATTAAGAAGATGGAAGAATTAGAATATAAACTACATGAGAAGAATGATGAAATGGAAAGGATGTAGGATATAAATTCATAGCAAATGATGTGTGAAGAAAGTAAAGTAAATGGTGTATTTCGGTTGAATTCAATACATAAGTTCAAGGAGAGAAACATCTTTCCATTGATATAAAAATGGAGGGAACAATTCCAAACAAGAGAATAAGTTTTAATCAATGAAAATTGCAAGTAAGAAGAAGCATCAATTTAGGAGGAACATCCCTTTATAAATAAAGAAGATAGTTACAAAAAATGTGAATTGGAAAAAAAGAGAAGCATCCATTTAGGGGGAGTATCCCTTTGATGTCAAAAAGGAATAAACTTGTAGGAAAAGAAGAAGGTGCAGAAAAAAAAAGAATATGTTGCAAACAATGAGAGTTGTGAATAAGGAGAAGCACAATTCAGAGGGAGCATCCCTTTATGATAATAGACGAAAGTTGTAGTCAAAGTAGTTAAATTATAAATAAAAGGAAGCATAATCCCAAGGGGAGCAGTATCAAAAGAAGAGTTGAAAAAGAAGAAACATTGATAGGGGAGCCTAGTTGTAGATAAATAAGAGGTAAGAAATAAAAGAATGTAATTTCTTTACTATTGACATATAAAAGGAAGAAATTGCAACCAAAAGTAAGAAAAATATACATACATAAGGAGAGACAACTGACAAGGGGAGCCATTGCAGTTACTAAAAAAACTTGCCAACACATTAAATAATTGTAGATAGTGGAGAAATTGCAAGCAAAGCGAAGAATTAGTATAAATAACAGAATAATTTCTCTAAGACATCTAGAGGAAGTTCCCAAATAGTTGCAAAAGAATTGCAAACATACATGTTCTGGTTATGGATAGACAGGTTCAAATTGTGGAGTCTCATTCTCACCTTGTATAGCCATTTGACATTGATGTTGAAGGGGAAGGATTTATAGATATAAGGAGCTAATGGGATCCCTTTAGGACTAGTAGCATAGCAAAAATGTTGAGCACAAATGTCAAGACTTTCCATCAATGACAAAGGGGAAGATTGTTGGAAAATGTGTTTTCATTGAGTAGCTTGGATTAGTCAATGCCAAGTTCAACTAGAAACACTAATGTGTTTTCATTGATGTCATGTGAGAAGAGAAAAGGCACAAAGACAATTAGTGGAGGAGAAAGGTCACGTAGTAGAGGAGTGACAATGGTGTGATCAGTGGCAAGAAAGATCGAGTGTGAGATGGAAATTGATGTGGATCAATGCATCACCAATAATATGAGATAAACAAGCCTTATTCATTTTAGGGTGTCCCAAATTTCTCATAACTTAACAACATGTGGGTTCAAAATGATGTCAAGTAGTAATACTTCTCAAGTTACATGATATTTAATGAATGGATTCAAGGGTCCCCCCTCCTTGTCAAAACCACCATCAACACCCCCCCCCCCCCACCCCACCATCCATTTAACACAATATGAAACCTATTAAAGGTGATGAAGCCTAGTGGGGATAGATGTGTCAAGTCCGTTGTTAGTTAATAGATGAAATTTGTTGTCATGTGTTGGTCTATCTATAAAACAGTCAAAGCATCAGATGAATTTTAATGCAAATCCTCATATACTTTCCCAATATCTGATATGGAAAGCCCTTATTTAAGATCCAAGTCATGAAGAGCTTAGGTTTTGGTGCCAAAGAGCTAAGCACCCATGGAACAAATCATATAACACATTTTATCAATGCAATGTTTTATCACATTTATATAATATATTATATGGTTGGCTCCTAGTCAAGCCCTTGATCACAAAGTACTATGATCTTAGTGCTTAAGGGTGAAGAGCTCATCAAGTCTTAGAATAATGGATGCACAAATGCAATTTCCAATAAATTTCTCCAATACTCAATAAGATTAGCTCTTGATTAAGCCTCCTGTCATACAAGGTTAAGGCATTAGTTCCTAAGGGATAAGGTCCCATTGGGCCCTTAGACCATTAACCAAATATGAAAAATTTTCAATACAAAAGTTCTTTAATTTCCCTAATACTTAATAACATGGAATATTCTAACATGGAAAGTGACAGAGCAATGATATGACATGCCAAGTAAAGCATGTGACGTGATAATGGACACATGCCACCAAAATTTATCATTTGAGTGACACGTGGCAAGTGTCAATAGTGCCATGTGTTTGATAACACATTAGCATTAGATATGTGTCAATATATGAATGATTGCTGAAAGAATGATGTGGTAGGTTGAGTGGACCCCAAATCCCTCGAGTTTTAGAATGGTAATTTTTTATCATATCACCCCAAAACCTGGGATTCATTAGTTGAAAAACCGATGAGGAAAAAATATCCTTGACAATAAACTAGAAGTTTAATGTTATTTAACCCTAGAGACCCAAAATCCTTTGGTGGTGTTTTACAAAATATCTCTTAATATCTCAATTTCCCAATAAGTTTGGCTCATAATCATAGGGATTGGTCACAAGGAGTTGAAGTATAGCATGTGAGATATTAGTGCTCTTGAGCCCTCAAAATCTAAGAGTAATGGTTATGAAAATTTTGATGAGTCACTACAACAAATCCCTGTGATTAGCTCCCTTTTTTGCTTCCAAGGACTATTTTAGTGTATTTTTCTCCATTTTTTTGAAAATGTTGACACTATTTATTGGGATGGCACAATTTTTTGTGTTTCTTTCGCTGACCAAAACATTTAGGCGCTAATTTAGGAAATACTAGCACCGTAAATTTCAACGTCAATAGCATCGCAAATATCTGAAATTAGTGCCAAAAATAATGTCATAAATTTCAATGGAAATAATGCCATCATATGCCCTAGAAATAGCACCAGTGATAGTGCTAGGTTTAGCTCCTTTTTTTCACCTACATTACCTCCTTGGTTACCTCCCTATTTAGCCCTAGAATTAGTGATGGATGTGCCTAAATAGTTAATTAATTGAAGTATTGGGGGTTAAGTAGATAGGGGCTTTGAGGATTATGGGATTTAGGGATTTAGGATATAGGCATTAAAGGTTAATGGATTAGGGGTTAGGGATTAAGGGATTAAGATTTAAGAGCTAAGGGATTTGGTGCTTATGGGTTAGGTAGTTTAAAGGTTAATGGCTGGGGTATTTTAGTCTTGGATGGTCTGTCAAAGCTATCTGTTACAGGATTAAATTTTAGTTCCTTTACTGATTTGGATTAATTAAGGTTCTGAGAGATATTTTTGTTACATAGACAATTTGTAAGCACATGCTACCTTTCCTAATCAGACCAGATCTAGGAAATCAAATTATTCATCCAATTAATACATACATCACCCTACCATAATACTTCATGATTACAACATTCTGACACCATTACCATTTACAATTAAACTGATGTAACTTCCATCGCTCAAGCTAGGGGGAGATGTTGGGTCACGTAATTTTCATCTTTTTCCTACTTATTTTCCTATTTCTTTTATCCATTTTTAACCAATAGGACCATATATTATTACTGTAACAACCCTTATTCACCTAAGTATGCCCTTTTTCAATTGTCACTTAGTCCAATTCTACTCATAATTTGACATTACAACTACTTTCTTAGGTTGTTTTTTTATCATAAAACTAATATATGGGTTGTTTCAGGTTTAGATGGTCTGTCAAAGCTTGCTGTTACAGGATTACATTTCAATTCCTTTACCAATTTGGATTAATTAAGGTTCTGAGAGCTATTGCTATTACACAGAAAATTGCTTAAGCACGTGCTACCTTTCCTAACAAGACTGCATCTAGGATCACGTCAAAGACAAAAGAAACAACTCATCACTTGGAGATATTTGTGGAGAATCTACATCATTTGGTTGAGATCTTTTGTAACTCTATTTGTAATTAAAGGAAACTATTATAGTTTTACCCCTTCCATGGAAATAATTGTGTAATTTTTAAGATATCATTTTCTTTTAAGATCACATGAGAATCGAAATATTCTCATGATGTTCTTCTCATTGTAATTGGAGAATAGGATTGGAAAGGGGAAACAACAGAATTAGAGAATAGGGTTGGAAAGGGGAAACACCAGAGCTCCATAATCCTAATACTTTTATTAATGTTAATATCTACTTTGTGGTTCAATAATTTCCTCTGAGTAGTTTGTGTGTTTTTTAGTACACCAGCCCCTACTGAGGAGGAAGGGCCCTCCTTCTTAGCAGGGATCACTTGTTAGTTAGAGTGGAATACACAATTGTAGAAATATCTCTTAGTTATTTTATTGTTGTTATTGTTGTTGTTATAGTTAGTTATGTGTGTAATATAATTAATTGCAGTAAGATTTGGATGGTGTGACAACTTAAGTCCTCGACTGGTCCCTTAATTTAGTGTGGCAGTGAATTATTTGATTTGCTATTACAGTTTGGATTGCACTTCCTTTTATTTGTGCAAATTGAATGAGTAATGGTTTTCAGGAGTGTTGTGAGAGTGGTTGAATGAAATATTGGATAAATATTTATCATTTATGGGATTTTTGTTACTGTTGATGTTACAGTTAATTCTGTGTGTAATTTAATTAATTGCAGTAATCTTTGGATGGCGTGACAACTTAAGTCCTGGATCGATCCCTCAGTTTAGTGTGGCAGTGATTTATTTGCTTTGTTGTTATATTTTGGATTTCATATCCTTTTATGTGTGCATATTGAATGAGCGATGGTTTTCAGGAGTGTTGTGAGAGTGGTTGAATGAAAGATTGCATTAATATTTCTCAGTTATGTGATTGTTGTTATAGTTAATTTTGTGTGTAATTGAATTAATTGCAATAATATTTGGATGGTGTGATAGCTTAATTCCTAGACTGTTCCACCAGTTTAATGTGGCAGTGAATTATGTAGAAATTCCTTGTAGATTCAAATAATTTTCTAAAGCAAAAGACTTGAATCTACTCTACTCATTAGCAAAAACAATTAATCGATCAAGAAATCACAAAGCATACATGAGAAAGAATTTAATCAACAAATTACACAATGATTTCCTAAGGAAATGTTGGCATTATGATACATTTGTTGTACTTGATGGCAACCCACTCATCTCAGATGGTAAATTATAGTGCAGAAAAGTTCACGCACTTTTAGGCAGAGAAAAGTTTATTTCATGTAGAGAAAAGTTCACGCACTTTTATGCAGAGAAAAGTTTATTTCATGTAGAGAAAAGTTCACGCACTTTTATGCAGAGAAAAGTTTATTTCATGTAGAGAAAATTTCACGCACTTTTATGCAGAGAAAAGTTTATTTCATGTAGAGAAAAGTTCACGCACTTTTATGCAGAGAAAAGTTTATTTCATGGAGAGAAAAGTTCACGCACTTTTATGCAGAGAAAAGTTTATTTCATGTAGAGAAAAAGTTCACGCACTTTCATGCAGAGAAAAGTTCCTTTCATGAAGAGAAAATTTCACGCACTTTCATGGTTGGTTCATGGTATTAGTTCAATAGTTTTTGATCCTATGGTTTTGGCCCGTGGTATTGCATCCAAAAGTGTTGATCTCACGCACTTTCATGGTTGGTTCATGGTATTAGTTCGACAATTTTTGATCCTATGGTTTTGGCCCGTGGTATTGCATCCAAAAGTGTTTATCTCACGCACTTTCATGGTTGGTTCATGGTATTAGTCCAACAATTTTTTGATCCTATGGTTTTGGACCGTGGTATTGTGGAAGGCCTAAGACTATAAAAGAGGAAGGAGATCATTTGGCAAAGCATCATCGAATGAATTGAATATCTAATAAGTGCTAGATCTGAAATATTTGTGATTGGGTTATGGTGCAGATCTGGATCTGAATGAAGGAGGAACCTTAGCGCATAAAGAAGGATAAGTTCTTTTGATGGGTCATAATCTTTATGCTTGAATAATGGTATCTTTGCATGATTTTGATCTGTTATATGAGGCGCATGCTTGATCTATAAATCTGACAATCTGGGTTAATTAGTGTCTGAATATTTGAAAGAAGGAATTATCCTTTATAGATCTGCACGCAGGTTTCAGGTTGTTGAAGTAGCGTATATCTTTAAATTATGATCTAGCTACCTCTGTCTATTGCTGCAGTATTCTGGGTTCAAAATTTGGTGTGTGGTTACTGTTACTGTGTTCTAGGTACAGCTGTCAGAGAAGTGTTTACTTGATTCAGTGCTAATTGGGAAAAGGAGATTGTTTGATGCAGATATACTTGATGATTGATTGATGTTCATGGATCCAGTCTGAAAATTTATGAAACATGGTCCCTGGAAGAAAGAGAAGGTTGTAGCCTTCAGTAGGTCAGCACCTACGTACTAGTATCTTGGCTAGTACAAGAGCTAAGAGGGTTGTAGCTCTCTGCAGGTTGTAGCCTGCGTACTGGTAAAGGACTGCACCAATACAAAATCATTGTAAAAGGAGTTTCTTATTAAAAGAAGATAGAGACATATTGAAGCAGGTGGTTTTCACCCACATTGGGTTTCCACCTTATATCTGGTGTTCTTTTGTGTGACTATTTGCTTTTCTTGTTCCTACTCATTATTTTATGATACTGACATACAAATTAATGATCAATATTTGAAGAATTATTCAAAGTATAAATAAGGAAGATATATTGAAAAGAATTTGATAACACTGATTCACCCCCCCTCTCAGTATTATTTCCAACAATTGGTATCAGAGCAGGTCCTTCTGAAGAAGCTTGATTGCTTGAAGGAAGATCTAACATCATGAGCAACTACGAGAGGGAAGCATCAATCAGGCCACTGATTTTTGATGGGACAAACTTCGTATATTGGAAGGTAAGAGTTACTGCCTATCTTCAATCTTTGGGTACAGAAGTATGGGACATTATAGAAACAGGGTATACTTTTCCATCAGCTACTCCTACAGATTCAGCTGAGAAGAAGAAATATGAAACAAATGCAAAGGCGGTTAATACTCTTCTAGGATGTCTATCTCAATCTGAATTCGTGAAGGTTATGCAATATAAATCCACAAAAGAAATATGGGACAAGATTGTTTTGAGCTACGAAGGAGATGAACAGGTAAAACATGCAAAACTTCAAACCCTCAGGATTCAGTATGAGAATCTCAGAATGTATAATGATGAAAGTGTGGCTAACTATTTCCTTCGGGTAGATGAGATTGTTAATTGTATGAAAAACTTGGGTGAAGAAATAAAAGAGGCTGTTGTGGTTGAAAAAGTCCTAAGATCATTGTCCCCCAAGTTTGAATCTAAAGTATCTGCAATAGAAGAAAAGGAAAATCTACGAACTCTTACTATGTCTCAGCTACACAGAATTCTAACTGCTTATGAAATGAGAAAAGGAGGTCCATCAGACAGGAGAGAAGCTGCTTTTAAGGCTTCAGGCAAAGGAGACTACTATGAATCAAGTCACGTGCCAGAAGAAGAAGAAGAATCAAATTTTGTCAGAAATTTTCAACGGGGTACTGGAAGGTTCAGAGGTAAGCTACCTTTTAAATGTTTTGCTTGTGGAAGAGTAGGTCATTATGCTGCCAAATGTCCTCATAAGGATAAGATTGACAAAGGAAAGGAACCTGCTAGATGGAACAAGAAACAAAATGCAAATAAGAAAAGCTACTACACTCATGAAGACAGTGATGGTCTATCAAATAGTGATGAAGATGAACGAGGTAATGACTATAAAATTTTAATGGCATTATAAGATGATGATTACATGGATGTTATAGATGTGGATAGTTTTTATGATGAGATTTCTAGACTTAAGACATGTATAGAAGAAAAGAATATGATCATTGATACTCTACAATTTCAAATTGATGAAAAAGAAAAATATCTTGAAAAGTTAGAAGGTGAAATTGTTGGCCTTAGAAAAGAAATTGAGAAAAAAAAGGCTATTAATCTTAAGTTTGTCAAAGGATCTGAAACTCTGGATGAGATCATCAATGTACAGCGTTCTCTGCTAAACAAGACAGGTCTGGGGTACAATGGAGAAACATCTCAAGCATCCACCTCAAAGAGTTATCTTGATGCAGCAAGAAGGAATGAGCAAAAGCACAATGGATATCACCAGGTAAAGCAGGGACGAATTACATCAAGAACGAACAAATACTATCAGGTAAACCAAGGGCAATCTGTCTTAAGGATGAACAAAAGCTACAACCAACCACAGGTAAAATCTCCTCAATTTGCTTCAAGAATGGATGACAATAGAAATTACAATCATTTGGCTGGTAGATTTGATAATCGCAGAAGTTTCTTCAATGGGCAATGTTTCTCTTGCCATAACTTTGGTCACAAAGTAGCTCAATGTGTTGCATATAAAACAATCATGACTAGAGAAGCTCAAAAACAAAGAAGTATGATCGGGATTACAAAAAGGACCTATAACAACTTTTCGGCTCTTGAAAATGAAGTTGAATGTTCTATTTGCAATAACTTTGGTCATGAAGATTTTGAATGCAGGAGCAGGTTTCAGCATACAAAGGAACAAACCTCAAGCACCAGAACATGGAGAATAAAGGAACCACAAACAGAAAGATGTGGGATAGCATTTTATGCAGAAGGACAAGAAAATCTATGGTACATTGACAGTGGATGTTCGAAACATATGACAGGTGATAAAGAAAAACTTGAATCATATTCTGCTTTAGAAAAGGGAAAGAAAGTTTCTTTTGGAAATGATACTCCTGCAGCTATAAAAGGAAAAGGCACTGCTCAGTTAAAAGAAAAGGTCAAAGCTGGAAATGTTTTGTATGTTGATGGATTGAAGCATAATCTTCTAAGTGTCAGCCAGATGTGTGATCAAGGAATCGAGGTGATATTTAGATCAAACGGATGTCGTGTTCGTGATCTTGATACAGGTGAAACAGTGATCAAAGGTAGAAGAACTCCAAATAATCTATACATATTTGAAGAAGGACAACAACAATGCTATTTGAGCAAGGATGATGAACACTGGTTATGGCACCAGAGGTTGGGGCATCTAAGCTTTTCACAAATAAGGAAAGCATGCAAATATCAGGTTGTTCGTGGTCTTCTAGATATCAAAATTCCAGACAACACCATATGCAAATCATGTCAGTTTGGAAAGCAAACCAGAACTAACTTTCCAGAGAAGGAAGGATCAGCTAGCATGCCTCTTGAGCTAGTCCATACAGATGTATGTGGTCCATTTAGGAAAAGGACACCTCTAGGAGAAGAATACTTGATATTATTCATTGACGATTTCTCCAGGTTTGTTTGGTTAGGACTTATGAAGCACAAAGACGAAGCATTCGAGAAATTAAAATCCTTCAAAGCCTTGGTTGAAAATGAATCAGGTTACAAAATTAAGTGCCTTAGGTCTAACAGAGGTGGGGAGTTTACCTCAAATGGATTTTTTGATTTCTGTGAAGAACATGGGATAAGAAGAGAATTCTCTACAGCTAGAACTCAGCAAAATGGAGTGGTGGAAAGGATGAACAGAACAGTCCAACAAATGGCCCGTGCTATGCTTGATGAGTCCGGAACTCCCGCAACTTTCTGGGGTGAAGCTGCATATGCTGCGGTTGTTATTCTCAATAAAACAAATGTCCGAGTGAACAACACTCAAACTCCTCATGAACTCTGGTATGGTGAGACTCCTTCGGTAAAACACTTCAAAATCTTTGGGAGAAAATGCTATATTAAGAATACTGATGAGCAACTTGGCAAACTTGAACCTAGAGCAGATGAAGGCATTCTTCTTGGTTATTCTCCACACGGCAAAGCATATAAGTGCTACAATAAAAGACTTGGAAGAATTGTTGACAGCATTGATGTAGTGGTTGATGAAAAAGGATACATTCCTAGGCAAGTAAATCATGAAAATATCGAAGAAGATGAAGACTACCCTCAAAGACAGAATGATGAAGAAGAAGAACCTCAAGAAGCACCAGAGGAATAGATAAGGGTAGAAGAGAAGACTCCATCCAGGTACGTTCAGAAGAATCATCCAAAATCTCAGATTTTGGGGCAAAAAGAAGCAGGTGTACAAACAAGAAGAACAATTGCAGAAGCTTCAAGCTATTTGGCATTACTCTCATCCACTGAACCACAAAATGTAAAAGAGGCATGCAAATATGAATGTTGGGTCAAAGCAATGGATGAAGAACTTGAGCAGATCGAAAAGAACAACACTTGGGAGTTGGTTCCTAGACCAAAGGATAAGAATGTTATAGGGACAAAATGGGTCTTCAAAAATAAGTTGAATGAAAATGGGGAAGTAATTAGAAACAAGGCCAGACTTATTTGTAAAGGGTATGCGGAGCAAGAAGGAATAGATTTTGAAGAAACTTTTGCTCCTGTTGCAAGACTTGAGGCCATCTGAATGTTCCTTGCTCTCTCAAGCTTTCAAAAGTTCAAAGTATTTCGAATGGACGTGAAATCAGCCTTTCTGAATGGAGACTTAGAAGAAGAAGTATACATTGAGCAGCCAGATGGTTTCATTCTTGGAAATGATCCAAATCTTGTATGCAGATTGAAAAAGGCTCTCTATGGTCTTAAACAAGCTCCAAGGGCTTGGTACTATCGTTTGGACAAATATCTTCATCAACAAGGTTTTTCAAAAGGATCAGCAGATAGCAATCTTTATATAAAAATTGAAAATGACAAATTGTTGTACTTGTTGTGTATGTAGATGACATTATCTTTGGCAGCAATGAAGAATCTATGAGTCAAAGCTTTGCCTTGGTGATGCAGAAAGAATTCGAAATGTCCTTGCTTGGAGAATTGACATATTTTCTTGGCCTGCAAATCCAACAAAAGGAAGGAGGGATCTTCTTGTCTCAAACCAAGTATCTCAAGCAAATTTTGAAGAAATATGGCATGGAAGATGCAAAACCAGTATGTACACCCATGGTCACAGGATATAGCCTCAGTGCAAATGATGAATCAGCAGCAGTACATCAACCAACCTACAAATCTATGATTGGAAGTCTACTTTATTTGACAGGTACCCGACCAGACATCATGCATGCAGTGGGAATAGTTGGAAGATTTCAGGCAAATCCAAAGGAAACTCATCTTCAGGCAGTAAAGAGAATCTTCAAATATCTTCAAGGGACTCAAAATTATGGCTTATGGTATCCTAGAGATACAGATCTCACACTTCATGCTTATACTAATGCATATTGGGCCGGAAGCGTGGATGACAGGAAGAGCACAAGTGGTGGTGCATTCTTTATGGGTTCCAGATTAGTATCTTGGTTCAGCAAGAAACAGAGTTTGATTGCCTTGTCTACAGCTGAAGCAGAATATGTTGCTGCTGCATCTTGCTGCACTCAACTCCTTTGGATGATGCAGACCTTGCAGGATTTTCAAATCACTTGTACACCACCCATCTCCATCTTATGTGATAATACAAGTGCAATCAACATTTCAAAGAACCCAGTCATGCATTCAAAAACCAAGCACATACCCATCAAGTATCACTTTCTCCGGGAACAAGTGCTTGAACAAAAGGTCAAGTTGGAGTATGTTCCTTCTAAGGAACAGGTTGCTGATATACTCACCAAACCATTGCCTAGGGAGACCTTTGAATACCTCAGGCAAAAGCTGGGGGTTGTTGATGCATCATCTTGTTGTCGAATCTCTTCTGATTGTTGGTTGTACGCAAGGTTCATCTGAAGTATATGCGTACATGTGCTGGGTTGCGGATTGGTCAAAGATCGAATGGCACAGGTTCAGGGGGAGCATATCATGCATTGTTGGCATTATGGAGGAAGTACAAAAGGAGATCATGGATGCTGGTCTGAATATTGCTGTAATACGTCTCTATCTCTTTCATGGTCATTTATGGTGTTTGATGGATTATGGTTCTTCTTTGCAGATCTGGTTTATAGTCAGGGGGAGCATAACCCTTTTCCCTTGATGTCAAAGGGGGAGAGTGATTGGTTGTTGTTGCCATCAAGTCCAAAGGGGGAGATTGTTGGCATTATGATACATTTGTTGTACTTGATGGCAACCCACTCATCTCAGATGATAAATTATAGTGCAGAAAAGTTCACGCACTTTTATGCAGAGAAACGTTTATTTCATGTAGAGAAAAGTTCACGCACTTTTATGCAGAGAAAAGTTTATTTCATGTAGAGAAAAGTTCACGCACTTTTATGCAGAGAAAAGTTTATTTCATGTAGAGAAAAGTTCACGCACTTTTATGCAGAGAAAAGTTTATTTCATGGAGAGAAAAGTTCACGCACTTTTATGCAGAGAAAAGTTTATTTCATGTAGAGAAAAAGTTCACGCACTTTCATGCAGAGAAAAGTTCCTTTCATGAAGAGAAAATTTCACGCACTTTCATGGTTGGTTCATGGTATTAGTTCGACAGTTTTTGATCCTATGGTTTTGGCCCGTGGTATTGCATCCAAAAGTGTTGATCTCACGCACTTTCATGGTTGGTTCATGGTATTAGTTCGACAGTTTTTGATCCTATGGTTTTGGCCCGTGGTATTGCATCCAAAAGTGTTGATCTCACGCACTTTCATGGTTGGTTCATGGTATTAGTCCAACAGTTTTTTGATCCTATGGTTTTGGACCGTGGTATTGTGGAAGGCCTAAGACTATAAAAGAGGAAGGAGATCATTTGGCAAAGCATCATCGAATGAATTGAATATCTAATAAGTGCTAGATCTGAAATATTTGTGATTGGGTTATGGTGCAGATCTGGATTTGAATGAAGGAGGAACCTTAGCGCATAAAGAAGGAGAAGTTCTTTTGATGGGTCATAATCTTTATGCTTGAATAATGGTATCTTTGCATGATTTTGATCTGTTATATGAGGCGCATGCTTGATCTATAAATCTGACAATCTGGGTTAATTAGTGTCTGAATATTTGAAAGAAGGAATTATCCTTTATAGATCTGCACGTAGGTTTCAGGTTGTTGAAGTAGCGTATATCTTTAAATTATGATCTAGCTACCTCTGTCTATTGCTACAGTATTCTGGGTTCAGAATTTGGTGTGTGGTTACTGTTTCTGTGTTCTGGGTACAGCTGTCAGAGAAGTGTTTACTTGATTCAGTGCTAATTGGGAAAAGGAGATTGTTTGATGCAGATATACTTGGTGATTGATTGATGTTCATGGATCCAGTCTGAAAATTTATGAAACATGGTCCCTGGAAGAAAGAGAAGGTTGTAGCCTTCAGTAGGCCAGCACCTACGTACTAGTATCTTGGCTAGTACAAGAGCTAAGAGGGTTGTAGCTCTCTGCAGGTTGTAGCCTACGTACTGGTAAAGGACTGCACCAGTACAAAATCATTGTAAAAGGAGTTTCTTATTAAAAGAAGATAGAGACATATTGAAGCAGGTGGTTTTCACCCACATTGGGTTTCCACCTTATATTTGGTGTTCTTTTGTGTGACTATTTGCTTTTCTTGTTCCTGCTCATTATTTTATGATACTGACATACAAAGTAATGATCAATATTTGAAGAATTATTCAAAGTATAAATAAGGAAGATATATTGAAAAGAATTTGATAATACTGATTCACCCCCCCTCTCAGTATTATTTCCAACAGGAAATCCACAAATAAAAACCTCTGCTATCTGTATATTGCATTAGTTAGAAAATATGAGAAGATTACAATGCTTTGCTCAATCCCGAGCAACCTCTTCTATCTCACTGCTTCCTAGACAAGCCTAGGCCATACTTAACCAAATTTTGGCTTGGCCAAGCCCCTATTTCCTTGCGTTGTTTCCCTGGGAATTAGCCCCTATTAATTAGGGAAATTCCTCAATATGAACTGTGCAATCCTCGTAGGCCTTCCTCTGATTGCATGCACCACCTATACAATTCGAATGATTATAGATAATACACTACCTTTAAACTCTAATCTCAACTGGATAACTCTCAGATCTGACATGCATGAGTTATTTATAAGTGAATCACCAGTTAACTGGTTCAACACATGAAGCAACACCCCATTGTCTGACCTCCTACTAGTTCCTCCATCAGTTGGAACTAGTTTAACTGACTTTAACTGATTTAAACTAAATTAATCAATTACAACTCAAAATAAACTCAACCATGGCTCCTATAAAGTAGGAGACACTCTACATGACTCAAATTAGACCCTCAACTAGAATTAACTAAGTCAACTAAGTGAAATTAACTTACTTAACTCTTACAAGTTGTCTTGTGATGTGGATATACAATTTTTATCCTAATTTAATTCAAGGGAAAATTAAATCGGGATTTCCTTAGTGCATTTTCAACAAATTATTCTCTTTGTTGTTACAGTTTGGATTTCACTTCATTTTTATGTGTGCATATAGAATGAGTCATGGTTTTCAAGAGTGTTGTGAGAGTGGTTGAATGACAGGTTGCATAAATATTTCTCATTTATGTGATTGTTGTTATTGTTACTGTTATAGTTAATTATGTGTGTAATTTAATTAATTTCAACAAGCTTTGAATGGTGTGACAACTTAAGCCTTAGATCGGTCCCTCTGTTTAGTGTGGGAGTGAATTATTTGCTTTGTTATTACAGTTTGGAGTGAACTTCCTTTTATGTCTGCATATTGAATGAGTGATGGTTTTCAGGAGTGCTGTGATTGTGATTGAATGATAGAGTAGCTTATTCTACAATATTTCTTCACATTCAATCCGTGTGGAGTGTGTAACAACTTCACTGATTGCTGAGAGTGCTTGTGCAATGACTTTGGGTTGAGACTATTTTATACTAGTCAACATCTGCCTTAGCATAGACTTTGTGCAATAGTCTTGTAAAAATTAAAGCTTACCTATATTGATAATTAAATGTAAGAGCGAGTTGACCAACATCAAAATGAAAACAATATAAAAATAATTAAGTTAACAAAGTTTCTTATTCAAATCATTGTGAGATACGGGCATTAATATTTTATTAAATTTTATGTCTTCACGAACATATGTTGATACAAAATGAATGGAAGAATCATTCAAGTAATCCTAATTTTTTTCTGCCAACAATTCATACCATATCTTGAACATTATATTAACTGAACAAAATATACAATATTTACATCCATGAGGTTCATCTATGCCCCAGAATGAGGAAACTAGAGAGAAAAAACAAAAGTTCTATTCCCCTGAAGGGGAGAACCAAAGCTTACAACTTCCAATTTGTTTCTCAAAATTGTGTGGCCATACAAATTACACAGGAGGGCAAAGCCTCGTGGCATCTATACAGTAGTCCTAGGGGTGGTAGAAAATTTGAATTACAAAAAAACTGGGGTTGCCTCAGTCACAAAATTGGCACTTATGGGCCAAGCATGAGGGGTGTTATCAGACTGATCACCACTGAGCCAAAACAAGACTATTATGCAAGCCATTGAACCAAAATAAGGAGAGATAACCAACCTTGTGCTGATCAAGTGGTTGGAGGATAACGTGTGCCATTGTGAAGGAAAGCTGATTCTGAATTGGAGTTGCCACATGCCTGAGAGCTGCCACAATCCTGCACCAAACTAGTAGCCTCTGAAATCTCCTCCGCAACAAAACACCTGTATGAGCTAGGCCAAGGGGGAGAAGGGGGGAGCTTAAGTCATCAGCGTGGGAGAGAGGGGCATCAAGGGAGGTAGAGGAGGGGGGCAGGGGACGAACTGGCTAGATGGGAGTGCGCTAGAGACACAGTAGGGGAAGGGATGTTGGCAGGATAATCGATATCCAAGCCTTTGGCCAAATGCTTCAGGGAAGAGGATAAGTGGCGAAAGAGCATGAAGAGCTCAATAATTTGGTTGGAGGCCTTGGTTTTAGCTTCTTCCTTTCCCTTTATATGTCTAACGAAGAGGTTGCGGAGGGCCCAGAGGGACAAAATTTGACCATGACGGGTCTCCTCTTCTTCCATGGTCACCACCTCTTTGTCAATGTGATCAGGTCCGCTGTGGTCAAATAAAGTGACTATGGAGGGGTCGTCCAGGGTGGTTGGGGGTTGTCCATGATCTCTGCCCCAACTTGGGGGATGACCTCTCCCTCTGTCACCACCCATGAGTGTGATGTAGGGGAATTGAGGTATAAGGATGAGGTCAAAGGCAGCGATGAGGATTATGGGGGAAGGTAACTAAATGAAGAATGGCAAGGAGGCTAGGCCACTGCAAGATAAATATCTTCGATCAACAGGGTGGTCCACGTATTTTGAAGTGAAGGGACCATTGGAGTAATGAGGCCATGTTATACATGAGCTGAAGGATGCCTTGCACATGCAAGAAACCATCAACTCTTCCAGGGAAATCACTTATGATAAAATTTGAAGGTCGTCTCTTAATTTCATTTGTAAGGGCATATATTCATCTAACCCTTCAAGGATGAAAGGTTATAAAAAAAAATTCACTTCTACTGAAAAGTATATATTAAATAAACCCCTCATAAAAAATTTCCATAATGAAATAGTCCTTCTAAATCTTAAAAATTTAAAGAGTAGCTACATTAAAACACTATAAAATCTCAATATAACTAGTAAATAAGAAAATAAATTCTTAAATTCCATTAAAAAAAGGTAAACATATGTTTCTTCTATTCATTTGATGATCTTCAAAAGTATTTGGACTTACATAATTGAAAATATGAATATATTTTCCCAATGGAAATGGCTTTCTAGTTTTCATTTATTTCCATACATCATAAGTAGAATTCCAATCTACCTCATTTAGAGCATGATGTGCACTTACAGATAAAAACATTAACATATCTAGTGTCTCTAGTGAAAGTCTTAATCTATCAACATTTTTTATCCTATTTAATTTTCAGAAGCCTCTTTCACACACTGATGTGGTTGTTGGGATAATGAGAATAGCTTGACATAATTGCATCAAATATGGAAAGCCTTCAAACCATTCAGGTTCATATCCACATAGGTCTCATTCCATACATATTATTTTTATGGTATGATTTACAAATAGTACAAATAAATTCATCCATTTCACCCAAACTTCTAGGAGTATCCACAATAAATGATTCCCCAACGCTAAATTTTTGAGATAAACATTTCAACTATATTTTTGTTTGACAGCCTATATCATTCAATTCTTCATAATAATGTTGAGAAGTGAAAAACTTAGCCACATTAAATACATGTAAATCTATGAATCTCCTATCTAAATATTTAATCATCTTTACAACAAAACATTTTCCCAAAAGAATACAATCATCTAGTAGCCCCAATCTTTTCATCTTTGGAAATTTTTTGAACCTCAATGGATGTAAATGTACCATTCCTATGCTATCTGCAAATTCAAGGGTTCATATTTATCCTTTAACTAAAAAAGAAGACATGTGCACTGCATCTACACCAAAAATGATTCCCAAAAATCGTTTACGAAGCATGTTAATAGAAACATCTAAAGTAGTGCCAATAGATGTAATATCAACATGATCCTCTTTGAAATTTTGATTAAACTTATTTAATTCAATGAGTATATTTGCAAGTATATGGATGCAAAATTTCACTTGAAATATTGTTGCCAACTCATACATTTTTTTCTCCCCTAAATCCCAATCCTTTAACAAATAATGCATGAGTTTAACAAATCTTTCCATGAACCTTCCTCCAGAGAGCCTCCTAATTTGATGAATTTGTAAGACCACTAACTTAGTAATTTTAAATGTATACATTAGTTCTCTAAATTTTCCATGTCTTTTAGTTGATTTCCCAAGCCATGAATAAACTTTGTTTCCAAATTTGTTAATATATTTCAATTATGGAAAATGAGATGAAGCCTCATTGGTTGTTAATGCTTCCCTATGAGATATGCAATGGATAACTAATAAATTAGGAGCATACAAAGCTTATAATATAAAACTTCATGATTACCCCTCATGGAGGATGCACCATCTAAACCAAAACCAACAAAATTCATCAAATATAAATCCATTTATGGTAAAAGAGTTCTCATTAGATCATACATACATTAAGCTATTCCATCCTTTATTTGAAGAAAACATATAAACTTTGTTAAACATTGACCTCTTCCTCCATTCGTCAAATATGTAATATAAACAATCAATTGGTGTTCCATAATTTGATCAGTGCTTTCATCAACTAAAATTGAGTAAAATGGGCTAGGTAAAATCTCCTCTTTTAGTTTGTTCCAATACACCTCTTTAGCAACTTGAAGAAACTCTTTTCTTGGTGTGGTATTTGTGTATGCAAAATATTCATCTATTAGAAGCATGTGTGGAGTGCATTTATACCTATTCAAGTCACATATTGACTTATACATTTCTAAATATAAATCATGTATAACAACAAAATACATGTTTTCAACCACTAATATAATTCTCTCCTTCTCAACATCTACCGTTAGTTCTACATGTTTAGTGATTGGAATATTGTTTTGTTTGCTTTTTCCCTCCAAAGGTTGTAAACAAAAATTATGAGCTTTTGATTTCGCATGGCCACTTAGACCACTAACTTGAAGATTGGTAGTTCTATTTTTTGCAAATGGAGTCTCACTTTTAAATTTAACACATCAAGAACATTTTATCCTTTCATTACCATTACAATATTTTACAACATAAGACCATGTAAATCTTGTATTTCATTTAGATTTGAATATTATTTTGTGTTTATTTGATGGGTTTTCTCTTCCAACAAGCTCTACACTATTTTATTCATCATATTCATGTAGATGATCATCAACTTCATTTTGAATATTACATGGTTGATTAGAATGTTGTGTAAGGCCAAATAATTCAACAATTGACAACTTCATTTTATCTTTCTTAGGACGACCAATAGGATAAGTTTTTCAAGTTTTACACCTATTAAATAAATAAACATAATAGAATAATTAAATACATAAATTAAAAATCCCTTAGCAAAATTGAGATAGAAAAAATTCAAGCTTAGCAAGATGCCATAGTATTTGACTACAAATTTCTTGATAGGTTATTCATTGCTTTGTTGAATTATGTTTTGTGACATTAAAGGAAACCTATAGCTTTATGATAGAGAATAAATGCTTCATGAAAAATGGTACATGGACAAGAAATTTGTATGGATTTAAGAAACGAAGAAAAACAAGCAAGAGTTTGAATGAGAGCAGTATAGTTGTGGGGTTCAATACCCTTGTTATAAGATAGATTTTATTTTCATAGTTGGTAGATTCATATAATTATGACAATAAAAATTCACACCATTAACAATGTAGAAAACAACTCCAACACCCATGCCCACAATGGAAGGACAGCAAGCAGTTGCATTCAGGGTATCTAGCCGCAATGTTGATTTCCTGGGGTGTGGATTCTATGGTGCCAAAGATACATTGTGTGACCATGAAGGATGTCATTACTTCAAGGAGTGTTGCATTAAAGAATCCATAAAATGAAAAACCTAATTCTAATGAAGATATGAGGAGGATAATGAAGAATACCTTATAGTATAGCGTCGAAAAATAACTTTCCTTCTATGGATGATGGGTTGCAACTCAAATGAAAATGGAAAAAATGGATGCAAAGAAAGAGCGCTCAAGGATAATTGGAGAGGAGTGAGAGCACACATAGAGTTGTTGAATGGGTATTCAATGTGCTCCGCCACCCTGTGCTAGGTGTAATAGTACCATGGTTGTTGCATGTCATATTGTTGCAGGTTACATCATGTTGGCATAAGTTTGGGGCCTCAGGGAAATTTCCCCAAATCATGACATAACTATAAAATCGTACAAGACCATCTGGACGTTGATTGATCTATTCCATGAAATTGTCACTAGTCAGAGTGATTTATGTGTTGGTCTAGACTCAAAATTGTCGTAAACTTAAAAAAGTATTGACAGGTTATTAAAAATATTTCCCTTCTTTTGAAATATAGAAATTTAATCTAACCTTTGTAATTGACTAGTGATTTTGATATTTTAATTTTTTTTTTTTTGAAGTATAATTTTTTTTTAGCCCTTCTAGGAAAGGCCAGGAGCCCAAGCTAGGGTTGGGAAGGGTTCAATTTTGAACACTAGTGATCACCGTTAGGTCACCTGAATCCGTGGGACTACTGCTATTATATTTAATTGTGTGTAATTTAATTTATTGTAGTAAGCTTTGGATAGTGTGACAACTTAAGTCCTAGACCGGTCCCTCAATTCAGTGTGGCAATGAATTATTTGATTTGTTGTTATAGTTTGGATTACTGGGAAGCCAGACTATCTGACTCATAATAATAACATCTAATGAGGAAGGAAACATCTAGTCCTAGGCAACTTATATCAAGAAAGACAATATCTAAATATTGTATTTATCTTTTTCCTATTTGACAACTCACAACAACGAAGGCAAGTTCTAAAATATGTATTTGTAATCTCTTTAAAAGGCCATCAAGCCTCATGATAATACAAGTGAATGTTAGTATTTTATCTTAATATTGTGTGATTGTGTTTGATTCATTTGTTTTTTAGTCTAGTTTTTGGAAGATCCTGCTGAGAGGTGAGGCTCTCTAAGCCTCACCTCTGATCAATTGCAGATCAATTGCACTTCCTTTTATGTGTGTAAATTGAATGAGTGATGGTTTTCAGGAGTGTTGTGAGAGTGGTTGAATGACAAAGTATATTATTCTGCAGTATTTCTTCGTATTGAATCTATGTGGAATGTGTAACAACTTTGTTGATTGTTGAGAGTGTGTGTGCAATGACTTTGGATTGAGATTATTTTATACTAGTCATCATCTGCCTTAGCATAGACTTTGCGCAACAGTCTTGTAAAAATTAAAGCCTACCTAGATCGATAATTAAATGTAAGAGTGGGTCAACCAAAATTAAAATGCAAACAATATAAAAATAATGAAGTTAACAAAGTTTCTTATTCAAATCAATGTGAAATATGAGAATTAATATTTTAATAACTTTTATGTCTTCATGAACATATGTTGATACAAGATGAATGGAAGAAGCATTCAAGTAATCCTATTTTTTTCTGCCAAACAATTCATATTATATCTTGAACACTATAATTATATTGCAATAGGTAATTTTCATTGACACAAATAATATTGAAGAATTTCAAAGTTTAGGCTATAAGAATCATTGTTTTTTAAACACAAATTACAAATAATTATGAAAATTTAGAAGTCTTGGTCATTAACATAATTGTCTACAACAATTTCATCCAGTGTATTTACAATGCCCATATGGTCTTTCAAGTAGTTAATATTATCATTATCCTCATCTTGACTTGCATCATCATCATCATCATTGAAATATGATTGTAGACCATCCATATTCTTACCAGATGTATTTGGATCATCATTTTCTATACCATCCATATTTTTGTCTTCCGTAACATCATGTAACTTGGTATTAATGTTGTATTCTTGTGCCTCAACATAACCATCTTCAACATCATCATGGATGTCAATTTCTTTGATGTTCTATAATGCCTCTCTCTCATTTTTTTGGCCATCATTTTTTTGCTCAGTATCCACTAATGCATCATCAAATACATGCCTTAATCTTGGATCATAATGTATGGAAAATATCCATTTTGGGTCCAGAATATCTTCATAGAAAAATACTTTCACATGAATGAGTACATACATATATTAGATGTATGTTATAAAAATTTTATTGATTAATAAACACACACACACACACACACACACACACACACACACACACACATATATATATATATTCACAATAAATAATGTATTAATAGATTATTGTTTACTGTCGCTTCTAATTCTTTGAGTTAAAGTAATAACTTCTCACAATGAATTGGTAGAACATAAGGCTCCTTATCCTCTGATAGGAACTTTGAGGAATTTATAGAAAACAATCCACTATGGGTATCATGTCTTTTTTTCCTCTCAAATGCGTCATACCATCTACATTTAAAAATGAAACATTTAAAAGAGCGGTAATCCAACTCAATAATTTCTTGTATTTTACCAACATATTGTAGATTCCCAACTTCAATAATATTCTTATCTTTTGAGCTTGATCGTCTAGATTCTTGAATTCAACCATGATGCCACAATCGAAGGATTGTCTCTTTACATCTACACGTTCTAGATGATAATTTCGATCATATGCCCACATTTCTTGATATTTCCTTGCATGTGAAATACCTTTATTTCGGTTAAAACAAATATAATGATGAATATTAAAATAGTTAATAGTGTCAAAACTTTAACGAAACAACATTCTGTAAAATTCCAATTGTACCTTTCTTTCACATCATCTAGACATGCTAATTTCATCTTCTATTTTGTTGGAATCTATACCTGCATCTTCTATTTGATTTTGAATTTGTTCAGTAACCCATTCTAGTGTGCAATCTTTGGCCCATTCCCCTTGCAGATTAATAGGAAATGGGGTATTCCTTGGTTTCAATCTTTTAAATTGTCTCCTTGCTTCTAAAACTTCTTCTCACTTTTTATCATACAAATCAATCCATTTGTTCATAAAGTCCATGTGGTACAGAATGAACTTGTCTACTATAGCACTTTTGTCTACACCTATTACATGTCAATACTCATTATCAAACTCCAAAGGCCATGATGTCATTTTGATAAATAAATTATAGAATAAATTAATGATCACAATAAAAACAACCACAATGATCATGAGTTTACTTACTAATTTCTACTTGAACACCGTTATATTGTTTCTTTTATCCATCAACAATATCTAATGCTCGTTCTTTATCCCGAAAGCTTGGCCCATTTTCGAAATCCTTACCAAGGAATTCACATAGGAATAAAAATGCTTCATTCAATACATACCCTTCAACCATGCAACCCTCTAGATGTGCCTTTTGTTAGACATCATTTTAGATTTTTCATAAACCTCTCAAAGAAAAACATCCTCTTCGTCGATAAGACACTTGTTAATTCAATGTCATCGATTAGGTGTATAAGTAAATGGACTTGTAGGTCCATGAAACTTGTAGGGATCTCCTTCTCAAATACACATAAAATTTCTGCAATTTACTTCTTCCATTTTGGCACTTCACATTTGTGGATATCTTTGGATGTCACCCACCTAATATAAGAATACTAAATTAGTATGAACAATTAGGAAAAAATTAAAATGCAATACAATATATCTATGTCTCTCACACATGAACATATCTCTATGTCTCTAGGTATAATTGGCATGTGGCGTAAAACCTTTTTTGGAGCTATAGGACCTTGTACATATGTACAATATCTCTTCTCTTTTCATACATGACATTCTACCTTGTATTGATAGTCATATCTATATAAAATGAAATCATGTTTACATGAATTAATTTTCTTGTATTCAATCCACAACTCAACAAACAACTGACGTGCCTCTCTGCAAGTTGATGGAAACACATTCTCTTCAGGAAAGATTTTAGTTTTTAGTTCCCTGTAAGATTGCTAAAGATTATATCAATTGAATGTTTAACTTATGATGAACATGTTTGATATGTAAATCTATATTATGACTATTCATATACAATATATGGTTTTAAAATCTCCTTAAAGAAATATAAACAAAGTTGATGAATGTTTACGAATTACGTAGACCAATTGACATTGCATTGTAAGAAATAGATTTCAACTCACTTCAATAGGGTGGTGAATCCTTTGTCTGACCAACCAAATAGTGACTTGATTTCTAATAATATTAATGTGCATGCCAATTTTGAGGTTATACTTGCACCTGATTTGAACATAGGTGTCTTTGTTGCTTGCTTGATGGAGTCTTTCAGCAGGTTTTTATCATCAACATTACGTTGGTGGTAATTACCCATGTTGTCATCATTACTGTCAACCATATGATCATTATTGTCATCATTGTTTCCATCCCCAAAGAAACCTGTAAGCATATCATTCAATGCTTCTTCATGCATTGCATTTTCACTGTCATAATCATTAAGGTCACTAGCTAGTAGCATATTGCAATCATTAGTGTATGTGAATCTAATCAACTATTCAAATTTCTTAGGAGGTAGAGTTCTCTTTAAATATGCTCTTTTCGCCCTGGTATGGCTTAAGGGATGGTTTGGATCATCCCAACCAAATATTAATAGCCTAGTTGGATCATTTTGGGTATTAGTAGTTGTTCTTTCATCATCATCTTCTACATATCGACAAACACAACCACTATTTAATATTTTGCAAGTATTGGATAAATCATAAATGTATCAATTTCAAAGAAATATAATCAAATATCGCTTAAAAAATCCCATCCCATGTACTATATTCTTGACTAACCTCTTCTTTAGTGCAATTATTTGTTGTGTCTGAAGTATCCATTGTCACATCCTCTTCCACCCATTGTGTTCTTCGTGATCTAACAATTTTAGGTCCACGCCCACGTATATATGTATTTTTTTTCTTCTAGTTGAATGCTTAGGTTGTGCAATTGTTCCAATCTCCATCTGAAATATCAACAACATGCATTAATTTATTTCAAGGTTGGATAATACACTATAGATTCTAATAATATTGTGAAAAAGGATGGAAGTATCACAAAATGCTTCCTAAGTTAAGTCAAAATTTGATAATTACTTGATGTTCCGTGACATCTTTTGTGTCCTTATTTAATATGATACGATATGTTTCCATGGCCTCATCTTGCCCCTATAATACATAACATAGTCAATGATGTTTAGTACACCAATTATACCATTTCAACCAATATGTTGTCCAACACAAAGCCTCACTTTGCTCATATATTTGACATATCGATATCATGTTTTGGATTTGAAAGAAACACCAACATTTTTTATATAAATTTATCTTGTCTATGTTGTAGCATTTGTGAATTCATAAAAACCATCCTCCTTTGGTTGAGGCTACTTTATCTTATTACCTTTATTGTATCTATATATTTTTTTATCTGAATCTATGTCCACTCACTTTCCTCTTGTTGATTTAGTAGGTCTATATCATCCACGTCCTCTGCCCATGGCCTCCTCTAGATCCTATAATACACAACAATGAAATTAGTCACATAAAATATATGCACTTCGTTATTGCTCCATCCAATTTGATAAACACACAATCGATTTAAGCTCAACTGATTTTCATTGCATCTTTCTAACTAAACTACCCCTATTTTCAATATATACCCTTTTTGTTAATTTCGACTACTAATATGGTGACATGACACAACTCTTATAATCTTAGATTAGGATTATGAAAACTAATGGACTACTTTTTTTTTTTTTTCATATTTTCATTTAACTTAGTTCAAGCCCTTCATCTATAATTTTAAACTACCAAATATCTGTATTTTTGTATATTTAAAAAAAATCCTTTGACCCTATATGTTAGAGAATATACTATTTTCAAATTTTGATTTTTAAGTCTTCTAAATGAACTCAATATATAATACAATACCTAGTATACGTTATATTGTGGATGAGATATATTTTGAACACCACCATCCACCATATAAAGGAGTAAAGAGTGAGCAACGGGAATGAAACTATTTGTGTCACATGTATACATAATCACTAAACAACACAACATTTAAAAGTGAAAATGTGTGTATGTGACTATAACTAGTGGATTGTTACGTTATGAGACATTGACTATTAAAATAAAATTAGAAAATTCGAAATCACACCAAATTCATTAGTGAGATAGGAAAATATGACATAAAACACCCTTCATTACGAGATCAAAACACCATTTATGGGGCTTTACATTAACCAAAATTTCAACTTATCCCATGTGCCTATGCGCATTGCACATCCAATATTGGTATTCAACTAGCACAATGTTAGGCCCCTATACTACTAGTGTAACCCCTTATTGTTATTAGTACAACCCCCTTATTATATTGACGTACCCATGTAGTGCCCATATTGTTACTATTGTGCCCCATAGAAGCCCATTATTGTTATTATTGTACCCTTACATTATTATTGTTATGTCGGCTCTGATTATATTATGACCCCTTAGACTCCTATATATAGAAAGGAGGTCTTTTCATTTGTATCATCCAAGAATTGTTCATTTATGTAATGTAAAGGAGGTTTCCCCCTCGAAGAGGCTGAATTCTAAGGCGTTGATCTATCTTTTCTATCTTTTCTTGAGCTGGTTCCATAACATTTGGTATCAAAGCTTTGGATTCTAGGGTTTCGCTGCTCCAAACAGGTCATCGTGGCATTTTCGCTATAACTTTGTTCTGTGACGTTTCAGAAGTCACAAAAAAAACCCATTTGAGAAGAAATCATGCTGAACCTTGGGTCTGAATTTCAGAGCTTTTCGCACGATATTTGCGGAGATATGATCTAAGGAAATTGGTCTTTTTGCACACTCCTGAATTACATTCAAAACAGGTGACCTGGGGAAAATCATCATAACTTTCTCTCTGGGGATCGGATTGAAATTTCGTAAGAAGGTATAGAAAGAGGACAGACTGTAGTTTATTGTATGCATATTACAGATCCAAAGGTTGAAACAGTGACTCGTGGCACGTCGTACAAGTTCGCTCTATTGAACTAGTCTATAATCAGGTCATCTTGGGAGATTGTGCATAACTCTTTCTTGGAGAATCCAATTTGGATCAGACTGGTGTCATTGGAAAGAGGACGCAGAGGGTTACTATAGGTCACAAATTCAAAAATTAAAGATCTGAAAGTATAGAGTTACAGTCGTTTCAAGGTCGAGCTCCTAAAATCAAGAAAAAGCAAGATGAGAAAGTTTGATGGCAAGGATCCGGTAAATTGGATACTTCAGATGAAGCAATATTTTGATCTACATGGTGTACAACTGTTACAAAAGGTATGTATTGCATCTTCATATTTAGAACCAGATCAATTTTTATGGTACAAAGGGCTTTGGTCTCGTAAACAACTTGTTACGTGGTCAATTTTCACGGAGGAAATGATAGCACATTATGAGGATACAAAGAGCAACACCTTCTTTAGAGCAACACCACAACAATTGGAAAGAGTAAAAGGGCTTTGTGACATAGTGGAAAGAAAAATTATGGAAACCAGGAAGCGTACCCCTCACAACTATAAATATGGAAGTGTTGTTTCTCCTAGCCTTCCACAACCTACAAGGGTTACACCACAACAATTGGAAGAAAAAAGAGAGAAAGGGCTTTGTTACAATTGTGATAGCAAATGCACTAAAGGTCATAAGTGTGTTGAGAAGAAATTATTTTACATAGAATATGAAGAGGAGGAAGAAAAGGATCAAGAAAGGTCAAAAGAAGAAGATATACGCCAGGACCCCACCCCAGAGAAAGAAGAAATGAATCAGACCATATCTTGTAAAGCATTGGCAAGAATTACCACTCCTCAAACTCTCAAGATAGAAGGACATATCAAGAAGAAAAAGGTGCAAGAAGTGAAAGACCACATCGAGAAAGAAGAAATGAATCCAACCATATCTTGTAATTCATTGTTCGAAATTACCACTCCTAAAACTATCAAGATAGAAGGACATATCAAGAAGAAAAATGTTCAAGAAGTGAAAGATCACATCGAGCATCAAGAAATGAATCCGACCATATCTTGTAAAGGATTGGAAGAAATTACCACTCCTCAAACTCTAGAGATAGAAGGACATATCAAGAAGAAAAAGGTTCAAGCAGTGAAAGATCACATCGAGCATCAACAACAAGTTCTCCAACTTTTAAAGGATAATGCCACTTCGATGCAAAATCAAACGAAACAACAGGTAGATAAACATTGTAGTGAAAAATGTTTTGATGTAGGTGATTGGGTATTTTTACTGCTACATCTCAAGCAAGCTATTTATGAGAAGGAAATGTTGGCAATACTACAATGAGAAGACTCTTCAAGGATGAGGATGTGGAAGCATTGTTTTGTGCTATTTCTATTATCCAACCAGATTGGATAAATGAAGCAAGGGATGAATGGAAGAAGGATGAAGAAGTATGGCCACTTATTCAAAAGTTGCAAAAGATCCCAATTCAAACAATATTGCTAGAAATTGAAGAGGAAGGAAAAATCATATTGGAACTTGGAGCAGTCATAGAAACAAGAACCCGAAAGCTACGAAATCGATCAATTTCAGAGTATCTCATCGAGTGGAAGAACTTACCCGCTGAAGATTCCACATGGGAGGACAATAATTTTATACAAAAGCATCAAGAACTACTCAAGCATTGAGGACAACACTTTTTGAAGGAGAGGGGCATGTTAGGCCCCTATACTACTAGTGTAACCCCTTATTGTTATTAGTACAACCCCCTTATTATATTGACGTACCCATGTAGTGCCCATATTGTTACTATTGTGCCCCATAGAAGCCCACTATTGTTATTATTGTACCCTTACATTATTATTGTTATGTCAGCTCTAATTATATTATGACCCCTTAGACTCCTATATATAGAAAGGAGGTCTTTTCATTTGTATCATCCAAGAATTGTTCATTTATGTAATGTAAAGGAGGTTTCCCCCTCGAAGAGGCTGAATTCTAAGGCGTTGATCTATCTTTTCTATCTTTTCTTGAGCTGGTTTCATAACACACAACCACATTAAAAAATGTGGTCGATAAAAGATGATAGGCATATATTAATCACGTTTATTAATATTTATATCAACCACATTTATAATAATAATAATAATTATTATTATTATTATCCCATGTGCCTATTCACATTGCACATCCAATATTGGTATTCAATTAAACCTCATAAAAATTTACAATAACAAGGAAGCCTCCCTCATCGACGTTGCAAAGTGCAAAGATGACAATGAATAGACCAACTAAAAAAAATAAACCCTGCCAATCTACAATTGGCATGCACAATGGATAAACATATTGTGTATCTCGACTATTCAACCAAAACAATTTATTACATTCACCATATTTCCATTCTAATAACCACTAATTGCAAATCGAGGGAGCTTTGAAGTTTTGTACGAAGTTGGAGCAGACCATCGTTGGAGCAATACGTTGAGGCTATGAAAGAAAATAACCAATCGATTGGATCTTTGTTGATGGTGGGTAAATATATTGACAGAACTCTCCTCCTCTATTGTGGATTTTAATAAAAAAATGATTTGTGTTTGTGATTCGACCACAAGAAGTGATGAAATCAATTTGTGTATCTCATTCACCCCTACTAGAGACAAAAATCAAACCCCTATCCATCCATTTTGCACTACTACTATTTAAAACAGTTAGGGGGAAGGGAACAAAACATAGGGAGCAAGGATTTCGACAGTGTAGAGGAAAAAAATTGCCCTAGGACACCAAAAAATGTCAAGCAACAACAACAGGAAATAAGCAAATGGATTTGATTCTTGTGAGAATGAGGTATTTCATACTCAATTTATAGATTTTCACATGTTTCCATTGTTTTTTTCAATTGTATTTTTATTTTTTAGTTCTAAAATTATAAAAGAAGAAATTAGGGTTTATTTTTTTATTTCTAATTTTAAAATAAAAAATTTATTGTACATATATAGGGACATGATAGTGAGAAACTGAAAAAGGCAATGACTTCTATATTGGGGGTAGAAGAAGTGAATAAACTAGAATGTATGAACTTGTCCATGCTTTCCAAATACGTGGAAGAACATACTAAAGGCACTGAAATTGACCAACCAAATCAACCCTGTCAAAGGGAATCGATTGATTCCCCATCAACTCCTAGATTAAGCAAAAGATCTAGAAAAAAAAACCATAATAACCTCTAAGAATGTGGAATACAGAATAGAGATGCCCAATGTCCCACCCACTCCTCGGACACTAATTTCATCCACCACTAGTACAAATACTTATGCATCTTGTAATGTCCCATAATAACAATAATAATAAAAATAATAAATAATATAATATAATATTAAAATATAAGAAAATAAATAATAAACAATAAATAAAAGGTAATAATAGTACATAGATAATAAATAATGAAGAAATATAATAATAGCAAATAAATAAAATAGTAAATAACAATACTATAGTTCTAAATAAGTATATATAAAAGAAAACTATAAAATAGTAAAAATAAATAAAGTTATCAAAAAAGTAAAAAGGAATAAAATAAGAAAGAAATAAATTAAGATAAAATTTTGTTGGAAATAACACTGAGAGGGGGGCTGAATCAGTATTATCAAATTCTTTTCAATATACCTTCTAAATTTAATTTATTCTTCAGATGTTGACCATTAATTTATATGTCAGTACCATATAATAATGAACAGGAACAAGAAAAACAGACAGTCACACCAAAGAACACCAGATATAAGGTGGAAACCCAATGTGGGTGAAAACCACCTACTGCAATGTGTCTCTATCTTCTTTCAATTAGAAACTTCTTTTTACAATGATTCTGTACTGGTGCAGTCCTTTACCAGTACACAGGCTGCAACCTGCAGAGAGCTACAACCCTCTCTCGTTTTCCAGACTCTCCTAGAAGGGAGCTACAACCCCCTTAGCTCTTGTACTAGATGAGCTACTAGTACGTAGGTGCTCACCTACTGAAGGCTTCAACCTTCTCTTTTATTCCAGGGACCATGTTTCATAAATTTTCAAACTGGATCCAAGAATCTCAATCAAACATCAAATAGATCTGCAATCAACCAACTTCCTTGTGCAAATATTGAATCAATAACTTCTCAGGACACAGTACCAGTAATCAGACACCAATTCATAACCCTGAACATAGAAATGATAGACAGAAGCAGCTAAAACAAATTTCAAGAGAAAAGTCTGCAACTTCACCAAACGTAGCCTGCGGATGTCCGCACTTTCTCTATCAGTTACCTGCATAGCTTCGCACTTGTACTATCTCTGCCCTGCAGACATCTACACCTTCGACATCTTCTGATCTGCGTACCTCCCCACCTGCGCTGTCTGTGCTTTGTGCACCTCCGCACCTGCACTGTCGGCTGCTCCGCGCACCTCCGCACCTGCACTATTGGCTTCTCCGCGCACCCCCACACCTAGGGCATCTTCTGATTTGCGCACCTTCGCACCTGAACTATTTCTGGCCTACGGACCTCCGGATAAAGACAATTTATCAGTCCTCAGATATACCCTCAATTGTTAGATTCACAGATCTGATCATTCGCCAAAGAGATCACGACCCCTCAGTTGATCTGTCTTCTCATGCTCAGGTTCAACTATAACTCATCAACCGATTACCAGTATTTCAGATCTTGTTCGTCTTAAGATATTCAACACATGAGCGTCCAACCAAATGATCTCCTTTCATTTTTATAGACAAGCCCTTACTCAAACCATGGACCAAAACCATAGAAACCCAATACAAGGGATTCAAAACCTTAGTTCAATGTTTTAGATGCAAAACCACGGACCAAAACCATAGGATCAAAAGCGTCAGACTAAATACCATGGATCAACCATAAAATTTCCCACGTGCGCGCATTTATTTGCATGAAAGTGAGTGAATTTGACGTCCGCACTTTTTTTCGAAGAACCTGCGGGTATGTACGCACCTCTTGTTCGGAGCACCTGCGGGCCCACAACTTTTGTTAGGCGCACCTGCGGGTATCTCATTTTCTATCATTTTGAGGGCCTGAACAGAGATTTGCCACTTGAGTGAGTTGCCATCAAGGACAACACTTATGCCATAGCGCCACACCTGTGTCATAATGCCAACAATCTCCCCCTTTGGACTTGATGGCAACCCCAAGATCCTTAAAGTCATTCTCCCCCTTTGTCATCAAGGGCAAAGGGTGATGCTCCCCCTAAGAACATGCTGAAAACTCTGCTCTGTTGTGTTGATCATGCTCCCCCTGACTCTAGGCCAGATCTGCAAAAGAAATGTTCTTCACGAAAAACCATGATCCATTATACATCATAAATGACCTTCCTATCACCAAAAGATTCTATACATACATCCATCACCTAACCAAGTGGGGATTACCCAAAAATTTACATATGACAACCAAGAACATTATATCATTCATCCCAGGCATAGTGGGGAAACCAAAATAGGCCATTACATGACCTTGAAAACAGAAATATAAGACATAGAGACAAACCATTAGCAGCATTATTCGGATCATCATCCATGTTCTTCTTCTGTACTTGCTCCTCCATAATGCCAGCAATGCATTATTAGAAGAATATATGCTCCCCCTGAACTTGTTCCAGCTGGTCTCTGACAGATCCATACACCAACGAATGTACGTGCATACTCCATATGAAACTCACATACCACCAACAATTTCTGAAACAGATAAGATTCAATAGCAAGATGATGCATCAACTACCCCCAGCTTTTGTCTGAGGTATTCAAAGGTCTCCCTGGGCAGAGGTTTGGTGAGAATATCCACAACTTGTTCCTTAGATGGAACATACTCCAACTTGACCTTTTGTTCAACCACTTGTTCCCGAAGAAAATGATACCTGATTGGTATGTGCTTGGTCTTTGAATGCATGATAGGAGTCTTTGAAATATTGATTGCACTTGTATTATCACAGAAGATGGAGGTAGGTGGAGTACAAGTGATTTTCATGTCTTGCAATGTTTGCATCATCCAAAGGAGTTGTGTTCAGCAAGATGCAGCAACTACATATTCTGCTTCAACTGTAGATAATACAATAGAGCTTTGTTTCTTGCTGAACCAAGATACTAATCTAGGACCCATGAAGACTGTAGCACCACTAGTGCTTTTCCTGTCATCCACGCTCCCTGCCCAATCCGCATCTATGTATGCATGAAGTGTGAGGTCTATACCTCTAGGATACCATAAGCCATAGTTTTGAGTTCCTTGAAGATACTTGAATATTCTCTTAACTGCCTGAAGATGAGTTTCCTTTGGATTTTCCTGAAACCTTCCAACTATTCCCACTGCATGCATAATGTCTGGTCAGTTACCTGTTAGATAGAGTAGACTACCAATCATGGATCTATAGGTTGGTTGATGTACTACTGCCGATTCATCATTCGCGCTGAGGTTGAATCTTGTCACCATAGGGGTACATACAGGTTTCGAATCCTCCATCCCATATTTCTTCAAGATCTGCTTGCGATACTTGGCTTGTGATAGAAAAATACCGTCTTTGTTTTGTTAGACTTGCAAACCAAGGAAATATGTGAGCTCACCAAGCATGGAAATTTCAAACTCCTTTTGCATCACCAAGGCAAAATTTTGACTCATGTCTTCTTCATTGCTGCCAAAGATGATATCATCTACATACACAACAAGTATTAGCAACTTTTCATTGTCAACCTTTATATATAGATTGTTGTCAGTTGATCCTTTTATAAAACCTTGTTGATGAAGATATTTATCCAATCGATAATACCACACCCTAGGAGCCTATTTGAGACCATAGAGAGCCTTTTTGAGCTTGCATACAAGATTTGGATCATTTACAAGGATGAACCCATCTGGTTGTTCAATGTACACTTCTTCATTCAAGTCTCCATTCAAAAAGGCAGATTTTACATCCATCTGAAATACTTTGAACTTCTGAAAGCTAGAGAGAGCAAGGAACATTCTTATAGCCTCAAGTCTAGCAACTGGTGCAAAGGTTTCTTCAAAGTCTATGCCTTCTTGTTGCGCATATCCTTTACAAACAAGTCTTGCCTTATTTCTAACCACATCTCCATTTTCATTTAGTTTATTTTTGAAAATCCACTTTGTCCCTATGAAATTCTTATCTTTTGGTCTAGGAACCAATTCCCAAGTGTTATTCCTTTCAATCTGTTCAAGTTCTTCATCCATTGCCTTGACCCAGAATTCATCTTTGCATGCCTCTCTTACATTTTGTGGTACAGTGGAGGAGAGTAATGCCAAATAGCTTGAAGCTTCTGCAATTGTTCTTCTTGTTTGTATACCTGCCTCCTTTTGCCCCAAAATTTGAGATTCTGGATGATTCTTTGAACATACCTGGATGGAGTCTTTTCTTCTATCCTTATCTGTTCCTCTGGTGCCTCATGGGTTTCTTCTTCATCATGAATCTGATTTGATGTTGATGGATAGTCCTCATCATCTTCGAAGTCTTTAGATCTTACCTGCCTGGGAGTGTTTTCTTCTTCATCCACCACTACATCAATGCTGTCAACAATTCTTCCAAGCCTTTTATTGTAACATTTGTATGCTGTGTTGTGAGGAGAATAACCAAGGAGAATGCCTTCATCTGCTCTAGGTTCAAACTCGCCAAGATTTTCATCATTATTTTTAATATAGCATTTGCTTCCAAAGATTTTGAAATGTTTTACTGAAGGAGTCTCAACATACCAGAGCTCATGAGGAGTTTGAGTGCTGTTCACCCGAATATTTGTCTTGTTGAGAATAACAACTACAGCAAATGCGGCTTCACCCCAAAAGGTTGCGGGAGTTCCAGACTCATCAATCATAGCACGAGCCATTTGTTGAACTGTTCTGTTCATCCTTTCCACTACTCCATTTTGCTGAGGAGTCCTAGCTATAGAGAATTCCCTTCTTATTCCATGTTCTTCACAAAAATAAAAAAAACTCATTTGAGGTAAACTCCCCACCTCTATCAGACTTGAGGAATTTAATTTTGAGATCTGATTCGTTTTCAACCAAGGCTTTAAAAGATTTGAAATTTTCAAATGCTTCATCTTTGTGCTTCATAGGTCCTATACAACACATCCTGGAAAAGTCGTCAATGAATAATATAAAGTATTCTTCTCCTCGAGGTGACCTTTTCATAGATGGACCACATACATCAGTATGGAAAAGTTCAAGCGGTCTGCTAGCTGATCCTTCCTTCTCAGGGAAGTTAGTTCTGGTTTTCTTACCAAACTAACATGATTTTCATATTGTTTTGTCTGGAATTCTGATATCTGGAAGACCCCGAACTGCCTGATATTTGCATACTTTCCTTATCTGTGAGAAGCTTAGATGCCCCAATCTCCGGTGCCATAGCCAGTGTTCATCATTCTTGCTCAGGTAGCATTGTTGTTGTCCTTCTTTGAATATGTATAAATTATTTGGAGTTCTTATGCCTTTGATCACTGTTTTTCCTATATCAAGATCACGAACACTACATCCATTTGATCGAAATATTACCTCAGTTCCTTGATCTCACATCTGACTGACACTCAATAGATTATGCTTTAAGCCATCAACATACATAACATTTCCAGCTTTGACCTTTTCTTTCAACTGAACAGAACCTTTACCTTTTATGAGCGCAGGGGTGTCATTTCCAAATGAGACCTTCTTCTCCTTCTCTAAGGCACTATATGACTGAATTTTTTCTTTATCACCGTCATATGTTTCGAACATCCACTGTCGATGTACCATTGATTTTCTTGCCCTTCCGCATATAAGGCTATACCACATCTTTCTGGTTGCGGTTCTTTCATTCTCCATGTCTTGGCATTTGAGGCTTGTTCCTTTGTTTTCCGGAACCTGCTCCTGCATTCAGAATCTTCATGACCGAAGTTGTTACAAATAGAACATTCAATTTCATTTTCAAGAGCAGAAAAGTTATTGTAGGTCCTTTTCACGGTGATCCCAGTCATACTTCTTTGTTTTTGAGCTTCTCTAGTCATGATTGTCTTATAGGCAACACATTGAGCTGCATTGTGACCAAAGTTATGACAAGAGAAACATTGGCCATTGAAGAAACTCCTATGATTATCAAATCTACCAACCAAACGATTGTAGTTTCTACTGACATCCATTCTTGAGGCAAATTGAGAAGGTTTTACCTGTGGTTGGTTGTAGCTTCTGTTCATCCTTAAAGTGGATTGCCCCTGATTTACCTGGTAGTCTTTGTTCATTTTTGAGTTAAATTGTCCCTAATTTACTTGGTGATTTTCATTGGGCCTTTGCTCACTCCTCCTTGCTGCATCAAGATAACTTTTGGAGGTGGATGGTTTTTGTGCTTGAGATGCTTCTTCATTATATCCTAGACCTGTCTTGATTAGTGGAGAATGCTGCACATTGATAATCTCATCTAGAGTTTCAGATCCTTTAACAAATCTAAGATTAAGAGCTTTTGTTTTCTCAATCTCTTTTCTAAGACCCACAATTTCACATTCCAACTTTTCATGATGTTTTTCCCTTTCAGCCAGTTGGAATTGCAGAGTATCAATAATCATATTTTTCTCTTCTAGACAAATTTTGAGTTTAGAAATCTCTTCATACAGACCTTCTTCATCTATAGCATCCTTGAAATCATCATCTTCAAAGGCCATTAAAAGTCTATAATTATTACCTTGTTCATCTTCATCATTGTTTGAAAGTCCATCACTGTCTTCATGAGTGTAATAACTTTTCTTATTTACATTCTGTTTCTTGTTCCATCTAATAGGTTCCTTACCTTTGTCAAGCTTATCTTTATGAGGACACTTGGCAGCATAGTGACCAACTCTTCCACAAGTAAAGCATTTGAAAGGTAACTTACCTCTGAATCTTCTAGCACCTCGTTGAAGGTTCTTGACAAAATTTTATTCTTCCTCTTCTTCTGACATATGTCCTGACTCATAGTAATCTCCTTTGCCTGAAGCCTTGAATGCAGCTTCTCTCCTGTCTGATGGTCCTCCTTTCCTCATTTCTTAAGCAGTTATAATCTCGTGCAGATGTGACATGGTAAGTTGCTATAGATTCTGTTTTTCTTCTATTGCAGAAACTTTTGATTCAAACTTAGAGGACAAAGATCTTAGTACCTTTTCAACCACAACAACCTCTTTTATTTCTTCACCCAATTTTTTCATACAATTAACAATCTCATATATACGTAGAAAATATTTAGCCACACTTTCATCATTGTACATTCTGGGATTTTCATACTGAATTCTGAGGGTTTGAAGTTTTGCTCATTTTACCTATTCATCTCCTTCATAGCTCAGAACGATCTTATCCCATATTTCTTTTGCGGATTTGTACTACATAACCTTGATAAACTCTGATTTGGATAGACATCCTAATAGAGTATTGACTGCCTTTACATTTGTTTCATATTGATTCTTACCAGCCGGATCTGTAGGTGTTGCTGACGGAAAAGTGTACCCTGTATCTATGATATCCCAGACTTCTGTACCAAGAGATTGAAGATAGGCAGTGACTCTTACCTTCCAATATACGAAGTTAGTCCCATCAAAAATTGGTGGCCTGATCGATGCTTCTCTCTCTTAGTTGCTCATGATGATAGATCCTCCTTTAAGCGATCAAGCTTCTTCTGAAGGACCTGCTCTGAAACCAATTGTTGGAAATAATACTGAGGGGGGGGTGAATCAGTATTATCAAATTCTTTTCAATATACCTTCTTGATTTATTTTATTCTTCAGATGTTGACCATTAATTTATATGTCAGTACCATATAATAATGAATAGGAACAAGAAAAACAGACAGTCACACCAAAGAACACCAGATATAAGGTGGAAACCCAATGTGGGTGAAAACCACCTGCTACAATGTGTCTCTATCTTCTTTCAATTAGAAACTTCTTTTTACAATGATTCTGTATTGGTGCAGTCCTTTACCAGTACGCAGGCTGCAACCTGCAAAGAGCTACAACCCTCTCTCGTTTTCCAGACTCTCCTGGAAGGGAGCTACAACCCCCTTAGCTCTTGTACTAGCTGAGCTACTAGTACGTAGGTGCTCACCTACTGAAGGCTTCAACCTTCTCTTTTCTTCCAGGGACCACGTTTCATAAATTTTCAAACTGGATCCAAGAATCTCAATCAAACATCAAATAGATATGCAATCAACCAACTTCTTTGTGCAAATATTGAATCAATAACTTCTCAGAACACAGTACCAGTAATCAGACACCAATTCAGAACCCTGAACACAGCAGTGATAGACAGAAGTAGCTAAAACAAATTTAAAGAGAAAAGTCTGCAACTTCACCAAACATAGCCTGTGGATGTCCACACTTTCTCTGTCAGTAACCTGCGTAGCTTCGCTCCTGCACTGTCTATGGCCTGCGTGGCTTCGCACTTGTACTGTCTCTGCCATGCGGACCTCCGCACCTTCGACGTCTTCTAATCTGCGTACCTCCCCACCTGCGCTATCTGTGCTTTGCGCACCTCCGCACCTGCACTGTCGGCTGCTCCGTACCTGCACTGTCGGCTTCTCCACGCACCCCCGCACCTGGGGCGTCTTCTGATTTACGCACCTTCGCACCTGAACTGTTTTTGGCATGCGAACCTCTGGATAAAGACAGTTTATCAGTCCTCAGATATACCCTCGACTGTCAGATTCACATATCTAATCATGCGCCAAAGAGATCACGACCCCTCAGTTGATCTGTCTTCTCATGCTCAAGTTCAACTATAACTCATCAACCGATTACCATTATTTCAAATCTTGTTCATCTTAAGATATTAAACACATGAGCGTCCAGCCAAATGATCTCCTTTCCTTTTTATAGACAAGCCCTTACTCAAACCATGGACCCAAACCATAGAAACCCAATACAAGGGATTCAAAACCTTGGTTCAATGTTTTAGATGCAAAACCATGGACCAAAACCATAGGATCAAAAGCGTCAGACTAAATCACATGGATCAACCATAAAATTTCCCACTTGCGCACGTTTCTCTGCATGAAAGTGAGTGAATTTGACGTCCGCACTTTTTTGTTCGGAGAACCTGCGGGTATGTCCGCACCTCTTATTCGGAGCACCTGAAGGTCCGCAGCTTTTGTTAGGCACACTTGCGGGTATCTCATTTTCTATCATTTTGATAGCTTGAACAGAGATTTGCCACTTGAGTGAGTTGCCATCAAGGACAACACTTATGCCATAGCGCCACACCTGTGTCATAATGCCAACAAATTTAACTTTAGTAAAACTTAAAATAAAAAATAAAAGTTGCATTTTGACACATGGAATGTGAGCATGTGGTTCCCTTTCCATTGTTTGGTTTATTGAATAGAAGAAGAGGAAGATGAGATTCATCATTCCTTCCCCCATTCTCTAGAGAGAAAAGTGTTGTGAAACAAAGGATTCTCTAGCAGTAGTACATTGATTGAGGGCTCGGGGGTGGCCAGCTATAGAAACATTATGTGCAGTTGAGCCTACGGTTGGGTGGAGAGTCGTTCCCAAAACTTTGTTGCAGTTAGTGAGATTCATATAGTGTTCAACTCTAAAATCACAAGGAATATCGTCAATACAGGGAAGTCATCCTTACTCACGTTTTTCGAAATTCTATGCTAACTAGTTGAATAGTTGTTTGTTGATAATAACCTGCATAATTGACCTAATTAGTTGTCTATTTAAATCATGGTTGTTACATATGGTATCAGAGCTTAGTATCAACCCTTAGGTCCTATGGAAATTTAAATGTAGAAATCTTCAATTATTTCCATAATTGCCAATCACTACTTCCATAGGAGAATACTCCATAATTGTCAATCACTACTCATTACTTCCACAGAAGAATACTCCTCAGGGTTTTATCATCCATCGTTGGCTTCAAAATTCTTTCGATTACTTAAAAATAATTCCATATAACTTCTAAATAAAAGTTTGAGAGAACTTCTTTATTAAAATTATCAATAATTTTGATTCTAACGAAATTTAAATTAACCCAATTTCAAATTGTGGTAATTATTATATTACATTATATAAATTCATAATGGCTTAAATACCTTTTATATATTTATAATGCACTATGTATTCGTTGAAGAATAAATGAGAAAAAAATTCGTAAAAATGTTTGAAATTGGTTATATATATATATATAACCAAGAGAGTAGACGTTGGCAGCACCGTCGAGAAAGAAGTGCATGTGAAGATGGCGGACAACTAGAAATAGCTCAATTGTAGAACCATAGCTCATGAAGTGACAAGGACATTCTCATTATTAATTTATCGGTGAAGATTATTTATTCATCTTCCACTTTTTAAAGTCGCTTTTGAATGTGTTTTTTTTTGTAAACTGAGGCGAAATTCTATTACTTCAACATATGGTAAAATATACAAACAGGGGCAGGTCATTGCCCGCCCTTAAGGGAAACCGGGTACCACCGATAGTTTTTAACCGCCATCCACAAAAAATACATGTCCAAGCTATCTAACCATACAAAATATCCAACTATATGTTCCACAAGCAAACTGTTTCGTGTTTGAGACATTACCATTCAGGATTACAAAAATTCAAAACTGAAAATGATAAAAAACCTCTTGACAGCATTGTCCATCTCTTATTTATTCGGGGTGTCCAGCTTTGGTCCGCTTTCGGTCTTGATCTCAAAGCCATTTTCCTTGAACAGCTGTAGAATTTTATCCATCTTTCGGTCCTGCATAATCAGAGTCATCTGGATGTTCCTTAGTTCCCTTTTAAAGGTAGGGAAACCCTGAGCTAATTCCACCATTTCAACTGCTACCTGCTCCATGGCTTTAGCCAGGAGTCGTTTCATGCCCCAGTAAGCATGCAGAGACTGTTTGTATAGTGACAACCTTCCTCTAGTATGTCCTGGATCGGGGATGAAACTCTCCCAGTCCTCCATTTCCGGGTCCGAAGCTGCCTGCAGAGCCTCCTCTTCTAAATGATCAATAATTTTCCTGATATGTGGGTTAGTCTCCTGTATATAAGCATCCTCTGCTTCATTCAATTTCCTCCTCATGTCCCGCTTCCCTCTTCCTCTACCTCTGCGCTCCCGTCCTACTCCATCTTCCACATCCGTTCTGGGCTGCCTACTCCCTCTACCGCCTCCTCCACTGTTCCTTCCCCGACCCCACTGAGTCCCCCGTCCCTTCGCTGGCCGTCCTCTCCCACGCCTTCCACCCGCGTCCTCATCAGTGTCTTCCTGCTCCTCCCTCTGATCTTCCGAATCCTCTGGTTCAACACTCCGACGCCTCCATTTACCGACCTTCCCTCCTGTCGCCCTTCGCGGTTCCTCATCAACCAGATAATCCTTGAGATCAAATTCCTTATCTGATTCATCCGTAATATCCAAATAAATCCGCGGTAAGAAGTCCTCTGAAACACCTTTGCCTTTTACTTCCTCCTCGGGCAAACCCTTTCCTTTCTGCTCTACAGACTTGCCCTTACTCCGTGTCCAGCGACCTTCTCCCTGCGCCAGACTCCCATCCATACTTGACACTGTCGATGGCTGCATACTGCAGTCTCGCTTCCTCTGTATACAGGAATTAACTATGAATTTCACTCTACGCTCCTCGCGCTTGCATACAGAGCATAAGAAACCCCTCATCCGCCACCCTTTCAACTTAATGCATAGTGCCCGTCTGTCACCTTCATTAACACTTGCCCCATCTGTTGAATGATGATGTGAAATGTACCCAATGTTTTTAACACATCTCCCTCGCGTCCTCGAAGGCGTACCCAAATCCGTCCTTGGGATGAACATCCCGCTCGTTTGGTAATTACCGTCGCCGCCCCTACGGTTACTCCCATCCACGCGCTTCATAATCCCCTGTCCATCATTAACTATCATGTCAGTTCTCCTCCCATTCATAATAAGGAAGCAGTTAATGATTTTCGTGTAATGCCATGGCCTCATCATAATCCTTTCGAAGTATATTTTGTAGTGCATTCCATCGTGGGTCCTCCTGGTATGCAGCCCAGCTCCCATCCATTACTCTGCTCGACGCTTCGCTACCCCAATTGGCTAAGAAATCCGCAGCTTGGTTGCCATTCCTAAGGACGTGATTAACCATCGTATACTCAATCCGATTAAGCAGCCCTTCGATATCTTGTATGATCGCAGCTGTTCGCCAGCTCGTCGCCACTTGGTCCCACCGTTTGCCATTCCGCAATTTGCTGAGCATATCAGTTGTAATTTTGGAATCGCCTTCAACCTCAAGATTCCGGTATCCATTTCTAACTGCAATTCGGAGTCCATTATAGAGGCCCCATAGTTCCGCTTCATTATTAGTCATATCTCCGCCCCATTCCGCATACACCCACCGTGTACTCCCTATATTATCTCTAAAAAGGCCACCCCAACCTGCACAACCAGGATTACCCTTTGACTCCCCATCAAAATTCAGTTTGATTCGCCTATCCCCTGGAAATCTGAAATGGTTTGGACTGTGTACCTGATATCTATTACCCCTTTCAAGGTTAGGGAAAATCATTGTATAATCTATATTCAGCTTTGAAATTATTCGTTGCTCCTCCTGGGGCATTTTCCAATCATTCTCATCCCATACTTCAGATAAAACCGTCTCCTTTAGCGATTTACATATTACTTCCCAAACTCTTGATTCTTGAGAAATTTTTTCTCTAAAGATCCTTCGATTGCGCTCCTTCCAGACTTCCCATATTGCAAAACCAATCACCAAATTCCATAATCTCCTAACAACTTTACTCTAAAAATTCCCCTTGCCCCAATGAAATAAGGTATCCCTGAGACTAGTTGGGTCCCTATTCGTTTGACCAAAGAGTACTCTGATTTCTTCCCATATACTCTGAACGTAGAGGCATCGATTTAATAAATGCTCCTGATTTTCTGCCTCTTTACAACACAAATAACATCGTGAGGGTCCATGCATACCACGTTTCTGAATATTCTCCCATGTTAAGATCCGTCCTTTGCAAACCAACCACACAAAATATGTTATTTTAGGCCACCATTTGCCCTCCCAGATCTTTTTCCATTCCATTTGATCCTCAACCCTTTCCTCCCTCGATTTCCAGTAATATGCTTCTTTGACGGTAAACATTCCTTTCATCGTTTTACCCCATCTTAGGATGTCTTTACCATCTCTGATCTTAATTTTCCTTGATTCCATTTCCTGGGTATACCGGTGTTCTGTCTCCAAGCTGATGCGATCTGCCCATTCCCTAGGTTGCTTCCACACTCGCCAGATATCGTTTACAACTCCTCTATGCCAATAATCTCTTACGTATATCATTCCTGCTCTTTGCCCTAACAATTGGACGTCATGAAGAGATTGGATGCCATTTAACTTATGCCGTTGCTGCCACCCTTCTTCCCAAAAACTTGCTGTACCACCCTCACGGATTTCCCAAAAAGCTAGATCCCCCACTATATCTTTATTGCTGCTTGCAAAGTTCCATATTTGTGACCCTCGGGGAGTTTCTGCTAGACGTAAGCGATCTTCGATTGTGCCTGGCATGTTATATTTTTGGTTCCAGATTCTTTTCCATAGATCAGTACCCCCCTGTACCCATCTCCACCACAATTTCGCTCCCAACACCTGATTGATAATTTTCGGATCTCGAACTCCTAAACCACCATCCTCTTTTCGTTGGATAACCTTCTTCCATGAAACTAGGACCCATTTTCTCTGTTGTTGCGGACCTCCCCACAGGAATTTTCCAAATATTTCCCTCATTTTAGAAAGAACGCCCTTGGGCGCTGCCATAATAGACAATGAATATATGGGAATAGACAATAAAACAGATTTTAAGAGGACAATGCGACTAGCCAAATTCAACAACCGGAACGACCAATTAGCCAAGCGTTTTCTAACCCTTTCCAACAAACTCTGCCAATTCTTTAAGCGATGGGAATTTATATCCAGTTGGACACCCAGATATTTAGTTGGTAATTCACCCTGTCTAAAGCCTTAGTTGAAGGAAAAGGTTTATTAAAAAGAGAAACTTACTTTAAGAATGAACCTAAGTGTAACTTAGGTTAATAACCAAAGTGATGATAAATAAAATTTATTAAAAATTTTAATATAATTTAAGGAAAAAAAAAAAAGAGACAACTCTTGTTTAAGTGATAGTCCAGATTCTTTTGAAAAACATATTTGATAATTAATATGTTATAACGATATATATATATATATATATATATATATATATATATATATATATATATATATATATATATATATATATATATATATATATATATATATCTATATATATATATATATATATATATATATATATAGATAGATAGATAGATAGATAGATAGATATGGAAAATGATCAGAAATATTTTGACATATATAATGTATAAATACATGTGTGTGAATTTATTTTTATGACATGTAAAAAAAATGGATAGTATGATATTTAATTGTTGAATTGGAAAATTGGTGGAGGTTATTACACACCTGCTTCAAAACAATAAGATACATTAATGTCCAAAACAAAACAAATGACAACATAGCATTGTTGATGGGATTACGAAATGACATTTAGGGATAATGATGTGATTTGGGAGATAATGATTTATTTTTTATATGAATGATTGAAATTGTATAAGATTATTCATGGCAATTTTTATGGATATATAAAGATTATATGGTTAAATTTGTTCGAAAGGCAGTGCCATCTTTTGAAGATGATAGGAATGATAATTTACTTTGAATGAGTGTCCATAAAATAACTTGTAACTCAATGTTGCTTATGCCCTATAAGTTTGGCATGACCAAAAAAATGAGGATTGGATTAAATTTAGATTTTAAATTAGAAATGGATTTGGCATTTACTAACTTTGTGTTAAATGAATGTTGGTGGTTTTAATGAGCAATGATGAGACAGTCTAGATCCTACATGGATGTTGAATAATATTTGATGTTCATTTTTATACAAGTAAATGAAATTGATTTTTCTCATGAGTTGTGATAATAAAACTATAATGTATTATTGCTCTATATTTGATATGTATGATTCTCATATTTATGATGTTATGATAATGATGTTGTATCCTCATAACAAATATAATATGCATAGGGATCATGATGTTAAGATATGAGGTATATTGACATGTGGTTCAATTATTACGCGATGATATGTCTTTGATATTGAATATTGATGTTATAACTTAGGAGGATATTATGATGTGAAACATGTCGTAATTGTATCTAGATTTATGACATGCAAAATTTTGTGATAACAATGATGTTATGTTCTCATGATGACATGAAAGACCTGGCATGTGGATTATTTTCTATGATATTATCATGTTATAGCTAATGCATTGGATGTATGTTGAGGATGTGGTGACTAACAAGAACTCCACAAATGGGCCGAGAGGGTCGGGTTATTTTATGATCTCGTGGGATCCCATACTTGTGAGGGAGAATATGTAACACCATATGGGCTAGGGACATACTCAATAAACACTACATATTCCAAAGGTTCCTTTGTCTTGTATAGCTCTTGATGGATAGCTCTTGAGGGGTTGTGGGATCATCTTGAGGAGGCCAAGTGCCAGATATTGTAGGCTAGGTGCCTGATATTGGATTGGGATACTGAAGTCTGGTGGGGGTGTAAGGACTTCGATGCTTGCGGTTGTGCACCTTAGTAGGTGTGGAGGGAGTGGGCCAACCTTGCGAGATGCCCAGAGTCATTGAGTCGGGCACAGCCTTTGGGCCAACCTTGGGCTAGGATATAGATCGATAAGGCTTATGCCTATTTCCAAAAGTGGGAAAAAGGACAAATATTCCTTGAGATTTCCCAGGTGTTGTGAAAACTTTCGATGCCTGCTGGTTATACTAGTTCAACAAAGGGTGTAGGGAAAACATGAAGTAATAAATAACTAAATAAATAAAATGTTAAATGATTCAATTTAACTTCGGGACGAAGTTCCATAAAGAGGGGGAGTATGTAATGTCCCCTAATAACAATAATAATAAAAATAATATATAATATAATATAATATTAAAAATATAAGCAAATAAATAATAAACAATAAAGAAAATATAATAATAGTACATAGATAATAAATAATGAAGAAATATAATAATAACAAATAAATAAAATAGTAAATAACAATACTAGAGTTTTAAATAAGTATATATAAAAGTAAACTATAAAATAGTAAAAACAAGTAAAGTTAACAAAAAGTAAAATAAAATAAGAAAGAGTTAACTAAGAGAACTATAAAAATAGTAAAAATAAGTAAAGTTATAAAAAAAGTAAAAAGAAATGAGTTAAGATCAAATTTAACTTAAGTAAAACTTAAAATAAAAAATAAAAGTTGCATGTTGACACATGGAATGTGTGCATGCGGTTCCCTTTCCATTCTTTGGTCTATTTAGTAGACGAAGAGGAAGATGAAATTCATCATTCCTTCCCCCATTCTTTGGGGAGAAAAGTGTTGTGAGACAAAAGATTCCCTGGCAGTAGTACGTTGATTGAGGGCTCGGGGATGGCCAGCTGTAGAAAGATTATGTGCAGCTAAGCATATGGTTGGGTGGAGAGTCATCCCCAAAACTTTGTTTCAATTAGCGAGATTCAAATAGTGTTCAACTCTGAAATCAGAAGTAAGGAATATCGTTGATATAGGTAAGTCATCTCTACTCACGTTTTTCGAAATTCTATACTAATCAGTTGAATAGTTGTTTGTTGATAATAACCTACATAATTGACTTAATTAGTTGTCTATTTAAATCGGGGTTGTTAAACATATTACATTGGTACATACGAAACCATGGAAGAATATGTTGTTGTCTTTGGGGAAATATGATGTTATCTAGATGAGAATAAGGTATCATTAGTTGAGTTTCAATAACTTACTTGGATATTGTTATGTTAATATGTCAATTTGAATTTCTTGTGTTGATTTGTTTATTTATATGTAGCTTGAGTTCTTTTGTGCTCCCATCGGTCATAACACCCTTATAAATCACCAACCTTTCACTATGATCAAGTCCTTCTAAATCAATATCCAATCATGGCTTTATCAATTCATTTTCCAAAAACCCTAGGCCAAAGGAGGGATGCAACAGTACCATGTAATACATAACCCGTAGACAAAAAAACATATTACATGGGATTGATTATAGATGCTTGGGTTGAGAGCACATTACATGGGATTTATTATGGACCCAAGATACATGTGTTGAGGAGTGTGGATGATTGTATTGGAAAGCAAGAAGCCTTGTGATGAAGAGAACTTGACACTTGCAACCCATGCTTAGAGAGTGCACCACTTGAGGATTGGTCTCTTGACGTGTATACCTTGGAGAGAGAGCACTTCACTTGGATACCTTATCTTGTGCATTAAATTAAATTTCTTGTGTAATTAGTCCACTTTACCAATGTTGGCCTCCCTCACCTACTCTGTATAGAGGGAAGAGAATGTATTTGTCTACACTATACTCATTATTCCATCTATATAATTTTCATGGAGAGTTCTTAGTGCTTGTGTGATGCAATAGAGGAAGACCTAGAGTTTGTGATGTAAACCCTAGAGAAGAAATGAATATGAATGCTAGCACTAGGGATGATCTTGAGTCTTAGCACTTTTCTTAGAAATTATTTGCCATATGGTAGGATGAAGGGTGTATTGAGGTCTAAAAAATTTGTTTGTAGTGATATATATATATATATATATATATATATATATATTGAATGAATTAAGAAGATATGTAGGGACATGGATATTATAATAGGAACATTTACGATGTAGGCCTGTGTTAGAGCATGTTTGAACTTTGAAGGTCTGGTTTGAAAAAAAGGACCTGAAAATCTATAGGAAACTTCCTTTTCTAGTCTTATGGGGGCAGTATGGTTAGCACACAAATTGGTGATTTTTTAAAAAAAATTCTTCCTACATTCTAGACTACAACACAAGTATGCTCACTATTCTAGCTTTATCAAACCCTTATTAATCCTAAAATAATCAAACAAGTGGAGCAAGTGATGATAGACCTATAAATGCAATGTGAACTAGTTTTTGGAGAAATTAATGAATAAATTCAATTAGCATACTTATATGGGATTACAAACTTTAAAATTGGCGTTGTAGTATGGAGAGAAGAAGATAAAGAAATTTGAGGTTTAAAGTATAGGGATAAACAAAATTCTATGCATTAGATCTAGGACAAAGAGCATGAAATGAAAGAAAATAAGATGTGGATGCTGGAGTGAGCTTAATTAAGGTTTCTTAGATAAAATTCACAAGTATCTCAAATATTCACACAACATTGATAAATCTGTTAATGAAAGAAACCAATAGCTTTATTACACATGTCTCAGAAGAAGAATAACACAAATGCAAAGTTACTAAGAAACACCTCTTTGGCTACCCACTCTCAAGCTTTGATAAGCAAGATGAAATGACTTGCTATTACAACATCCGTTGTTACAACATCTGTTATGGAATCTATTGTTACAACATCTGCTATTACAACACCTATTGTTACAACATCTGGTATTACAACGTTTGCTTCTCAATCCATTGTTACCTATGTTTGTGCTTCTCAATTTGTTTTCTTGATCCCCCAATTGTTGGTGTAGTGTTGAGTGGTAGAAACACCTCTTTGGGTGTCCACTTTCAAGATTTGATAGGCAAGATGAAATGGATTTCTACCCCATCAATTGTTACAACATCTTCTTTTACAACATTCGTTGTAGTGGTCACTATTTCAATAGTTTCAATAGTAGTAGTTGTTGCCAAACTTAGCTCATCAACTATCATTTGTTGGACACAGATTGTCATTGATGTCAATATGGCAATATTCAAGAGGAGGAGACAGAGCATATCGGAGCCAAGAGGAGCAAAAGGAGCCAAGAGGAGCAGACCATAGCGGAGGAGCCACATATATCAAAGCAAGAGGAGCCATATCGGAGGAGTGGCAGAGTAAGAGGAGCCATCAGAGGAGCTATCGAAGCATATCGGAGCAAGAGGAGCCATCGGAGGAGCTATCGGAGCTATCGGAGCAAGAGGAGCAAGAGGAGCCATCGGAGGAGCTATCGGAGCTATCGGAGCATATAGGAATTCATTTGATGGCGATCAAATGAACTACTAATATATAGATGCCCAGACTTTCCATCAGAACGACGAGAGCATACAAAGGAGCCATTTGACCTTCCAGATCAATGGTCCAGGAGACATGGGAATAGTGCGATGAGCTGTGAGCCGTCAGATCACTAATCCGGATCGACGGTCCCAATCTAATCGGCGATCGGGAGATCGGAGGAGTGGAGCCTTTCGGGACTGCGAAGTGGAGAGCTCCGATATCTGGAGCCGAAGTCATATTAGAAAGCAGCCTAAAGGGAGATCGGGTCTGATAAAGAATTGATTTCGAAGTGGAGAGCTCCGATATCCAGAGCCAAAGTCATATTAGAGAGCAGCCTAAAGGGAGATCGGGTCCGGTTTTGTATCGGCGGATGCATACAGATATAACCCGCGACGAGTGATCGCCGATCGCCGACGAATTACCTTTGGGCGGAGGCGGATGTGATAAAATATAAACTATGGTGCATAGCATATCGGGTCCGCAGAGCAGAGAATCCTTATCGCATCAGCGAAATCCGGAGCTGAAACTCTTATCAAGCAAAATAGAAAGCATATCGGGTCCGCGGAGGACTTGTATCATTTCGGAGGTAGTGATCAGCAAAATCGCCGAAGGACCCGGAGCCAAAATTAAGTTAGGAAGGAGTATAAGGAGGTGTCGGGTCTGCGTTCCTTGTCGGAGACGGAGCTATTGTTTACAAGCGAGCGCCGATATACATCGGACCCGAAACCAGTATAAAAGGGAGTCTAAAAGAGCATTGGGTCCGCTCTTCATCGGAGGTCAGGCCTTAAGAGTTTTGTTATGGTTGCGAAATCCGGACCCACCGAATTTATGAAAGCAGCCATATAATCCTTGAGATCCGCGTACATTGAGTTAAGCGGTTTTTTATGCTAGTTCTGTGTATTGATATTATATGGTTACATATGGCCATGAGGGGTTTTATGGTAATTCCATATATGTCTATAAGTGTGGCGGGTTGATTAAAGCGCTTGGTGATGGTTGATTAAAGGCTCGGTTGGTGGCTTTCGATGGTTGATTATAAAGCACCGATAAAAGGTGGCTTCGATTCCTAGTAAGTCCATGGTTATAAAAGGCTTTCGGCCTAAAGGACGCTTCCGATAAAGCCTGTAAGACAGAAGAAGCAAAGGAATGGAAGCCGAAGTGCCAAGCGATCAAGTGAGGAGGAAACCAAAGAGTCAGCATGTAAGAGGAAACGAATGGACAGGGGGATGGAGCATATAAAAGCAGCAAAAACAGAGAACTGAAGTTGTTGTTCGTGAATGGTATAACATGAGCATGAGATAGTGAAAGCAGCAGAAGAAAAGGGGCAAGCAGAAGCAGTGGAAGCTGAAAAGAGTGCAGCAGCACACCAGTGTATACCAAAGAGGTTGGAGCCTCAGAATTGAACAGGATTGAAGTCCTTGGGAGTTGGTGCTCCTAAGTCCAAGATTGGTGTCTTGGCAAAATAGAGTTGGTGCTCAGGAGGTTGGAGCCTCACCAAAGTCCAAGTTGGAGCTTGGCAACCAATTGTGACAATCTATTTATTGTATTTATTTTACTGCACAGTTATATTAATAAAAGCATTTATTCCTACTGTTCATTTTGTGTTCTGAACATATATGTTTTAACTAGTAAAACAATAGTGAGAAAAAGAAATACTGATTCACCCCCCTCTCAGTATTTCCAACAATTGGTATCAGAGCCGACATCTTCATTCTAGCCTAACAGCTTGAAGAAGGATCAGCGACCATGATGAGAAATCATGAAGCATCAGGAAAACCTCCTTTGTTTAATGGAACTAACTTTGGGTTTTGGAAGAAAAGAATGACTTACTATTTAATGTCCCTTGGACCTGAAGTCTGGCATTTTTGTCAAACTGAATACCGAGTGACTTCCACTCTTCCAACAGACCAAGACAAGAGGAAAGCCTACATTGCAAATGCAAAAGCCATGAACTCTATCACCAGTGGAATCACTGATTCCGAGTTTACAAAAATCATGCACTGTAACTCTGCCAGAGAAATGTGGGAGAAGCTAGTTAGCTTGTACGATGGAGACTCAAAAGTCAAAAAGGCAAAGCTTCAAACTCACAGAAGACAATTTGAAAGTTTGAAGATGGAAGAGGAAGAAGATATTGCAGCATACCTCCTCCGAGTAGCTGAAGTGGTAAATTCCCTGAAAGGATTGGACGAAAAGGTTGAAGAAAGTACTATTGTACAAAAGGTATTAAGGTCCCTTCCAGACAGATTTGACTCCAAAATAAGTGCTATAGAAGAATCAAAGGATCTTGACACCCTCAAAATGGATGAACTCTATGGAATTCTCACTGCCTATGAAATGAGGAAAGGTGGACCTAGATCCAAAGATGCAGCATTCAAGGCCTCAAAGTCAAAGAAAGGGAAAGAAAGGAATGACTGTAGTGATGAGTCAGATGTGGAATCCGAATTGGCTCAATACGTACGAAAGCTGAAGAGAGGATCTAAACTTAAAGGCAAGTATCCTCTTATCTGTTTTAAATGTTGTAAAATAGGTCATTATGCAGCAAAATGTCCTCATAAACAAGACAGTGATGATGAAATAAATTCTAAAAGAATGACATACAAAAAGAAAGGGTTCAATAAGAAAAACCTTCTCTCTAGGCAAGGTGAGTCTGATGAGGATGAGTTTATGGTCATCAAAAAGAAATCAGATGAGGAAAGAGATCATGATGAAAGCCAAGAAGCATTATTCATGGCACTCACAGATGATGATGACTCGGGGCTAGAAGGAAATGTGGATGAACTGTTAATAAGTGTCATTGAAGAGAACAAGAAACTGCAGAACAAAATTATCTCTCTCAAAGTGGAAAATGAGGAAATAAGAAGCAGAGAAGATCTCTTGGAAACAAAGCTTAAGGAAAAAGAAGAGACTTGTGAAGAACGTGAGGCTGAAGTAGTATCTCTGAGAAAGGAGTTGGAGCAAATTAAAAAGGGTTGTAAAAGCTCTCAAATACTTGATACTATTCTGAAAAATCAAAAACCTCAACATGATAAGTCTGGAATAGGTTTCAAGGGAGAATCCTCAAGCACTAAGAATAGTGCGAAAAGCTATGCCGATGCACTTTCCTGCAACCCAAAAGATGAAAAAGTATCTTATCAAAAGTGCATCTCAGATTCCAAGAATAAAGAAAGAGTTACTCCAAAGAAGAATGTGGAGTCGAATCATGGACACTATAGCAAATACAAATTTGTACTCCACCAAGGGCCCATCAAAAATCCAAAGGACGAGGGAGGAGTAATTCTCAGAAAGGAAAGCGAATTAAACCGTGGTTACTTCAAAACCATATTTCTTGGACACTGTTTTTACTGTAAAAACTTCGGTCACCAAGTTAGACACTGTATGGCTCGCAGAAGTGAGAAGACAATGCAAAAGGACCGAGTAATCAACTCATATGCTCCCAAAAGACAGGGACAAATCAAAACTGTCAATTCATTCGATCCCTTGACTAAATTTGATCTGACTTGCTCTTTTTGCTACAATAATGGACACTATGAAAAAAACTGCCCACTCAAAGGAAGAAAGATGAGCAGCAAGATCTCTACAATGGAAAAATGCGGCCTGGCTCTATTTGCGCAAAATAATGGAAACCAGTGGTTTGTGGATAGTGGGTGCTCCAGACACATGACAAGAGACAGAAGGAAATTTATCTCACTGAGCAAAAAGGAAGGGAATGTGTCCTTTGGAAGCGGAACTGGCAAAATTGCAGGAAGAGGAACAATTACTCTGATCAATGGAAAAGGAAAAGCTCAAGATGCTCTGCTGGTTGACGGACTCAAACACAACCTTCTGAGTGTCAGCCAAATTTGTGATCAAGGACATAAGGTTGTTTTCAGCACCAAAGACTGTGAAATAAGGAACTCTGCCTCTGGGAAACTTGTGGCAAAAGGAGTGAGAACACCAGAAAATATTTACGTTCTGAACAAGATTCAGGAAAACAAATGCTACTTGAGTCAGGTAGATAAGAGTTGGTTGTGGCACAAGAGACTTGGACATACCAGCTTCGAAAATCTGGTCAATATCAGCAAGATCAAAGTTGTACAAGACATCCCAAGGTTGTCCAAACTAAAGCAAGCAATGTGTGGTCCATGTCAACATGGAAAACAGACCAGAACCAACCACAAGACAAAGGAACACTGTACATCAAAGCCCTTGGAGATCATCCATGCTGATGTGTGTGGGCCAACTAGAAATCAAGCACTCCAAGGAGAAAGGTACTTTGTGTTATTTGTTGATGATTATACTAGAATGATGTGGATATATTTCATAAAGTATAAATCTGAAACCTTTGAGTGTTTTAAGAATTTAAAAGCCCTTATAGAAAACGAAAAAGATTCAAAAATTAAGTGTCTTAGAACAGACAGAGGAGGATAATTCACATCAAACGAGTTCAGAGAGTTCTGCAATATTCATGGAATTAAAAGGGAATACTCGGTTGCCAGAACGCCTCAGCAAAATGGGGTAGTTGAAAGACGAAACCAAACTGTCCAAGAAATGGCAAGAACCATGCTGTTAGCAGCAGACCTACAACCTAAATTCTGGAGGGAAGCAGTAGGGACAACTGTCTATACATTGAATCAGACTCAATTGAGACCAAATTGTGACAAAACTCCTTATGAGCTATGGAAAGGGAGACCTACTTCGGTGAAGTATTTCAAAATATTTGGAAGCAAGTGCTTCATAAAAATAAATGATGGTTCACTTGGAAAATTTGATTCTCGGGTTGATGAGGGGATATTTCTTGGATATTCTCCACGGAGCAAGGCTTACAAGTGCTACAATTTTCGACTGAAGAAAATAGTGGAAAGCATCGATGTAAAGGTTGATGAAGATCTTCCAGAAAAGGAAATTGAAGAACAAGAAGATGACTTTCTCAATGAAGAAGAAGAACCTAAAGAAGAAGAGATAGATGAAGAAGAAGAAGAAGAGGAAAGAGAACCACCTCATACCCCTTCAAAGATAAAATATGTAGAAAGATATCATCCAGAAGAACAAATCATTGGCGATAAAGATGAAGGTGTGCAGACCAGAAGAAGGATAACAACCTCACCCAAGAGAAAAGCCATTGCCCTCCTATCTATGATAGAACCACAAACATTCACAGAAGCAAGTAAGGATCCTCATTGGGTAAAAGAAATGGAAGAAGAAATGTCCCAAATTAAGAAGAACAAGACATGGGAGCTGGTACCTCGTCCGAAGGACAAAAAAATAATAGGAACCAAATGGGTGTTCAAAAATAAAATGAATGAGGAAGGACAGGTTATCAGAAACAAGGCAAGACTTGTTTGCAAAGGCTATTCACAAATTGAAGGAGTTGACTTTGAAGAGACGTTTGCACCAGTGGCCCATATGGAAGCTATCAGGATGTTTTTAGCATTTGCTTGCTCAAAAGGATTCAAAATATATCAAATGGACATGAAATCAGCATTTCTAAATGGGGAACTCAAGGAGGAAGTCTACATGGAGCAGCCAGACGGTTTTGATCTGACAGCAGGAAAGGACCTAGTCTGTAAGTTGAAAAAGGCTTTGTATGGGTTGAAACAAGCTCCTAGAGCTTGGTATGCAAGACTGGATAACTATCTCCAACAACAAGGCTTCAAAAAGGGAGTGGCTGGAAGCAATCTATACATAAAGATAGATCAAGGTAAGTTACTAGTTGTTCTTGTTTATGTCGATGATCTGATTTTTGCTAGTAATAATGATGAAATGAGCCATGAATTTTCTCAAAGCATGGCAAAAGAATTTGAGATGTCAATAATAGGAGAACTGTCCCACTTCCTTGGACTTCAAGTATCTAAAACCAGAGCAGGATTGTGTATATCTCAAGCCAAATATCTAAAAGACATGCTCAAAAAATATGGAATGGAGGACTGTGCACCCATGAGCACTCCCATGACCACAAACTGCAAACTGAGCAAAGATGATGACTCCCCTCTAGTAGATGCAACTCATTACAGGTCAATGATTGGAGCCCTTCTATACTTAACAGCTACACGACCAGACATAATGCAAGCAGTAGGAGTGGTGGGAAGATTTCAATCGGCTCCCAAACAATCCCATTTATTAGCTGTAAAAAGAATCCTCAGATATCTGAAGGGAACTTCTGATTTCGGTCTTTGGTACCCAAGGAACTCAACACTGATTGTAACTACATACACCGATGCTGATTGGGCTAGAAATATAGATGATCGGAAAAGTACTAGTGGAAATGCATTCTTCCTAGGAGACTGTTTGGTATCCTGGCTTAGCAAAAAACAGTCATCCATATCATTATCCACAACCGAAGCCGAGTATATTGCTGCAGTAGACTGTTGTACTCAGATACTATGGATGAAGGAAGCGCTAAAGGATGTCAACATATGTACAGATCAACCAATTACTGTTTATTGTGACAACACTAGTGCTATCAGTCTCAGTAAAAATCCAGTGATGCACTCAAGAACCAAACATATACCAATCAAGTATCATTTCTTCCATGAGCAAGTAGCTGAACAAAACATCGCTCTGGAATATATAAGTACTAAGGAGCAGATAGCTGATATTTTCACTAAACCTCTTCCTCGGGAAACATTCGAACACCTGCGACAAAAGATGGGGGTTATTTCTTAATCATCGCTCAAGTTTATTCATAAAGATGCAGCAGGACAGGGGGAGCAGCTTGACAGGGGGAGTTTGTATGCATTCCTTTGCCATTGATGTCAAAGGGGGAGAAGGCAGAAGAATATTGCCATCAATAACAAAGGGGGAGATTGTTGGACACATATTGTCATTGATGTCAATATGGCAATATTCAAGAGGAGGAGACAGAGCATATCGGAGCCAAGAGGAGCAGACCATATCGGAGGAGCCACATATATCAGAGCAAGAGGAGCCATTGGAGGAGCTATCGGAGCAAGAGGAGCAAGAGGAGCCATCGGAGGAGCTATCGGAGCATATCGGAGCAAGAGGAGCCATCGGAGGAGCTATCGGAGCTATCGGAGCATATAGGAATTCATTTGATGGCGATCAAATGAACTACTAATATATACATGCCCAGACTTTCCATCAGAACGACGAGAGCATACACAGGAGCCATTTGACCTTCCAGATCAACGGTCCAGGAGACATGGGAATAGTGCGATGAGCTGTGAGCCATCAGATCACTAATCCGGATCGACGGTCCCGATCTAATCGGCGATCGGGAGATCGGAGGAGTGGAGCCTTTCGGGACTGTGAAGTGGAGAGCTCCGATATCCGGAGCCGAAGTCATATTAGAAAGCAGCCTAAAGGGAGATCGGGTCCGATAAAGAATTGCTTGCGAAGTGGAGAGCTCCGATATCCAGAGCCGAAGTCATATTAGAGAGCAGCCTAAAGGGAGATCGGGTCCGGTTTTGTATCGGCGGATGCATACAGATATAACCCGCGACGAGCGATCGCCGATCGCCGACGAATTACCTTTGGGCGGAGGCGGATGCGATAAAATATAAACTGTGGTGCATAGCATATCGGGTCCGCGGAGCAGAGAATCCTTATCGCATCAGCGAAATCTGGAGCCGAAACTCTTATCAAGCAAAATAGAAAGCATATCGGGTCCGCGGAGGACTTGTATCATTTCGGAGGTAGCGATCAGCGAAATCGCCGAAGGACCCGGAGCCAAAATTAAGTTAGGAAGGAGTATAAGGAGGTGTCGGGTCCGTGTTCCTTGTCAGAGACGGAGCTATTGTTTACAAGCGAGCGCCGATATACATCGGACCCGAAACCAGTATAGAAGGGAGTCTAAAAGAGCATCGGGTCCGCTCCTCATCGGAGGTCAGGCCTTAAGAGTTTTGTTATGGTTGCGAAATCCGAACCCGCCGAATTTATGAAAGCAGCCATATAATCCTTGAGATCCGCGTACATTGAGTTAAGCGGTTTTTATGCTAGTTCTGTGTATTGATATTATATGGTTACATATGGCCATGAGGGGTTTTATGGTAATTCCATATATGTCTATAAGTGTGGCGGGTTGATTAAAGCGCTCGGTGATGGTTGATTAAAGGCTCGGTTGGTGGCTTCTGATGGTTGATTATAGAGCACCGATAAAAGGTGGCTTCGATTCCTAGTAAGTCCATGGTTATAAAAGGCTTTCGGCCTAAAGAACGCTTCCGATAAAACCTGTAAGACAGAAGAAGCAAAGGAATGGAAGTCGAAGTGTTAAGCGATCAAGTGAGGAGGAAGCCAAAGAGTCAGCATGTAAGAGGAAACAAATGGACAGGGGGATGGAGCATATAAAAGTAGCAAAAACAGAGAACTGAAGTTGTTGTTCGTGAACGGTATAACCTGAGCATGAGATAGTGAAAGCAGCAGAAGAAAAGGGGGCAGCAGAAGCAGTGGAAGCTAAAAAGAGCGCAGCAGCACACCAATGTATACCAAAGAGGTTGGAACCTCAAAATTGAACAGGATTGAAGTCCTTGGGAGTTGGTGCTCCTAAGTCCAATATTGGTGTCTTGGCAAAATAGAGTTGGTGCTCAGGAGGTTGGAGCCTCACCAAAGTCCAAGTTGGAGCTTGGCAACCAATTGTGACAATCTATTTATTGTATTTATTTTACTGCACAATTATATTAATAAAAGAATTTATTCCTGCTGTTCATTTTGTGTTCTGAACATATATGTTTTAACTAGTAAAACAATAGTGAGAAAAAGAAATACTGATTCACCCCCCTCTCAGTATTTCCAATATCATTTGAAGTAGATTCTAACTGCTAGTCTCTCCCTTGATTCCAACAAACTTTGTCTAGTCCCCTGTGTTATAGACATATTTGGGCACATCAACCCCAAACTTACATGTCGATAAACTAGGGCTCATCAACCCCTAAAATAGATGTTTCATACCCTAAAAGAACATGGTCATCTGATTACATCATTCCCCAAAAGTTCCACCTGAGAAACCATCCAGAAATGGCCTAAACTGAACCATACTGACTACTACACTGGCCAGGTGTGATCCATATTGAGTGGTACACTGCACAGGTGTGATGTATACTAATTAGGCCTTCTATAGGTTGTTATGGGCGAGGATGGACAAATGTCCGAGACAGTTTGCTAGGTGGTTTCTCATGGAATCTTCTAGAAACTTCTCCTATGCCACTTGCCTCTCTAGATTCATCCAAGGATGAGTAAGAGATCCAAGAAATATCCAAGTGGAACCAATTGTGACAAGTCGAATGACACTAATCAAACCCCAGATATGACTCACACCCTTGCACACATCTATAAATGGATCCCTCATCTAAGAGATCTGGAGGCTGAAATATTGTGAATTGCAAGGAAGTGTTGATAGTTTGTAATTGAGGAAAGAGCATTGTATTGTTCGTGTGATCATGATATTTCATGAGGTGAAGAGGGATTGATGCTGGGAGGATGATGCTGGATTAGACAACTAGGTTGTAATTCTCCCTTCTATTTAATAAAGTTCTTCAAGTTTTCTTCCATATGATTGTGCAATTGTGAATGTTATGATTTGTGAATGCTATCATTTGTTCATTATATATCTGATTCTATAATGTTTATGTTGTAATATCTCACGATGCTTTGACGGTTCTTTGTTACTGTGTTTATATAGGTACTCTCCAAGCAGGTTAAGTACGGGGAGGAGTTGCAAGCTCTATCAAGGGGGAGAGAGATCAAGCAAGGGATTAAGCGGAAGTTCTAGGTTGGTTCCATTATCTTTCTCTTATCTGTTACACATAGAAGAAATCATTGAATTGCTTTAAACTATTGTTTCTAGGGTAGCTGCCAAACCTAGAGGGCTAGTCGTTCGACAAGACACTAGTTTTCCTAGAAACACCCTGCCTTTCTCTTCAACAATATTTCATATTGGTCTTCTGTTACCATCTAGCCATATGAATTCTTAAATGATGGAAGACCTCTCTCTTGCAGAATAGAAAATTTTCTGTAGAATTTATTGATTTGCACTAGAAGATTTTCACACTTTTCCTTTGTCTTCAACATCATAGTTTTCTTTAGAATTAAATTGAAAATGGTCAATAAAATGGTGACGGGTGATATTTATTACTGAAAAATAGGAATGGTCTTTCGCACAAGGGGGTAGGAGGCAACTAGTAATGAGTGAGGGGGGCGGGGGTGGGGGTGCACAATTCATATGTCGCAGCCATGTTGAAAAAGTTGTTTTGGAAAAACAACTTTTTTTGCACCCACCCACCACCCCCCCTGTTAAATGTTGAGCAAGCGGGGGGGAGGGGAATACAACAAGATTCGTTGATCACCAAAGAGTCAATCACCACCAATAGAAAATGCATGATAGTTAATGTGTGGAAATTTGACATTTTATTTATTAAAATCAAACAAAATAATATATTGCGACATTATATATTTTCACTCAAACTATTACAAAGTGCAATAAAAACAATTTTTTTTAAATTTTAATAAAAAAATTGAAATTTCAATGTAATAACAAATTGTTACAACACACCAAGTGCTGGTGTAGTGGTGGGTGGCAAAAAAACCTCTTTGGCTGCCCACTTTCAAGTTTTGACAAGAAATATGAAATGACTTTATACCCCCTCAATTGTTACAACATTCGTTGTTACAACATCTGTTGTTACAAGATCCGTTGTAATGGTCATTGTAGTGTTTGGTGGAAGAAACACCTCTTTGGCTACCCACTTTCACGCTATGACAAGCAAGATGAAATGGCTTGCTATTACAACATCTGTTGATACAACATATGATTCTCAACCTATTGTAACCTATGTTTGTGCTTCTCAATTTGTTTTCTTAATCCCTGAAATGTTGGTGTAGTGTTGGGTGGCAGAAACACCTCTTTGGGTGCCCACTTTCAAGCTTTGACAAGCAAGATGAAAATTTATTGAGATGAAGTATTTTGTGTCTATGATTAGTGAATGAATGAATGTTATATGTTAATGAATAATTTCTATATGTTTCTTTATATACACGACCTTGTTTCATATTATGTAAACATATTTTTTATGATAAAATTTATTGAGATGAAATATTTTGTGGATCTACGAATGAATGAATGTTATATATATATATATATATATATATATATATATATATATATATATATATATATATATATATATATAGATATATATATATATATATATATATATATATTATATATATATATATATATTTCTTTCAATTATTTCCTATATAGTATATAGTTTGGGTACTAGGGAATTGAGAGTGATGTGAGGAGGGGGGGAGGGGCCATGAGAGCTTCCACCTTCACGTGGTTGGCCCTGTTCAATAGAGAATAAATTATGATTTGGATAATCTTGAAGAAAAAAACCCTCGATCCAATAGAGAAACAACAAAATCAATGTTGACTTCACTACTACTTCGTCGAGTGGAGGGAGGCTTGCTCCAAGATTAAACTACTCCAATAATTTATTCTCGAAACCGAGAGGAGCCCATTTATATATTCATGCACTCATGTCCTTTTAATTATTATTTATTCATGCAATTAAATTTAATATTTGGTCAAATTTAGTCTAAGTTTTCCTCATCAGTCTCATGACTATGTAGGACAACTAGTATCAATTTGGATGTTGAAGTGGAACAACTATCGGAAGCAAACAACTCAAAATGGTAACATTGCATTTAGCATTCAAGGTAAGATAATTTCAAGTTGATGCCTTTTTTCTTCTACATAATGCACTACACTACAAACTGTATTTGTAGTCATATGAGTGGTAGATCCTTGATAATGACCTGAAATCTCTTCTATATTTTAAAGGGAGTTGTTGTACAACATAGTAACTCCAACTTACAAAGTTCTTCAGATTGGCAAGAACATATTGCCAAGAATGGAAGAAGGTATAAGCAGCGGTAATTCAAAGGTGTATTATTTGTTTTTAATTGTCACTATCTAGTCAGAAGATGGAATGGGGTTGATATCATGAGTAGAAAGATGAGGGATACATGTAGTTGTGATCTTGTGTTGTTGCCCATTGCTTACATGTTCAATTTATATTTAGTTTATACCTTCAATAGAAATACTACAAGCATTAAAATCATTTACAATTTTATATTACGCAACAAAGAACTTTTGTATCTAATATATTGGAAGATTTGTGAACTTGATTGCTCTAGGAAGAAATTTAATTTGTTAATTCCAGTACCTATTCGTTCTAGGTTTTACAATACCTAAATTGAAATGGCACTTTTGAGTGAATAACAATCTTATGATATTGTGTAGATATTAATTTAACAAGAATACAACGGATTCAAATTGGGAGAAGCGTTTATAATTGATGACACCAATTGAGGTGAGATAATATTAGATTTATGTCATTGTATGCTTGGGTTATCTTAATATATGATAACTAAGGTAAAAGCATGTTGCATTTATGATCTAGCACATTTATTTACTGACTTGTTTTTTACAAAAAAAAAACCATTCCTGGTTTCACTGACCTTGGTTGGTGTTATAAAAAGCCTCTTATACCCCTCACCCCTTTCAACACCCTAGCCCTTCTACATCCTTAGGACAAGAAACGTTCATAGCTTAGACCCACTCCACTGTTGTACTAGATCTCACCTTTGGACAACTGTAGTTACCTTCACTTGAAGAAATAGAGGAAATAAGGTTGTTTTAGACTGAACATAAATAAAATTCTTGTTATCTAGCATAAGTAATATCTCTACAAATGGGAAAGAAATGATCAATGAGTTATCTTGGTGGGTCTATGTCCATTACTTGCACCAATGTTTATCTGAAATTGATCAAAGGTGAGGCTTAGAGAGCCTTACCTCTCAGCTGGATCTTCCAAAATCTTGACTCATAAACAAATGAATCACACATAATACACAAGATAAGATAAAAGACTCTAACATTCACTTGTATTATCACGAGGCTTGATAACCTTTTTAAAGAGATTACAAATACATATTTAGAACTTGCCTCCTTTACTGTGAGTTTCCAAATAGGAAAAAGCTAAATACATTATTTAAATATTTCCTTTCTTGATATAAGTTTCTTAGGACTAGATGTTTCCTTCCTCATTAGATCAGGCCCCAAGGAGTGACTTGCTCTGATACCAATTGATCTACAATTCATTAAAAAAGCCTCACCTCTCAACTGGATCTTACAAACTTTGCTTAGAATCAATGAATCAACAAAATCACACAAAATAAGATAAAAGACTCTAAAATTCACTTGTATTATCACGAGGCTTGATAGCCTTTTTAAAGAGATTACAAATACATATTTAGAACTTGCCTCCTTTTTTGTGAGTTTCCAAATAGGAAAAAACTAAATACATTATTTAAATATTTCCTTTCTTGATATAAGTTTCCTAGGACTAGATGTTTCCTTCCTCATTAGATGTTACCATTATGAGCCAGGTAGTCTCACTGCCCAAATCTCCTAAGCTCCCTTAGTTCAGAGGTGCCCTTGTGGTTTATCATGCAAATCCAACTAAACCACCTCTCACGCCTGTATTAAGACCTAGATTTTCCTTCTCCCTATAGCACTTAATCAAGGATGGTGGCAAGGAAAAAAGGAAAAATCACATTTCATCATTAGTCAACTGTTACTTTATTTTCACTGAATCATTTGCAGAAGTAGATGAAAAGAGTACATACTTTTATTTAACAAATCTATCCATCAGGAAAAATGCATGTTTATGCATGTAAATACTATTACCAGTTTGAAGAAGTATATAACTTCATTTGCATTGATTATTTCAAAAACCATTCCCTTTGGAGGTGATATCTCATATGGTAAATTTTATCCATTTGGCTTATTTGAATCCCAATCGAATGTGACAGTTGGTTTATTAACTTTTTAAAAGTGTTTGCATGTATTTAAAATCACCATTAGACAAAGCACACTTTAAATTACATAGGCAAAATGAAAGGAAAATAGCAGCAAATAAACATTAATAACAAATCACACAAGGGAAAAGGACAACAACAAGTTGATAACATAGTTCGACTATCTCAAAGCGTACATCTCCAGGCTCGGTCTTAAGTGGGGAGGCCTTCTCTATTATATGAATAAAAACCATCAAAGTACATAAGTTTTACATCAAAATGACTCTTGACTAGCCCTGATGTGTTATGCTCAACCTCAGGAATCCAACACAGCTTTCGTCTCTCAAAATGACCTCAAATAACTCCCACAATGAGCCTCCAAATTTGTGATATGTCGCCTATGCTTCCTGCTCAATTACACCTTAATGCACAAAAATTTATATGTCCCTCCTATGGTGCAGTGAAAATTTTTTATAATAGTTTGGGAGAGGTTAGGTGGTCAAATCCCGACCTCCCTGCCATCCATTGTGATACATTATTCTATGGTACATTGGATAAGATGTATATAAAAAAATTCAAATGATTCGATCTTGGGGTCAATAGACCCGCCACCCCACACCCATACCATATATAACATTATAAATTTAAAATTTGTGGCACGTAGACCTTATCACCATATATGGCGGGGTCTGCCAATAATGGTGGGATCCCACAATTTTTTTTGTTAAATACATATCCATATCCCTTCAAATATAAGTGGCAGGACTATGGTAACAAGAACCATTGTTAATGTAATCGGTAAGGTGTAGATTTTGTAATGTAGAGGTCTTGGGATCAAATCTCATCCAATCCATCGGTTTGCTAACAATATTTTTGACCAATCCGTAAAGGTCACATGTCACCTTCTGATAGGGCCACGTGTCCCCTTGCGGTTGGTCTATATAAAACCAACCAAAAATTGCCACTTTTCGCCCTCTCCTAATGTGATGTGGCGGTCATAATCTTGACCCTTAACTACTTGGAACCATGAATTGATCATTAACTTTGATCAGTTTGGACATTAATCCCTTTTGGATCAATTTGGATCATTTCAGATCAGTGGAAGATATAACATGTTTGGATGAGAATAAAAAGGAGGTTTATGACTTTAATGGAGAGCTTATAATACATACTGATGGAACTAGAGTTATATCTGAGGATTTGACTTCATAATGCCCAAAAAAAAGTATTTTAAGTAAAACATTTAAGCAATCAGATTCCAGAGGCATACCCCTTGGCTTAAGCTCAGGAGGACTAGCACCATAGGGCACCTTAATAAACCATCGACATTGGCACTGAGCACTGACATTGATTTGGAGGTCCACAAGACCTCTTAGACAGAGCCATGGTCAAAATAACCAGCTCAGGGAAATTATGGTTGGGTCGAGACTTTCTCTTATGACGGTCGTAAATATCCCCATCTAATGCATTTCTTAAGGCAGGGTCAAGATCCCTTAGTCGATCCATGGTAGAGATTGAAGGCAATCTTGATGCGGTGTAGGAGGGAAAGCCTTAAACTTATAACAAAAATTCGACAAAACCTTGCACCACTCCAAACCCTAGTTGTGGAGACTCTTCATTGGCGTGGCTTGATTTTTCCTTTAACGTAATTGGATGAGGAAGTGACGACGTGGCTTGAGGTACAAACTCATAATATTACCCTGGAGGCTTATGTGGCACAACTATGGGATCAATCGAGATGATGTTAGTCGAGATGAGCTAGCTGACACGCCAGCTCAAAAGTTTTGTGATTGGTCATAAGTGAATGCTCTTGATAGGTCAACGACAAGCTCATGCAATGAGCAGAGGTCATTGCGTTCGATAGGGCTTGATATATATATATATATATATATATATATATATATATATATATATATATATATATATATATATATATGTATGTCTATTAGATCTGAGACTTTTGTGATCCATATTGTAGATAAATGTCTTTCAGAATAATCACATCATTAGGATTTGGTCGACGTTTCGAACCAACCAATGTGGTTCATCCTTAGGACAAGGTGAAAGAAATCGTACAATCTTTAGGAATAAATAGTAAGGATGCATCATTGCCCAAGGTTAGCCGTTGAAAACTAGCCGTTGGAGAATAGTCAAACAAGTAAATAAAATATTATTTTTATTTAAAAAGTAGTTTTAATATTTTAATATTATTTAAAATCCAAAAATTAGATATAAATTATTTAATATTCTTAATTTAGTTATAAAATAGAAGTTAGGATTACAGATGTTGTTAAGAAAATTAATAAGGGGGTTAAAAATAGGTGTTTAATAAATAAAAACAAAGTTATAAGGGGAGATAAATTAAAAATAGTTGTTTATGTAATATTAGAAAATGATTAGGTGTAAGGATAAGAGATTTGGTTCCAACATAAGGTAAAGAGAGGTTTCCAAATAATCTAAAGGGGGATAGGAATTAATAAATATCATAAATTTATAAAATAGTAATAAGGAGTAATATAATGATAAGAAAACCCATAAATTAATAAGGGGGGTAAGGAAAAGCTATAAATCTAAATAGGGAGATTATAAGTAATATTAAAACTAATAAGGTTTGGATCTAAATAATATGTATTACAAGGAAAAAGGAGGTTAAATACTATTGAAGTAATTAGGAGTTCAATAAATAATTTTAAAATAGGGTTAAAAATTATGAATAAAAATAAGGGTATATGTTATAAGTAAAGGGAGTTTAAGCATATATTTTAATTAAGTTACAAACAATATGTTATACATAATTAAAAAGTATATATCTATATCTATATATATCTATATATATATATATATATATATATATATATATATATATATATATATATATATATAAGGGGAAAAAAGAGACAAGAGGATCATAAGGAGAGGGACGGAATCCAAATTTTACTCAATTTCCAACCATCATCTCTATTGAGATTCCTAGCATGCCTTTCAATCTCAATAGCCTCTCTAAGCTTCCTATGGTGGAAATGGTCAACCCTAGCAATGACTCTAGAATCCTCAATACAAACATGGTGCTTGGACTTCTCTGCATTCTCAACTAGAGCCGAAGAGCGAGAACGATTATGCCTTATGTCTGCCATGTGTTCATGGATCCTCTAGTTGATCGATCGACCCGTTTCTCCAATATATGGAGTACCGCATGAACATGGAATCAGGTAAACACCTTTCATGTCCTTCGGGTCAATAGGATCTTTAACTGAACCAAGAGAATTTCTAATGGTCCTTAGAGGTTTGAACGAAGAGGAAACATTATTCTGCCTAAGGATATGTGAAATCTTATCTGAGGTCCCTTGAATAAATGGGAGATGAACCTTGGAGATAGGATCAACACGAGAAGTTTTAACTCTAGAATATTTACAAGCTCTTTGAAAATCCTTGAGGCTCTGAGTTCTGTTGTATCCATTATTTTTAAAAACTTCAAGGAGATGATATTTCTCCTGCTCTAGGTGGTTTTCATCAGAGATTCTCAAAGCATGGGTAGCAAGGGTGCTGAGAACACCAAATTTCTGAGCAGGAAAATGATGAGAACTAGCATGAAGATATTGTTCTGTGTGAGTTTTTTTGCGAAAAACTTGGTGAGAAACAAAACCATCATCCATTCTAGAGAGGAGAATGTCAAGGAAAGGAAGGCATCCGTCCACCTCTACCTCCATTGTGAACTTGATGGATTTAGATTGAGAGTTAAGGTGGTTCAAAAACAGATCCAACTTCTCATGACCATGGGGCCAAATGATGCAAGTGTCATCAACAAACCTCTTCCACTTCTTAGGGTGAAATTCAGCTGAGGCTAAGGCCTTGGTCTCAAAATATTCCATAAATAGGTTAGCAACAATGGGGGAAAGAGGGGCTAGAAGAGTAGGCGACCCTCGAGTGGACGTCTCAGCTCTTGTTGAGGCATAAGTTAATTGCTATTGTGTGTAGCTTGCAGGCTGTTGCACCTATCCTAGGTTTATAGTGGCAGCCAGTTGGATTTGATCTTGGGCCTTGTATATGATAACTCTCACCAGTTACCGATTATCCTAGATTAAAAAAAAACAATGGGGGAAAGAGGGAAACCCATCGCAACACTGCAAATTTTCTCATAGAATTCTTCTTGGAAACTACTTTTTAAATAAAAATAATATTTTATTTACTTGTTTGACTATTCTCCAACAGCTAGTTTTCAATGGTTAACCTTGGGCAATGATGCATCCTTACTATTTATTCCCAAAGATTATACGATTTCTTTCACCTTGTCGTGAGGATGAACCATATTGGTTGGTTCGAAATGTCAACCAAATCCTAATTACGTGATTATTCCAAAATACACACACACACACACACACACACACACATATAGAGAGAGACAGAGAGAGAGAAATATGTGTGTGTGTGTGTGTGTGTGTGTGTGTGTATATATATATATATATAGAAGCATGTAGAGTAACATATCTAGTTGTGAGGCCCTTATGACAAGTTGGGAAGTCAAGTAGAGTTCTAAGGAAAATATCTATATATGTGTGTGTGTGTGTGTGTGTGTGTGTGTGTGTGTGTGTGTGTGTGTTTTATTGCATTACTCCAATAGTATGAGGGGTTAGGTGATGCTACACATCCATTGTTACAACATCTGCTTCTCAATCCATTCTTACCAACGTTTATGCTTCTCAATTTTTTTTATTGATCCTACAAGTGTTGGTGTAGTGTTGGGTGGTAGAAACACCTCTTTGGAAGCCCACTTTCAATTTTTGAAAAGAAAAATTAAATGGCTTTATACCTCCTCAATTGTTACAAAATCTATTGTAATGGTCACTATTTGAGTAGTTTCAATAGTAGTAGTTGTTATAACATAACCTTTTACAATACTTTCAACATTTTCAATAGTAATGGGTGTTACAACATCATCTACTACAACATTTTCAGCATATTTTGTTGAAAATGGAACAAGAAAATCCTAATTTAATTTTCCCTTGAATTAAATTAGGAGAAAAAAATGTAAATCCACGTCACAAGACAACTTGTAAGAGTTAACTAAGTTAATTTCACTTAGTTGAATTAGTTAATTCGAGTTGAGGGTCTAACTTGAGTCATGTAGAGTGTCTCCTACTTTATAGGAGCCCTGGTTGAGTTTATTTCGAATTGTAATTAATTAATTCAGTTTAACTAAGTTAAAGTCAGTTAAAGTAGTTTGAATTGATGAAGGAACTAGTAGGAGGTCAGATAGTGGGGTGTTGCTTCATCTGTTCAACCAGTTAGCTAATGATTCTCTCATAAACAACTCATGCATGTCAGATATGAGAGTTACCTAGTTGAGATTCAAGTTTAAGGGCAGTGTATTATCAGTTGTATAATCATCTGAATTTTACAGGTGGTGCATGCAGTCAGAGGAAGGCCTATGAGGATTGCGCACTTGATATTGAGGAATTCCCTAACTAATAGGGGGCTAATTCCCAAGGAAGAAACAAAAGGAAATAGGGACTTTGGAAAGCCACAATTTGGTTAAGTATTAGCCTAGGCTTGTCTAGGAAGCAGTGAGATAGATAAAGATAGTGCAGAGGTTGCTTGGGCTTGAGAAAACTATTGTAATATTCTCATATTTTCTAACTAATGCAATATAGTGATAGAATGAGTTTTTAGTTGTGGCATTCCCTAGGAAATAATTGTGTAATATGTTGAATGAATTATTTATCTTGTATTCTTCATGATTTCTCGATCGATTAATTGTTTCTAATGATGAGTAGAGCAGATTCAATTCTTTTGTTTTAGAAAATTACATAAGTAGTTTGAATCTACAAGGAATTTCTACATGGTATCAGAGCAAAAATCACTCTAGACGAGGAGAACACAAGTTTATCTTTTGTAGGTGAAATCTCATTTGCAGTATCATTCTTCAGAGCCAGTAGGATGTATGGATTGAGATTCGAATATTCCATTAAGGGTAGTTTGAACTATATTAATTGCAAGGACATGATGGAGACAAGGAGGATCATACTGGAAGGAGTTCGAGATCATATTGTCTCGAATCTCCATGGAAAGGATACACCATATTTTATGTGGCAAGCCTTGATCGACTTGTTTTAGAACAATAGTGACCACAGGAAGTTGGCATTGAAGGGAAAGCTTCAAAAGATCAAGATGGATAAGGGCAACACAATACCACAATACTTGAGCAAGTTCAACCAATGTCGGTATGAGCTTGGGAGTGTCAGTATTATAGTTGTTGAAGATGATCTGGTCATCCTAACACTTCTAGACCTTTCCAAGAGTTGACACAACTACCAAGATTCGATAAATGGGAGGGAGCATCTACTAAAGTGGGAGCGGTTGTGGTCCGACTTGGTGCAAGAAGAGATAAGGTGGGACAACTAAGATGGGACCTCATCCAAAGAAGTGGAAGAGGAATTTTCATTAGTAATCAAAGGAAAGAAAGCCAAAGGAAATAATTCCCAAAGCAAGGAGGGTAAGAATAAATACTTGTCCAACATCAAGTGATTTCACTGTCATAAATTCGAGCACTATGCCATGAAATGTCCACACAAGAAGGTAAGAAAGAAGGAGCGTGCAGTTGCAGAAGCAGGTGGAGCTCTAGCTTCACAATTCGAGTTTGATTTTACTCTCATTCCATGCATGGAAGCACTATGATGGGAAGCATGTGATATCTCGACAGTTGTGCCTTGTTCCATATGAAGGGGAATATATATCTCTTCAGTGACTTGGAGGAGAAAGACCTCAAGCAAAACATTGAGTTTGGAGATCATGGGAGGTATTGCATGACCAACATCGGTATAATTACCTTTCAGAGGGATTTTGGCTCGCCTCTCAGACTCAAGGATGTGATGTATGTATCGGGTCTAAAGAAGAATTTGGTTTCTGTCATGGTATTGGAAGACCATGGCCATGATGTGATAAATTTTGCGAAGGAAAGGTTTTCTTTAGGCACATTACCACAAGACAGATGAAGCAGATCGGTGTGCGAGTCAAGAAATTGTATGCACTTGAGGTAGAAGATGAATACAAAACCTTTAGGAGCAAGGAAAAGGTTAGAGACTTGGTGGTTGAAAGGGAGCATAATTTACCTCTCAAAATGGAGCCTCAGAAGTAGCGTTAGCAAGTTGTGGAGCAACCACAATTGGAGAACTAGAGAAGAGACAAAGTGGAACCATCCACTCAAGTAGAGACATCCAGTAGGGGACATTTTGAGTCAAGTGGGCAGAGGGAGCGCATGCAACCATACCTCCAAGTGTGAGGTGGGGTGATGTGAAACAATAGTCTCAGGAGTGCAGAAATTTGGTCAAGGTCCATGGCTGTGTTTTTTGTCTCATGGATCATTACCTTACTATGGGGGCCCACAGTATTCAGTAGCAGGAGGATCAATGCCAGTCATATACTAATGAATGCAGAGCAGAGTTGACAATAGAGCAAGACGTTCAGTAGCAGAGTCAACAATAGCACAATTTTCCCAGTAGACAGTTGCAGATTGATTCAATGATTATTTTTATTTATTTTTGTATTCTCAGTTGCAAATGTTGCAGTAGAAACAACAACAGTGAGAGGTGTTGCATGTAGTACATTCCAAAGGTGATGGATTGGGGTAGATGTGAATCCATTTCTTGTTGAGAGTGAGTGTTGAAAATGCAACAAGAAAATCCTAATTTAATTTTCCCTTGAATTAAATTAGGAGAAAAATTGTAAATCCACATCACAAGACAACTTGTAAGGGTTAACTAAGTTAATTTCACGTAGTTGACTCATTTAATTCGAGTTGAGGGTCTAACTGAGTCATGTAGAGTGTCTCCGACTTTATAGGATCCCTGGTTGTTTATTTTGTGTTGTAATTAATTAATTCAATTTAACTGAGTTAAAGTCAGTTAAACTAGTTCCAACTAATGGAGGAACTAGTAGGAGGTCAGACAGTGGGGTGTTGCTTCATGTGTACAACTAGTTAACTGATAATTCACTCATAAATAAATCATGCATGTCAGATCTAAGAGTTGCCCAGTTGAGATTGGAGTTTAAGGCCAGTGTACTCTCAATTGTATAATCATATGAATTGTACAGGTCGTGCATGTAGTCATAGGAAGGCCTATGATGATTGCACAATTCATATTCAGGAATTTCCCTAATTAATAGGGGGCTAATTCTGAAGAAAACAATGCAAGGAAATAGGGAATTGGGAAAGCCAAAATTTGGTTAAGTATTGTCCTAGGCTTGTCTTGGAAGCAGCGAGACATATAAATATGGTGTAGAGGTTACTCGGGCTTGAGCAAAGCATTGTAATCTTCTCATATTTTCTTATTAATGCAATATACAGATAGCAAAGGTTTTTAGTTGTGGTTTTCCCTAGGAATTCATTATGTAATGTGTTGATTGAATTCTTTCTCTTGTATGCTTCGTGATTTATCGATCGATTAATTGTTTCCACTGATGAGTAAAGTAGATTCAAGTATTTTGTTTCAGAAAATTACATAAGCAGTTTGAATCTACAAGGAATTTCTACATATTTAACATTGACATATTGTTATGGAATCTATTCTCACAAAATCTGATGTTACAACATCTTCTTCTCAATCTGTTGTTACCTATGTTTGTGCTTCTCAATTTTTTTTGTTGATCCCCAAGTGCTGGTGCAGTGTTGGGTGGCAAAAACACCTCTTTGGTTGCACACTTTCAAGCTTTGACAGGAAACATGGAATGGCTTGTTGTTACAACATCTGTCATGGCATCTATTGCTACAACATCTACTTCTCAATCTGTTTTTACCTATGTTTGTGCTTCTCAATTTGTTTTATTGATCCGCCAAGTGTCATTGTTGTGTTGGGTGGAAAAAACACCTCTTTGGTTGCCCACTTTCAAGCTTTGACAAGAAATATGAAATGGATTTATACCCCCTCATTTGTTACAACATCCACTCTAATGGTCATTGTTTCAATAGTTTTAATAGTAATAGTTGTTATAGCCTCAACTTTTACATAAGTTTCAACATTTTTAACAATAACGGGTGTTACAACATTTTCAAGAGATTTAACATTGACATGTTTTTATGGTATATGTTGTTACAACATCTACTGTTACAACATCTGTTGTTACAACATCCATTGTTACAACATCCATTGTTACAACATCTACTTCTCAATCCATTGTTACCTATGTTTGTGCTTCTCAATTTGTTTTCTTGATCCCCCAAGTGTTGATGTAGTGTTTGGTGGTAGAAACACCTCTTTGGCTGCCCACTTTCAAGCTTTGACAAGCAAGATGAAATGGCTTGTTGTTACAACATCCGATGTTATAGCATTTGATGTTACAACATCTTAGTTGTAACTTATTTGAAATTTTATTATTGTATGTGCACTTTGATATGATGTAATATGATTATTGTTTCATTTAATGTGTTGTAATATTAGATATATAGCAAAGATATTTATTATTGCATGAAATAAATAATAAATTTTCATTCTATTTTTTTTTTGTAGAACAAGGATCTTCCAAAATATCTGAATGATCATCATCACATAGATCTAGATCATGTTGTCTCTGATGTTGAGATGGCAGATGATGCTCATGATGACACAAATACAGATCAAAACAAGGTCGATGCTGATACATATGATGATGATGATGATGATTATAATCACAATAGTGATGATGATCATGAGGAAGTTGTTGGTAGCATCTAGTGACATTCATGATCATATAGACTACATCATGGATAATTTTTGATATATTGTTATGATGTGATCAGGTGCTCAAAATTATGCTCAAAAATCAAATCAGTAGAATGTTGTAGAACCTAAATGACCGCATAGTGCTTGTCATCTTGAATCCAGTGCAACTCGTTTCACGCGAAACAGACATCATATGCTCCCAGAAACACGTTCTATTCATTTTCTCAAATAGGTAAATTTTCAAAAAAATGGATAACCCAGTCAGCGGTCCATACTGATGACATGGTGCTGACTGGGTAGGTTATGTGGTAGTTTACTGAGTCAAGGTTTTCTCATCGAATCGAATCATGCCAAGTGGCACCTTGGTATTGGTTAGAATTTGTGTGTTTTTATTGGTTAGAACACGGGCTAACCATGGGCTGACACGTGGCCCAGCCAGAGTCTGTCATGTGGCAGTCTGGGAGGCCACTAAAAATTTGTTCAACGACCGAACGGAGGCCATAGGATTCAAAACCCGCACCTCCCAACACACAACACAAGGCCTTACCACACCGCCTACACCATGGTTCTTAACTATAGTGTATGACACATTCTATTTAAAGTTAAACCGCATACATTTGTGGAATGGGGATCATGGTTAACCCTCAACCCTGGTCCACGGACCATGGTTAGGGGCTAATCATGGCCCCAAACTATATATATGTTAACTGTCCATGTGAATGCTACGACGAAGGTGGAGTGGGGGCCCCAGCCAGCAGGGGCAAGCTGTTGGCCTTAGCCCCCGGGCACGTGGCCCTGCCATGTGGCCAAAATTTTCGGAAGTTAAGCGTTAGAGGTATTTTTAATGATCCGAAAATTTCGCCCAGTTTTCAGCAAAATTGTAGGATGATGCTAGATTTTGGGGAAAATGTAGAGTGAATAGTGGGAAAACTAGGAGAGGTCATAACTTCTCCAATTTTTGACCAAATTAGGGGAAGAAAGAGGCTAGGTAGCCATTTTTGGACATTCTAGACTCATTGGAGCAGGTTTCAGAAGCATTTGAACATTGTAAACACATATTTTTACACATTTGAGCATAATAGAGAGGCCCAAGCCATTGGAAGCTGGACCAAGGAGACATAGCCCAGGAGGGGTGAACTCCTTCATCATGTTACTGTTGTGATGTGTTTTTGGTGATGTTGTGTACGTTTTTATTCTACTATTCAGTCTCTTATTTATGTTAAAATTTCTCACAAAAATAACATAAAAACTCATCTTTCACTTGAAAAACTCATGAATCCTTAAACACATGAATAACATTTTGTTTCTAATATGAGGAGGATTTTAGCACAACAAACTAATATTCTTAATCAGATCATTTGCCAATTTTCATGGTTACTATCATATGTATCATTTTCACAGCCTCCTGTACCATATTATTTAGTTGCATCTATTTGACATGTATCATTTGGACATGACATATCATATTGACTTGTATCATTTTGTCTTACATAATTCACCATTTTTATTTATATCATTTGTACATGATGTATCATTTTGACTTATGTCAATTGTTGGACATACATCATTTTCACAATTTTTTTTTTAAGGAATGAGTATATTTCTATTAATCAAACTGGAATCCGACCAGTGCGATTATATTGAAAAGAATCAAAATTTCTAGAGTCCTCCAAAATTTCTCTGGCCAATATCTTTGGGTATGCAATAATGTTTTTTTCCAGATTTACTACATCATTATTCTTGTAATTTCTCCAAAATACCCCATTAATACTTACATCCTTACATAACATAATCTACCTAGCTATTACTATGAAATTAACTACCTGACTCCCTCCACATTTCTCTTGTCGAGTTCCTCCGTAGCAGCCTTGTCCACTTCCTCCTGCTGGAATGGTTCTGCTACTCCAAAATTTCAAATTTATCCATGATAAATTGCATTCTTTGTAGAGTTGGTCTTGTATTTGGGTCCTTGAAATGATTCAATTTGATACATTTTTGAATTGTAATGAGAGAGTCTCCAAAGACATATATGATGATGATTATTGTCAGTATTGACTCGTTAATTTTTGTATGTTGAAAGTGGTTGATGATTTGGATGCATATTTATTACGTACGATGGTTTTGATTTACCACTTATGATGGATGTTTTCAAATTCACTTAAATTATAGATATTTAATTCACTTGTTTTAATTATAGATGATGATCATGTTATAATAATTATCTTGTTATTTTATATATACTAGATGTTGTAGACTCTATTTTGATGGATATTTAATAAGTATAATGATGTTGTTAATTTTTATGGATGTGTGTTTCCCTAAAAAATATTTATAAATGTTATCCTATAAAATATTTCAAGTGCATTCATATGATGTATAATCATATAACTTATTTAATAGACATGATACATTTAACTAATTAGATTGAAATAAGACATATTAGTTTAACTGTATGCAAAACAGTAATTAATCTTTGGAAGCAAACAAAGAAGCAACAATGGAAGCCAAATTGGAAGCCACACTAGAAGCAAAATGGGAAGAAAAAATGGAAGAAAAATTAGAAACAAAATTGGATGTATATCCTAGTGCTAAACTTGGCTTAATATGGCGCTAAACCTGGTGCTAAACTTGACACTAAACTTGGCGTTATTTCCTACGATTGGAAGTGAAAAAATAAGCAATAATGGAAGCCAAATTGGAAGCCACACTATAAGAAAAACTAGACCCAAAATTGGAAGCTACACTAGAAGCGAAACTGGAAGCAAAATTGGAAGCCACACTAGAAGCCAAACTTGAAGCCACACTAGAAGAAAAAGTAGAAGTAAAATTGGAAGAAAAATTGGAAGCCACAGTAGAAGCAAAATTGGAAGCCACACTAGAAGTCAAACTGAAATAAAAATTGGAAGGCACACTAGAATCCAAACTAGAAGCATAATTGGGAGCCACACTAGAAGCAAAACTTGAAGTAAAATTGGAAAAAAAATTGGAATCCACACTAGAAGAAAAATTGGAAGCCACACTGGAAGAAAAATTGGAAGCCAGACTAGAAGCAAAAATGGAAGCCACACTAGAAGCAAAATGGGAAGCCACACTATAAGAAAAATGAGAAGTAAACTTGGAAGCCACACTAGAAGAAAAACACGAAGCCATTTTGGACATTAAATTGGAAGCCAAACCAAGAGCCAAATTAGAAGCAAGTTCTGACGCTATTTCCGGTCATAAAATCGAGTTATTCTAGGCGCTATTTACAACATTATTTATGGTACTATTTACAATATTATTTCCTGCACAACGTATGACACAACTCTAGGAAAATTGTGGGGCACTATTTCTGTTACTATTTTGGGCATTATTTATGGTGCTATTATTTTGGCTCTAGTTCTGATGTTGTTTCTAGACCAATTTACGGCGGAAAATCTAGCGCTAATACAAACATACCTAGTCACACCCATTTTTGCACCAGTAAAGGTGTCTAATTCCTGAACTGAAAAACACTAAAATCTGACACATATTTAGGTGTTATTTCCCTATTCTGTTGTAGTGAGTGGTCCTAATAGATTGAGAACTTGATACAAAAATCCCTTGGTCACGATGTGTGGTTCTAGGTGCTCATTATCTAAGCACCTAGGCATTGAATGGAATTCTCATGGGTGTTTTCTCCCTAAGTCCGATAACCCGATATCTATCGCTTGATGGTCCAAGGGGATAGAACTATGGTTGATTGTTAATAGATATAAGTTTATGTTAAAGGCCCAAAGCAAACTTGGTTTTTCAGAAGGTTCATGTGTTAGAGAATTCTTGGATATTACCTAGTTTTCAGGAAAAGTTTGATTTGGTGGTCCCAACATGAAGCCTAAAGAATAAGGAATATCAGTTGCATGAATTCTTGTTCAAAATTTTTAAATGACCTTGGACTTAAGGGAGTTCAATAATGATTTCTAAGCATAAATCTAGGTTCCATTTGCAAAAATTCCAAGCTAGCTAAATTGAGGATGTCTAATGAAGTATTTATAAATTGAGATAGATGAGAGAGACCAATGAAGTAATTGAGCCACTAAGTTGAATTATGTAGACATGAACAAGTGCACTACAACAAATATTAGCACAAGAGGTTTATGAGCTGCAATAATAGCGAGAATGATCTTACTTGAAGTGTGAAAGAGATGAATAAAGAAAGTATGGCCCACAGTGAAGTGTGAGAGTGCTATGGTCTACAATGAAGTGTGATACATGTTATGTAGGCTGCAAGAGGAGCACTAATGTAGAGAGAAAAGTAATTCAGAGAAGAACATAGAGAAAAGGAGATTGGTGTCTCTTGTAGGTTGGTTCCTATGAAATAGCAAAGGAGTTTGGTGTCTCCTATAGATTTGGCCCTAAAGCAATAGATGGATATGGTCACATCAAATCATGATTTTCATGTCGATTTTGAAAAGTATTATGTAACATCAAATTTTTTTGGAGAAGCTTACTTTTGACACTTTAAATTTTCTTATGTATTAAGTATAGATATTTTTTTTAAATGTTGGTGATTTTCAAGCCAATTTTGAAAAGCGTTGTTGCAACATCGACCTTTTTATTTCTAGGCATATTTCTGATTGTTTAAAGTTTCTTATGTAGTAAGTATAGAATTTATTGTTTAAATGTTGGTGATTTTTATGTTAATTTGAAAAGCGTTGATGCATCATCAACATTTTCTTTTTGGGAATATTTTTTACACTTTAAATTTTTTTTATGTCTTAAATTTGCACATTTTTAAAAAAATGTTGGTCATTTAACCATTTTTAAGTTGCCTTTTTCTTTTTCTTCTTCTTCTTTGTTCCTAAGATGTTTGTTTTTATAATTGTTTTTCAAGTTTTTTTTTGTTTTTTGTTTTTTTGCAATGTGTTATTGTAATGAAATTTTCAATTTTTTTGCAAAGTTAAAAATTATAATAAAATTAATATTTTGAAGTTAGGAATTTCTTATCTATATATCTATATATATATATATATATATATATATATATATATATATATATATATATATATATATATATATATATATATATATATATATATATATATATATATATATATATATATATATATATATATATATATATATATATATATATATATATATAGATATAGATATAGATATAGATATAGATATAGATATAGATATAGATATAGATATAGATATAGATATAGATATAGATATCATTTTTATTTTGCAAGTTTAATTTGCATTCCCTTAAAATATCAAGCAAACCATATACATATGTCAAGCATCATCATCACATATGTCACTGGGTAGGTGGTCTCAATCTGCCAAGTGTGAACCTAGATATTTTTTACTACCTGTCGATAAAGTAATTAGTCCAAAATTCAAGAAGTATCAACAATTCTAACATAAATAGGCTACCTATAGATGTAATGTAAAAACAAAAACTAGAGATAATCATGTAGACTCAAGTGTTTGAAGAAGCGACTAGAGTTGGATCTATAACTTTTGAACTTGGAGGAGCATGTGAGTCAGGTTCACACTGGAAATGAAGTTGAATGTGTGCTAGCCTCTCCTTAATCCTCCCTAAGAAAAATATCTAATTGTGTTGTGCCTTTTTTATGTCCTATAAGTTGGTGAAGATGTTATATCTCTCTACCTACTTATCCATCAATATCCTACCAAGCAAGGTCTTCATCTTCCAATATAAATTCAAGGCTCAAAATTAATGCTTCCTTCTTTCTCAAGCATGCCCTGTGTCAGGAATCCAGGTGGCTACGTCTTCCAAATATCAGACTCCGAGAAGACCTGTCTATCATGAACAACATAAGACTTTCTATTGTGAATTTCCTCTTCGGTATCACAGAGAACTATTGACTCGTAGGTATCAACGACATCGTAGGCCTGTTATTGAGATCTATTGTGGCCTTGGGGGCCAAAACCTCCTCCCCCATCCTTGTTGTGCATGCACTAGCATTTCATATTCAACCAATAATAATATTCCCAAAGATTTTGATTTACAATACACTACACCATGACAACTGAAACAAGGTTTCTAGAACATGAGTGTTGTGAGACCCAACTAGACAATAGACTAGAGAATAAGCACGAGGTGAATGATGAGTAAAGCCAGACGAGGAGTGGACTTTCCCCGCCAACAAAGTTTTTCCACACAATGCCAACTACCAAATACAGACCCAAGGAGGTGTTAATATTACAACCGCAAATACGTAGACTTTTTTTAATCAATTGGCCTAAAACTGATGGAAATATTTGAGTACACAAAGGGTACCATGCCAAGTTAAAATGCTCACAATTATATGTAACCCACTAACAAGGGAAAATGATAAGAATTAGCCTAGAACAAAACCAAAACAGTTCCATTGAGATCATTTCAGGTCAATTTGAAAATTATGGTTCTCCCAAATACCATTAAATACCTTTTTAGAGACACATCAGAGAAAATTCAAAGAGTAATCTTGAAGATTGCAAGGTATCTAGTAAAAATGAGGAATTAACCATTCGTTTCTTGATTGGAGAGGCGAATCATTTCGATTTGAATTCGATACACCCACGTCCTTTGAGAAAACCATGTAGAGAGACCAGAGTTCCCCCCTTTGTCCACACCTTATATACTCCTCCGCAACGACTTCCAAGTTTCAATTCACCATGCATCACACAACACAATATCCCATCGATGCATCTTTCCACAATTACCATCAAAATACGTCTCCTGTTCCAAGGCCAGTCCTATCCAGTTGACTCCACTTAAGGTTTCCTTCCTGGTTTCTCTCCCGAGACAGGAAAAAAGTTTGATGCCACCCTGCAATGTCCTGCAACCAAATACCACTCCCCGCCAACTTTGTGCACTTGAGAGGCATCTTTTTTAAACTAGGAGTAAAGCCACATGCTTATGCATGTGAGGGGGTGGCCATGCCACCCCATACATTAACTCTCCACTCATTTCCATTGTGCTAACTAGTAAGCATGACACATAATCCTATTGTTTCTCTTAGGCGTCACCCCCATTGGGGGTATATTTATGTATTGCTAATTAATACTTTAATTGACATAAAATAATTGTCACTAAAAATAATAATTTCAAGTGTTTGACAAAAAGACACAGATATTGCATATAGAGATAATAAAAAAAATACACATTTCAAGACCTTTTCGCTAAAAATGACATGTCAAATAAATGTTTTTTATGAAACAATTGAATAAAAAAAGTTGAGAAATAGAAAAATTTATGAATTTTATGTCCAAATATGATAATATTTGAAGTTTTCTTCCGAAAATTATGATTCACATAAAATTTTAAGTAAATATAACAAAGTTAAAAAAAAAGAGTTAAAAAAATAAATAAAAACAACTTTAACTAAAAAAAGAAAAAAAGGGTCAAAAAAAAAAAACAAAAAAAAATTGCTTAAAAAAGCATATGGAGAGGATGATGCAATGTCTCGCAGTGGCTATGGTTTTTCCCTAGCTTACCATTCTCCTGGTGCAATCCTTCTCACAAATCCCTATTGTGTGGTTTCTACAACTGACTGATCAATGATGAAATCAATCACTTTTGAAGGAATGGCAACTAGGTCAACACATTCTTTCTCCCATGAAGCTCAAACCATATTTTCATAGATTTTCATGCTAACATCCATATTATAAGACCTTACCTTTAATGTTCCATTAGAGGAGGAAGCCTTTAGCTGTGATTATTTATTTATTTATTTATTTAGATCAAGGTTTGGTCTATAGATTTAATGGGTTTTGGTCATGACTGACTGATCTCCACAAGTGGATTTCTAATTCATGGAAACCTCTCTTGACTAATCAACTGAATATTTACCCTTTGGATCGAGGTTTTTTTGTTGTTATCTCTGATAATATTGAGGATAAGAAAATTATTTCTGAATCTACGCCCTAGTTCCGGGTTAGTGTTGATTTCTTCATGCAGCCTTGGTCTCCTACCTTTGATCTAGTTACAACATTAATCTCCACAAATCTAATTTAGGTAAGGATCCTGAACCTTCCCCTGTATCGTTAGAATCTACCATTGTTAACTTATATTGGAGATGAAATTGAGAAGTTTTATCGCTGCAACTTAGAAACTGGAATTTTTAGAAGAGCACTGATGTCGAAATATACGTGGAGATGGATTTTAATAAGGGTTTTCTTGCCAAGATAAATTTTATGGCTCTAGACTATGTATGGGTTTAGAAGCCCTATGAAAATATTTAATTTTGATATTGAGTGTATTACGAAACAAGGCATGTAATACAAAATTACCCCAAGTGTTTACAAAACAATAAAACCCATTAAAATAACTAGAGGCCCAAATGGTGGGAAGGAGTTATTAGCAAACATTATACAGTATAAGAAGAAGAAGAGATTTGGTGTAATAAAGAAACAAAACACAACTTGGAAGAAGATATTATCAATGAAAATTCACAAAAGAAAACAAAAATTAGTCGGGAAAAAATGCGTGTCAATGAAGACCCTTAGGATTTAGCGACAGTGGAAGCCCATACACAACAAAACCCTATGAAAGTTGGATCCCCTTCTTAATCCTCAAGGAATAAATTTGGAAAGAAATTTTCTTGGGAAGATCAGGTGGATGAGGAAGAATCTAAAGACAACAATGCTCAATCACCGAAGGGTGACCCATCAGATCTAGTAGAAAACACAGGATGGATCCAAGTTGGGAAGAAGGAAAAAATATTTCTCCAAGGAAAACAAGAAGCTAGTCAAAATCAAATAAAAAAGTAGTGAAAAATGGAATGTAAATGTATTTGGATCTTGGGAGTATTCTAAAAAAAAATTAGCTTGAAAGGGAAAAAAAAAATTGTATCATGGGGTAATTGCTTGAGGGTTTGGATTGAGCATACATGCTCAATCTCAAACTTGTAAAGAATATTTGTAGCTTTGATGAAATGGAATGGTTATGGGTTAGATCCCAACTTTCTTTTTTAATAAAAATATCATATATGTTTCATTTAAAAAAATGAAAAAAAAACCAACCAAAAATAATTAAAAAAAAAAATTCAAAATCATCGAAACCAAAAATTTGAAAAAAGAAAAACTTTAAGCAAAAAAAACATCAGTAACTAGTTAAAATCAAAATTTATTAAAACAATTGGAACAAGAAAATTATATATATATACACACACACACTAAAAAAAAACAATTACAAAAAATAAAATGAAAAAAAAAAAAAAAAAACGTTATTACAAATTTTGAAAACAAAATTTCAATTTTAAAAAGAAGAAAGAAACAAATTAGAAAAAAATAAAGATAATTAAAGAAAAATTACAAAAGAAATAAAATAAATTATTTTAAAATAAAATAAAATAAATATTACACAAATTAAAAAAAAAAAACAAAACAAAAAACATATATATATATATATATATATAAAGTTAATAAAAAACACTTACCATAAACTAATTAAAAGATGGAAATCAATCGAGTCTATAGTTGGGCAGAAAGGAAAGATAGTTGACCTAGGGTCTTAGAACAAACACATCGACAACAAGACTGATATGTATAGGGATGTTAAACACCAGACTAAGGACTCCATCTAGTCACAGGCTGGTTACACCAATAAGTCAGAGGTTTCACCCCTGTTATCCTCTTTTTTTCTACCCCCCCTCCACATTTGGATGGTGAGATGGACGCGCTAAGGTTTCGACAAATGATATTGAATTTGACCTATCAGTTACCATCACATGGGGCTCATGGAGGATGAAGAAAAAGTATATTTCAAACCTAAGGAGGACAATTACCAACAAATCTGGGTCAATCCCCTTATCAATGCCAATGCTTAGCTCACAGGTAGTTGAAAGGCTAGAGTAGTGCTCCCCATTATAGCCCCTCTCATAGGTGTAGCCACGTATATGAACGAGATTGCATTTGGAGGCTTAGAGACCATAAAATTCAGCCTTGGAGTCGCAAGAGTCAAATTTTCAAGGGTTGGCTTCTCTAGATCTAGAGGCTTGGTGTCAATGTCTACAAAATATCACTTGGGTCTCTTTAAGGGATAATAATTCCTTGTAGTCTCTCTTTCCCCCTCCAACCCTATGCCCCAAGTTATACTTTCTAAATATTTAGAAATCCTTTGGACTTTCTGCAGGTTTCAACCATAGCTAGAATTTTCAAACATCCTTTGGATTCTTCATAGGTTTCAATCATAATGAGGGTTTTAATTCTCAGAGTCCCTCCCTATTAGTTTCTCACCCTTGGCTCTTTTAGCCTTTCCAATTTCAAGTGGATTTTTATGGTAAGTTCATAACATGATGATGGAAGAAGTGTGTGCCAATACAAAAAATGAAGTTAGGGTTCTAGGTGAGGTAACCCCCCACCCCCCCCCCAACATCTGGGAAAGGGGAGAGCTAAGAGGCAGATTCTGACAAGGTTAGGAGGGGAAAAATTAGTTGTTTCTCAAAGTGTTATAAATTAATTAACAGAGCATTGAAATACATAACATATTGCAGAAACACAAATACAAAAATTCATAAAATAAGAGAGACACAGATATACGTGGTTCACCCATTTTGTGCTCCATGGAGAACCAACTAGTCCTTCCTTTTATATTATCCAACAAAATGAAGAGATACATCCTATAGTAGATCTGTTGTAATTTCCTCTTTTCTCTCACATAACCTCCTCTCTCTCTCTCTCTTTCTCACTCAGAGTAATAATACACAACCAAAATAGAATTCCCTCATATAAACCGAGGGTTGCCTTCTAGGGAAAAAACCCTAAATTAACATAACTTTTACCGTCATATCATCTGCCTAATAAAATGCCCATATTTACTACAAAATTATAATATTTTACAAGGAAAATTTTCATCGATTTTTAGCTTTGGGGGACCTGCCCCCAAACCCCTGCCAAGGGGGGGCTCATTAAAATAGTCATTTCCACCCTCTGGACCACCCTAACAGCAATCATACGGGCAGTGTTTCCACCTCATTTAGGAACTGGGGTCCAAAGTGTCTAAGACTTCTAAATCAAGAAAATAATCAAGCTCCACACCCAACATAATGAAGTCTCCCATGGAATGTCTTTCTCTCATTTTAGGAGTCAACGTCAATACGCAGCAGGTTAGGCGAGGGGTCAATAATTCAACATTGCAACCCCAAAAACCCCAATGGGCAAGGAAACTATTGTTACACAGTAATTTGTCACCATTGGTCACTGTCCCTGTTACCCCTGTTTCCGTACGTTGGAGGACACATTCTGGGACCTGTGAACAGTGACATAACCTAAAAACACTTGCATTACGTTCCCCTGAGTATGTACTTCATGTTCCCTGAAGACACCTTCTGCAAATTATCCCTGGAAAGTGCCCTTTTTCCATTAGCGCGGGTCCACAGTGTCTTACCCGCGCCAATCACTGAGATCCTCAAAAGGGGGTGCGACCATTGGCGCTCTGTCTTAGAACAACATCCGCGCCAACCAAGTTTGGTAATGATTTTTGACAAACGCGCACCCATATGTTTTTTCCCTTCAGATCACGAAGTCTTTTGAGGATAAAATCCATCTGATAGAGGTCGAGCGTCATCATCTATCCTTGACATCTATCCACAGCGGCTTTTCAAAGATAATGCCAATCCACAATGGGTGTCCTGGTGCATTGTATCTTCCTCCCTTCTCCATCTATAAAAGTCTGTCCTCATGCATTAGACAAGCTAGTTTTTAGGTAATGCTAGTTGTGATTATGCTTGTCTTGAGTGATAGTAAGAGTCTTGAAGCATAGGGAGGTTATGCTGCCAGAAGTCTGAGAGAGAGGAGGTCTATTGCAAGACATACATAGCTGCTCGCCCAGCCAGAGGATAGGTTCAACGTTAGAACCTTGGTTGTATCTTTCTCTGCTTATTATTCATTAATAAACGACTACTGTTATGGTTCCAATCTCATTGTTCATCATGATAACGTTTGATTTATTTCCTTTCTGACTGAAATATAGTTGTATTTTAGTGGATTTTATGCTTGTTCTCGTTTCGTTCTTTGCATGTGCAGGTATCCATACGCGGGGATCGCAAGGATTGTGACCTGCCGGAGCAAGGGAACGGGAGTATCAACTCTTCTTCGACATTAGCGTTGGACTCCAGGTTGGTTCTCGTAATCCACTTTCAGTATGCAACTAGGAACTTGCATAGTAGCGTGATTTGATTGTTGCTAGACCCATTTTGGGCTAGTGGGATCGCCTCTGTCCGTAGAGGGGATTTACCTCTCCAACAATTTGGTGACTCCACTGGGGAGGAGCTATTTTTTGTTTGATTCATAAACCTTGGACGGAGTCTGAAGCACGGCCAGGCAGCCTTTGAAACGCTATTGCTTTGCATTAGCAGAGTAGATCAACGCCACTTCAGTCGATCTCCGGTTTGGTTTATGAACCGAACGACTTTGAGTTTGTCTTGCATGTTAGTTTTCTCTTGCCTGCTTGTATAAATGAGCTTTCTGGGTCAGCTTTGAAGTTGTTTTCTGCTGTTCGATCTGTCTCAGTACTGTTGACCAGACCCTGGGTTCTTTTATTTATTTTTTGGGCCAGCAAACTGTGTTGGCGCGTTTTTATCTCTGACAGTCGCGCCAGTTGGCGCATGTTGCACCACAGCAACTCGCGCCAATTCCTTGATAGCGCAAGTTGCAGGCTGACAGTCGCGCCAGTCCTGTGAATTTTGCCAGTGTGTTTGTTTGAAGCTCTTTAAAATCAGATTTTTGTCTTTTTACATCTTTTGCAGCTTCTGGAAGTGTGTTGGACCGCTGTTTGACTGGTTGTTACCTTTATCCTTCAGTTGTTTGCTTATTTCTATCGATTTTGTATCTTAGCCCTAGACTACCTAGTGGCTTTGCTTATCGAGCCTTCTGTGGGAAGTTTTGGTTTTTGATTGTCCAGTCAACTTTTTGGTTGTTTTCCGCACCTGTCTAGTGGTTGTTAAAGCTTGTTATTCTGTGCTTCGAGCAATTCACCTCTAGCTTGTTTGGATTTTGCTTGACTTCATTTGAACTTAGATCACATGGTTCATTGAAGGTCTTTGTGCTTTTCCTTGTTTTAACAGTTCATCTTGGTGTTTCAGATTTGGTTCTCTTTGCATTGAGTGAATTTTGTTTGTTCATGCTTGTTAATATCTCTTAAGATTTGTTTAAATGCATTATGCCATTTTAAAAGAAGAAAAAACAAAAGATCTTTTTGCATTATATTAGTTAGCATTTATTGTTATTTGTTGCTTTTAAAAAGAAAAGAAAATAAGTTTCATTTCTTGTTATTAGCTGCATTAGGATCTCTGTTGTTTGTTTATTGTTCATTTTGTTTGTTTGAAAATCTCAACTCTCCTGTAGTTAGAATTCATTGAACGAAATGATATAATTTTGGCATATAGTTTGCATTTAGGAAGTTTTGAGAGATCACATACGGTAGGACCAAAAAACTAAAACTTAATTGAAGATCAACTGTAAAATAAACCGAATGAACCTAACAACGCATTGGAACCTAACGCACATATTCTAGAGGTCTAGGCTAGAGACGTGTTCCGGCGTCGTAAAACCTGGTAACTATTGCCTCACTGATGGTTGGGTGATTCCTCCTGAGAGACAATAAGTGCCAGTACGGACTGAGCTCCCATGTACCGTCGCGTATATACGGGAGACCCCACTAGGTTATCATCCTTTATCCATAGGAAGCCGAGTCTGCCGCCTTACAAGCCGTAATGCACTGAACACAGCATTCGGGAAGATTGACTGCAGTACGGGAAGTCCTTGGTTTTCATCTGATTGCCAAGGTGTATAAGCAGTTTTACGGATTGTTTGGTAAACCTTTTGCCTAGAGTCTCCAGAGTAGTCAATTTTGATCCTTTTCGAACTCCTTAAAAGAAAAGGTGCCTGTGAGCGTCTTGTCACCTCGTGCTCATTAAACATTCGAAGGAGACTAGAGTCATCTTTTTGTCCTTTTCTCGACTCTGAAAACATGAAAAGGTCAAGTTGTGTCTTTGCGTCCTAAAATTTATTCGGCCACGATAACATTTACCCAATTAGATTTTGTTTGCATTAGTCTGAGTAGGGGTTTTGTCTCGATAGACTCCTTAGGTTTTGTGAAGTTTCATCCTGGCGAAATTACCAATTTCGTCTTCTTCCGAGATACCAGTTGTGAGTCTTCCTGTGGTTCCGAGTATACAACCACTTAGTTCTCGTGCCCCAGGCGACGAGACTTACCAGTTTCATTGGAACCCTACTTGGGAACCTTCTGAGGACAGTGTCCCTTTTTGGGACTATACTTCTCCTCGTGTTTCAGTCCCACCTTCTTCCTCTGACATGGAGGATTTGTCCCCTACAACGACTGATGAGTCCGTTGCGACGAGAGGTGAAATTCCCACCGCAACAGACCCTATACTTGTCAGTAGCACTCCCACTACTGCAAACCTACCACCAGGCTATAAAGCTTTAAGGGATACTATGCCCTCTGGAACTCCTTTCACGGGTTCTATTTGGTCACCACTCACTTTTCCTACCACGGAGCCTTTTACTCCGCAAAGTCGCAGTACATCTGTTACCTCAATCACAACCGCTCCAACGGTATGTGCAGCCTCTTCGACTCCTATTTTTAGTCGTCCTTCGGCTTCCTTATTCGGAGTCTTTGATCCTACGTCAAATGTCCCAACACAGGGACCATACGATCCATATTTGCCGTCTCAACCGTTTGTTGAGGTATCAGTTCCGTTGTCAATTGATTGGGGCTCCACCTCTTTTCATGGTGGTCAAGTTTCATCTGCGCAATCTCCAAGACAACCTCCTCAAGACCAACAAGGGCAATCCTTCCATGGAAACCCTTTTGCTTCTGGTGGCCCGTTTTTCTCTTCTTATGTTCAACCTTCTGGTAACTCAGGTCAGTCTTCTGTTCAACAAGCCCAACCTGGTATCCAGCAAGGTTATCCTACTGGACAAATTGGTCAATCATCTGTTAACCCAAACCAACCCAATGTCCAGTATGGTCCAATATCTGGACAAGCTGTTCAACCACATGGTCAGCCTACCGTCCAGTATAGTCAACCTTCTGGGCAAGTCGGTCAGCCTCAAATCCAATCAGGCCAACCAACTGCCCAGCCCACTCAGCCATCTGGTCCGTTAGGACAACCTTCAGTTGTGCAACAACAACAACTCCATTCCCAGCAGGTACAACCTTCTGGGCAGGGAGGTCAACCCCAATATCAACAAGGTTATCCTTCCGGCCAGATAGCCCAACCTACAGGACATATTTCTAGTAGTGCTCAACCTTGGTTTTTGCCCCAGGCTGGACCCCAACCTCCGTCTGGTTTTCAAATTCAAGCTGGGGTTCAATCCCAACCACCTTATCAACCTCTGCCTACTCCTCAAACTCAGTTTGGAGTCCAGCCACCCTATGGTTACCAGCAACCTCAAGGGCAACCTTTGTTTGCCCCGTACCAAAATTATCAACAATTGCAGATGAATCCTTATTATCCGCAACCATATGGCGCTTCTGCAGGACCGATTGGTAATCCATGGAACGCTGGGGGGCAAAACCCAAATCCCTACGGGAAAAACCCTATGGGGCCAAATTCGTCCGGACAAAGCCCTTGGGGGCAACCGCCAGTTGGTTGGAACCCTGGTGCTCCATCCCAACAGCATCCCCAGATGCCCTTTAATCCTCAATTACCTTTCTTAACGACTTTAGAATTACCGGATGTGTCTAAATTGGCCAATGATCCTATTCTACATAATCCATATTGGCCTCCGGTTCCAACGAAAATTCTCGGTGACTGTCCAAAATTCGATGGTAAGCCTAATGAGGATCCACAAGCTCATGTCATGACCTATCACCTATGGTGCTCATCCAATTCATGGCTTGATGATTCAATTCGGCTTCGCCTTTTTCAAAGGACTCTCACCGGCTCTGCCGCTAAGTGGTATATTGAGCTCAATCGCGGATCCTTTCAGGATTTTAACTCCTTGGCTATGGCATTCCTCACTCATTTTCAGTTGCCCGTTCGATATGAAACGGGTACACACCTCCTCACATCCTTAAGACAAACGACGGCTACGCATATCTCTGATCATATCCATGAATGGAGACGGCGTAGACGTATGATCAAATTTTGGATTCCCGACCAGCTTCTTACCGATTGGTTTACGACTTCGTTCGTTCCTCCAATAGCTCGGGACATCGCCATGGGGGCGTGTGTCACTGAAGAGCAAGCTATCGCGCGAGCTCAGTACCTTGACTTGGTTTATTCTCAGTCAGGTACATTGTATGATTATCTGCCTGATGCCCCTAGACCAGGAACATCCAAAGCCCCGCCAACACCAACTGTTGACGGTATTATTGGTACTGTTAGTTCATCCTCAAAGAAAAATTCCGCGAACCCTGGGAAGCAAAAACCACCCGTGTCGAATGAACCCACTTCTCAGGTAATACCCACTTCGAATGTTACTTCCGAGGTCAATGCCGTCCAATCCACCACGGCAGACAAAGCCTCGAAAGCAAAGAAGAAAGGGAAAGCGAAGAATAAGCCAGATCAACCTAAGCAGGAAGCCCCTAAACCTCCGCCCGAGGATGGTGCCAAGCGCAAACCCAAGTATCCTTGTCTTATCTGTGATGAGGATCACTATACCAAGGACTGCCCGAGGCGGTCCGAAGTTAGTCGTTTGTTGAAAGGCGCTCCCGGGACTCCTGCAGTGCTTAAAGAACCCTTTCCCTCACAACAAACTCAAAAAAATCAAATGGTGGATGACCCGTCTCAGCCTCCCTCTTCCTTCGGTTCTCAAGTGTTTATGGCTGGAACGATACCTGTCAATATCAGTACTCGAACAAAAGATTATCCGCCATCTGCCGGGAAGGAGCCTGAGATACCCTCTAGTGCTCCTCCGTTCAGTTCAGGTCCGCTCCACATTGAGAGACCTACTACTGAGACGCCTCTTCGACCCCCTCCAAAAGGAGTACTCCGGAAATCTTCTTACAACCCAAATGCTCGTGCTGCACAGCACTACAATATCGTTGAGGACTTAGCACAGACTCCGTCGGCTATGTCCGCTTTAGAAGTTCTCCAGAGTTGCCCTTCTCAGAGGAAGTCCTTGCTATCCGCTATTGGTGGCATAGACCCGGCCGATTCGGATTTAATTACTTTTGACTTAGAACGCCATACCCAGAGACTGCCTCCTCAAATCGCATTCCTTATACAGGTTATCATTGATTCCAAAACGATTCACCGTACAGTCATTGATGAAGGTGCTTCAACTTGCATCATGTCTGTCGCCTGTTGGAAAGCTATTGGATCTCCTACGCTGAGTCAGTCTCCCACAACCTTGGAAGCCTTTGATGGAAGAGCCTCTCGTCCTTATGGTATACTCCAACTTTTGCCCATCACTTTGGAAGGGAAGACGGTCGAAATGGAAGTTGAAGTCGTAGACACTACTCTTACCTACAACCTCCTTCTCGGACGTAGCTGGATCTACGCGATGAAAGTTGTTGCTTCATCTCTGTTTCGTATCATCCGTTTCCCTCATCAGGGGAAGATTGTTACCGTAGACCAGCTATCTTTCTTCGCTTCTTCTTCTGAAGGCAACATCCCTTTTGTGGAGCATACCTCAAAATCATCTGAGAGTCTGGGAGCCGGACTTTTCAAAGATCCCGCTCTTATGGGTGTTTTTCCGCTCCCACCTCCTAACGTCGCCTCTGTTAATATGATCACTACTTGTTCTGATCCGTGGATCATTCCTCCCACCGACCAAGTAGATTCTTGGGGCGACCAGATGCCGTTGAGTCCTGCCGAACTCAACTACGTTGAAATTATTGCTGCATCGGCTCCCTCTTCCGAACTTGCTCTTTCGAGCACGATTCTCCACTCCTTCGATCCATCCTTAGGGCTTGTAGATGAGACTTCTTCGGATCCTTTGCAAGAAACATTCTCTTCCGATGAAGCCATTATTGAGACTATGTCTCTCGAGGAACTTCCTTGGCATGATTCTCACCATCGTTCCTCGTTTCTCCCTGCCCCTCAGGATATTCTCACTTGCCTTGAGCGGTTTGCTCCTTGTCTCCCATTACAAACACCTATTCAGATTTATCAGGTGTCTTCTGAAGGGAATATGGAAAATATTACGAAAACCCAGCCCATCGACATCTCTGTCAAACCAGGGATTGCCGAGCATCTTCACATTGGAGTCACTTGTACTCCGGAGGAGATTCAACTTTATTCTAATCTTTTTCACAAATTTCGTGATGTCCTCGTGTGGTCCTATGAAGAAATGCCTGGCATTGATCCTAGCATAGTGGTGCATGAGATAATCATGTACCTAGGTGCTAAGCCTGTTTGCCAACGTTTACGCCCTGTACACCCCTGAAAGGCTGCAGCGATTAAGGCCGAGGTAGAGAAGCTTCTTAAAGCCGGTTTTATTTATCCTATTCCGCTCACAGATTGGGTTTCTAATATCGTTCCTGTGACTAAAAAACAAGGTACCATCCGTGTTTGTGTCGATTATCGTGATATAAATCGAGCCTGTCCAAAAGATAATTTTCCCACACCATTCATTGATCAAATTATTGACGAGTGTGCCGGAAGTGAAATGTATTCTTTTATGGACGGTTTTTCTGGCTATAACCAAATCAATATTTCTCCCACTGATCAACACAAAACTGCCTTTATCTGTCCATGGGGCACTTTTGCCTATAAGAAGCTCCCTTTCGGTCTTAAAAATGTCGGTGCTACCTTTCAGCGTGAAATGTCTTATGCATTCCATGACATTCGACACATTGTACAACCTTACCTGGATGATCTTCCTGCTCATTCAGCCAAATGTCAGGACCACCCCAAGCACCTTCGCGAAATCTTTCTTCGCTGCCGATACTACCGAATCAGGCTTAATCCTCACAAATGTGTCTTCTGCGTTGAATCTGGCCGACTTCTCGGGTTTGTCGTTTCCCGAGAGGGCATCCGTTTGGATCCCCTTAAAGTTGAGGCTATCGTGAATCTTCCTCCCCCTGCTTCTTTACAGCAATTGCAGAGTTTGCAGGGTAAAGCCAATTTTTTACATCGTTTCGTTCCAAACTATGCTGAGGTGGCCAAAGGTTTTACACGATTATTAAAGCGCGATGTCCCTTTTCATTGGGATACCACTGCTCATGAATCTTTTGAGCGTCTCAAGGGACTCCTTGTTTCTGCTCCATTGCTCCGTCCTCCGAATTATTATCGGGACTACACTCTGTATTTGGCCGCCGCCGACACCACCATCGGCATGGTTCTTGTCCAAACTGACGATGATGACACTGAGCATGTTATCTATTATCTCAGCCGCAACCTTTTAGACACAGAAACTCGATATGCTTATGTCGAGAAGTTGGCTTTGGCCGTGGTTTGTGCTGTCCAATGTTTCCGTCATTATATTTTGCTGCGTACTACTACTGTGATTTCTGACTGCAACCCCATGACGTATATATTGTCACGTCAGCTGCTGGGGGGGCAAGTACTCAAAGTGGATTGTTATCCTCCAAGAGTTTGACTTGGAATTTACCACTGCCAAGTCCAAGAAATCCCTTGTGTTTGCTGAGTTAATTTGCTCTTTGCCATCTTCTTCCCCGACCTCTCACGTCAAGGATCAAATTCCGGATGAGACCTTATTTCTCATTAGCACCCTCGATCCATGGTATGGAGATATCATTATATATCTGCAAACGTCCTCCTTTCACCCGGGCGTGTCCAAAGACGCTCGGCGAAGGATTCGTCATCAATCACAACCATATCGTATCATTGGAGATACATTATATCGCCTCGGTGTCGACTCTGTTCTCCGCCGTTGTCTTACTCTCGAGGAAGCTGAGCGGGTCTTGAATGACTGCCACTCTGGTGCCTGTGGCGGTCACATGTCCAGATATGCTACTGCCCAAAAAATCCTCCGTGCTGGTTACTTTTGGCCCTCTATCTTTAAGGATTGCATCCTTGCCATCCGCTCTTGTCATGAGTGCCAGATATACCAACAGAAGATGCGAGCGCCTCCTGCTCCGTTGCACCCTGTTGTCACCGTCGGCCCTTTTGCCAAATGGGGCATTGATTATATGACCTGTAACCCTCGCTCAGCTGGGGGGCATGGGTTTATTATCGTTGTCGTCAATTACTTTACTAAATGGGCCGAGGCGATGCCTACATTAACTGAAGACGGTCACACAGCGACGCAATTTTTATTTAATCATGTTATTTTGCAATTCGGCGTCCCTCAAGCCATCGTCACTGATCACGGGAAGCATTTTCGTAATCATATGATGTCGGAATTAACAACCCAGCTAGGCTTGCAGCACGATAGTTCAACCCCGTACTACCCTCAGTCCAATGGCCAAGTTGAAGCTATCAATAAGATTTTGGTCACAATGCTTCAACGTACTGTTGGCATGCATAAGTCTAACTGGCATTTGATGTTATTCCCTGCCTTGTGGGCCTACCGAACCTCTGTGAAGGATGCCACTGGTTTCACTCCATTTCAAATAGTTTATGGACTAGAGGCTACCCTTCCAATTGAATGTGAAATCCCTTCATTGAAATTAGCTGTCGAGCTACTTCCCAACACCACTCCATTAGAAGAACGCCTTCTTTACTTAGAACGACTAGATGAGACTCGTCGCCTGGCCTCCTTGGCCATCGAAACACAAAAGAAGCAAGTCAAGACTCACTTCGATCAGACCGTACGTCCACGTTCTTTTGTTGAGGGAGATTTAGTCCTGCTCTACAATTAGGCAAAAGATAAGCTAGGAGCAGGAAAGCTCGAGTCTATGTGGCTAGGCCCTTACATTGTCAAGAAAGTTTTGCAGAAAGGGGCCTACGAGCTAATTTATTATGAAGGGAACCCTCTTGGGAAGCCCCGAAATGGGCTATATTTGAAAAAGTACTATGCGTAATGCTGGTACATTTTATTTTTGTACATACATGTACTCTAGCAAGTGTGTTGTGTGTGTGTGTGTCAGTTTCAAGGGCGTAACTGCCACTTATTGTGTTTTCGCTTCTTGTGCAGATGTCTGATGCACCCTATGTTGGTTTCGCTGATGGTGCCTGCCGCAGTACTCGCAATTTTTCCTCTGCGGCGTGGATCTACGATCCTCATGGCGAGCTGATAGATTGTCAGGGTGTGTGTTTGGGTCGTACTACTAACAATGTCGCCGAATACTGTGCTGTAATCGAGCTACTTGTTGAAGCAATTAATCTCGGCATTCATGCATTGGTAGTGAACCTGGACTCTCAACTTGTCGTCCACCAGCTCAATGGGCAATATTCCGTCAGAGACCATCGTATTCTAAGGTTGTATTTACGTGTGAGATTGTTAGAAAGGAACTTTGATTTTATCACATATCAACATATTCCACGACAATTAAACACATTATCTGATGCATTGGCCAATCATGTATTAGATAGACATTTGCGTAATTTGTAACCAAAACATTATACAAGCAAGCACATGAAAACACTATAATAAACCATAGGCATATGTATATATATACATGTGTGTCATAATGTTTGCGCCACGCGCATTACATAATCCAAAAAATAATACATGTCCAAAACTCATACGGCCGCTGACAACATGTCTCTCAAAAACATGCAAAAATGAAACCTAGGCGTCTAATCACGGTGATGCTCATGATAGCATGTCACCGCTCACACCAAACGTCTCAACAGATGATGGACGCGAGTAAATACTCCCACCGTGTGCCTCTGATACGCTCTGGGCACGTCTGCCAATCTGTCGTAATCTGGAATCCCTCGAGTAAGTGCCTCAAGGTTCTGTACTAGATCATCATCCGCATCACCCCCTACCTGAGGGTCGGCTGCAGGTTGTGCCCTCCGTGCAATGTGGGACAAGTCAGCTGGTCGCTCTGCTCCAACATCTACATACATATATATATCTGTTGTCAGAGACTGGCATGTATTACAAAAAAAAACTTAAATACATAAAAACATCAAAAACACAAAGAGTTCTTACCTAGCTCCTCGTCCCAGTCTTCTCCCGCAGGCAATGGGAGATCTGGATCTCCAGTAAAATCCATGCCCGCATAGGGCCAGTCCTCTATGACGATCATCTGGTGACGGAGCCAAATGAAGAACTCGGGCCTCCAAGCCATCTGCTGGCCCCCTCCTCCTCTGGGCATGAGTGCTGCCCATCGAGCCAACCTCGGCTCCCGTGGCACTGGATCTGCCACTATACCTCCCTGAATCCGGAATATCGACAGTCGCTCCAGGAAGAAAGATACCACGATGGACCCATACCCGAACTGTTTGTTGCCACGCTTACATTTGGTAAGCTGCCTCTTGATATTTGTTGTCACTGCCGTGGCCCAATCAAACAGTGTAGGTTGGAGACACTCAGTTGCCAGCAGCAAATGATTCTTGCTGGCCTCATGGGGCGCCTGTACCCCAGCCGTCCATGTGATAGTGAACAATATCACTCGTAGCACCAGGTCGGGAACCGTGATAATATCTACTTTGGCACTGTTTGATCCAAACTGTGCCCCAGGACAAACTTGTTCCATCACCTCCCCCATCTTCTCTCAGGAAGTCCTACTACCAGTCAAGATGGGTCGTGCACCTCGCCACGATAGACCAGTGATAAAGTAGACATCAGAAACATCTAACTCCAATGTCTGGTCTTTCAGGCGAAATACCTGATCCTCTGTATCCCAAGCATCCACGATAAATCGTAGCAACTCAGGTTGTGCACGTAAGTAAGAGGTGAGGAAGAATTTCTTCAAGCCACAGTCTCTCAAAGCATCCATGCATGCATCATCCTCCATTGCCATGGCATCTATGGCATCATGCTCTCTTTCTCTCCATTCTACAGCCATTCTGACGAATCCCTGCAACCATAGAGTCGAAATTTTCATCATTAGATCATTGGTGAAATCAAAATTGAGAAAAATTTGCAATTTCAACGGTCAAATTTGAGGCAAATTTAGGTCGCGCGGTTGGCGCGACTGTTTTCAAAACAGTCGCGCCAAGGTCGCGCCCCCTTTGGGCAGAAAATCCCATTGGCGCGATCCCGTGCGGGAAACTCGCGCCAATGGCGCAACCCTATGAATTTGCAAATCCTCTGGCAGGGGACTAATCTATGGATGAAAAACTGAAAGAATGGAATGAAAACAAAGCTAAGGATGAGGCCTCTTACCTGCTTCAGACGGCGGCTCGAATGATCTCCTGGATTGATCGCAATCAGCAGTTGAAGTTTGCACCCAAAACCCTCCAATGGTAAACTCACAAGGTAAAAAGTGAAAAGTAAATTTATTTTTTACCATTTCACTATTTATAGCATTTTTTGACCTAAAAATACATTAAAAATGATATTTTTTGAGTATTTTTGGAATATATTTATGTCGAAGTGGGTTTTACGCTGTTTTTTGTATGATGACAGGGATTGGTGCAACTCAAGCAACGAAATGAGCTCCTTTTTCTACTTTTTCAGGCTCAGTAAAACATGTGAAAAGGTTATTTTTAAGGTCTGCTTTCAGCTCTTTTCTGACTGTTTAAAGAGGAAAAGATTGCCGAGTTACTCCTCTTGACTCGTTAAACGTTAATAAGGGGCGGTCGTTTTAAGTTCTTTTTGTCGACCATTAAAACATAAAAAGATTACCGGGTTTTTGTCGTTTCAAACTCGTTAATGGTTACGAAACGACGTGGTTTTGATCGCTTTTTTACTTTTTCAGGTTGAAATCACTATTTATGAAAAGTACTCCTCGATCGTAATGGTCGGGCGGTTCTTTTGAGCATTGTTTTATACTTTCTCGGGCTCGAGAGACACAACTTTACGAAAAAGGATACCCCTGGAGTTTCCTTTTCTGTTGTCTTTTCAAACTCTCTAAACATGAAAAGACGCCGAGTTCTTCCTTTGTCAGACTCGTTAAAACCTGATGACATCGGATTTTGTCAAGTTGACGCACCACAAGCATATGCTATCCCCATCAAGCTTGTTAAAAATAATTGGGGTACTCACCAGAAATGGCGGGGGAAAAAAGGAACCATAATTATCGTCGTGTCGGCAGTATGTCGCTCTTGAACATGGTACTTGTTTGCTTTCGTGTCTGGGTGGGCATATCTCATCTCATTTTTTCACTTGCCTCCGTGGATTTGGGTAATCCTGTTTGACCGCTCATCTGCTCATTGCCTCGTCACCATGACCTCTGATACGTTGATGTCAAATACTACCAATTCCACTGTCGTGCCGCCGATATGTTCAAGAGAAGTTGACCTCTGCATAGAAACAACCCCCCTCTGATAGCTCGCATAATCTTGATTCACAACATTATCTCTCTGTCTCGTGTCGATGATGTGGGAAACATTATGGCCCACCTTCGATCAAGGTCACTTCCTGTCGACTTCAGCTCATTATCCAGGAAGTTGATCTAGAGACTCCCTTCCGGTGCCTTGGAGCCTGCATGCCTCAATGGCAGGTTCTTCGTGTTCGACGTGAGGTTTTCATCATTGGCCTCCAATCGAATGATTCTACGGGTGTTCGACGTCAGATCACTAATTCGCACGTCGTAGATTGTACCTATAGTACCTTGAGGGCCATTGTCATTATTGGTGGTACCTCTCGCGTCTGTTAACAGTTTCCAATATTGACTGGTAATCAGACAATGTTCATGCATGTTCGACTTCCGCTCATATATTCGCATGCTTGAACCTGTACTTTTGTTCGGGTCGAGATGGAGCGCAAGACCCTGGATTGTGTCTGTTGTAATCCAGGCATGATTCTTGATACATGACTCATTCACTGGATGGCTGCGACCATACCTGAGTCAATTCATTGATCCTAACTAGATGGCTGCGTCCATACTATGGATCTAGATTATTATGTACTCTCTTATGGATGGCTGCGACCATACCACATACATCATGTATTTGAGCTATCAGTTGTATCTCTCAATGCAGATTCTCGGCGGCAGCTACATGTGTTCTTGTAAAGCATTTCACCCCTCTCTCTCTCTCGGGCCTCATGCTTTAGGGGGCATCTGTTACACAGTAATTTGTCACCATTGGTCACTGTCCCTGTTACCCCTGTTTCCGTACGTTGGAGGATGCATTCCGGGACCTGTGAACAGTGACATAACCTAAAAACACTTGCATTACGTTCCCCTGAGTATGCACTTCATATTCCCTGAAGAAACCTTCTGCAAATTATCCCTGGAAAGTGCCCTTTTTCCATTAGCGCGGGTCCACAGTGTCTTACCCACGCCAATCACTGAGATCCTCAAAAGGGGGTGCGACCATTGGCGCTCTGTCTTAGAACAACACCCGCGCCAACCAAGTTTGGTAATGATTTTTGACAAACGCGCACCCATATGTTTTTTCCCTTCAGATCACGAAGTCTTTTGAGGATAAAATCCATCTGATAGAGGTCAAGAGTCATCATCTATCCTTGACATCTATCCACAGCGGCTTTTCGGAGATAATGCCAATCCACAATGGGTATCCGGGTGCATTGTATCTTCCTCCCTTCTCCATCTATAAAAGTCTGTCCTCATGCATTAGACAAGCTAGTTTTTAGGTAATGCTAGTTGTGATTATGCTTGTCTTGAGTGATAGTAAGAGTCTTGAAGCATAGGGAGGTTATGCTGCCGGAAGTCTGAGAGAGAGGAGGTCTATTGCAAGACATACATAGCTTCTCGCCCAGCCAGAGGATAGGTTCAACGTCAGAACCTTGGTTGTATCTTTCTCTGCTTATTATTCATTAATAAACGACTACTGTTATGGTTCCAATCTCATTGTTCATGATGATAATGTTTGATTTATTTCCTTTCTGACTGAAATATAGTTGTATTTTAGTGGATTTTATGCTTGTTCTCGTTTCGTTCTTTGCATGTGCAGGTATCCATACGCGGGGATCGCAAGGATTGTGACCTGCCGGAGCAAGGGAACGGGAGTATCAACTCTTCTTCGACATTAGCGTTGGACTTCAGGTTGGTTCTCGTAATCCAATTTCAGTATGCAACTAGGAACTTGCATAGTAGCGTGATTTGATTGTTGCTAGACCCATTTTGGGCTAAGGGGATCGCCTCTATCCGTAGAGGGGATTTACCTCTCCAACAACTATGCCCAATGTCAGTATCCCCTAATGGTGGAACTCCTAGCTAAAGGATGGATTCATTTGTGTTTCAAGGAATCAAATGATGCCCACTAGGTCCAACATATGGTATGGACGATTAACTTGACCCCGACTATTTTCAAAATTTGAACTCCACTCTTCAATGCAAAACATGAAAGGATCGATTTTGTCACACTTTGGGTTCAATTGCCTAGTCTTCCTTTGCATTACTAGGTTTCTTGAGTCTTTGCAAACATAGGAAATTCCCTAGGCACCTACTTAGATCATGACTCTTCAAACTTGAAAATGGGGGATAAGTCATATGCTCGCATCCTGGTCAACATTGATCTTAGGGAGGGAATACATGAAGACATGGATATAGGGATCAAGGAGGTACACATCCAAGTCCTACATTATGAAGGAATCCCCTTTAAGTGTAGGAGATGTCATAGATATGGTCATTTGGTGAAATATTGTGATCTCCCATTGTCCAAAAGAGCTCATTAATTTAGTAGCAAGAATTAGCTACAAGGCTCCCAGGGCATATTGACACTCAACTCATTAGCTACAAGGCTCCCAGGGCATATTAACACTCGACTCGTTAGCTACAAGGCTCCCAGGGCATATTGACACTCAACTCGGAAAAATTGATGACTCTAATGCCATTGGTAGACCAGGGCCTTGTATATGAAGATCCTCTAAGGTCACTAGTGGATATTGTTTCTCCACCTCTAGAGGATTCCCCCTCGGTTTCTACTCAAGAAAGTACTCACCCATCCTCCCATTGTTCTTTTTCATCTCTTGTTTTAGCCGATCATGTTTTCCCTATATAATGTTTCTATTCATGATATTTTATTAGAGATTTCATCTACCCATTTCTCTCCTCACATCACACTAGATTCCCCTCTTGTCGTAACCCCCTACTCCCCTATTTTCTCATCTCCTTCTAGTCATCTAGAATTTTGTCTCGAGCTTCCTATATTAACTGTTTCACCCCATCCCCTCTATCCCTTCTCGAGATTCCCCCCTTAGCCAGGGATTTGTGGCCTTGTCCTCCTATGATAAGCACCCATTCCTCTCATGTGCCCTCTCTCTCCCCTAATCATTCTAATGACTCTAAAAACATGGTTGTGATTTAGAATCTTCACTCTTGATTAGTTCTACCCAAAAATTATGGCCCCTCTTGGGGTTTAGGGAAGCTTTCCTTTTTGATTTTTGAGGGGAGAAGAAGGGGTCATAAATCCCATCCCACTAAGCCTAGAGAGAATACTCGAGCAAAATTATCTACTAGGAAACAATTATCTATTCAAGGGGTCATTAGAGCACTTGTTTCCCCTGGAGGGATCTCTAAATGAAATGCTTCTCCTTCAATTTTAGGGATTTAGCATGTCACCATAAAAATCATGCTGTAGGCCAACTGGCCAAAGCCAACAACCCATATGTGATGTTCCTACAAGAAACTATGGAGAGTGTCACAACATCATCAAATACTTAGAAGCCCTTCTTAAGGGATGGAAATTCTTGGCCTTTGACATAAGAGGAAGATCTGGTGGTTTAGATATGGGTTGGAATGTCAAGAAAATCTATATTCTTAATCCTTGGAGCATGGATCCTAGTTTGTCCATTGAAGTCTATTCAAAGGATTTGGACACATCCTTCACTTTCTTAAACATTTATTAGCCCTTTATCAATCAAAAGGAGTTATGGGATAGAGTATTTGCAAACTCTCTAATACAATCTCAAAGCATCATTCTTAGAGGGGATCTAAACTTCTCCCTGGGTTCATCTAAACCATGGGCTCCCTAGGCTTGATCAGATCCCCTTGTTGAATACATTTTGAATAAGCCAAAAGATAGGAATTTGGTGGATATGGAACAAATTAAATTGGCCCCTAATTGGAGGAACGGTTGCACAGGGGAAAAAAAAGTAGCCAAGAGAATCGATCGGTTCATATTATCCAGTGCCCTTATGCAAATCCTCTCTCTAATAAAACATTTGATTTGGTTTGGTTGGGTCTCAGATCTCCCTCCCGTTCTCTTGGAAATATGTGGGGCCTTTTTGAAGCTAGCTATTCCTTTCAAAATGAACTCTTCTTGGCTAAAAGAGTAAGAGTTTTGATTATTAGTCTCCTCACACTAGAAACTCTTCGAACCAAACCCAGTCTCCTTTGCAGGAAGCCAATATGAAGCCAATATAAAGATCACTAAAATTAAAAACAAGGAATGGGAAAAAAAATTGAAGAAATTATGGAATTGATTGAAATAAAAAAAATAGTTGTAGGATGTTTCTTCTTAATCAAGATAAGGATTCACCTCTTCAAAATCAGGAAAGATCCTCATGTCCTTGGAAAAATGAAAACAAGTGATTTTGGAAGGTTAGGAGAAGGAATGGCACTTAAACAATAGAGATATTTGGTTGGCTAGTAGAGATAAAAATACCAAATTATTTCAAGCCTATGCCAAGGGAAGAAAAATGCATAATACCATATGGAGTCTCCAAGGCCATGACAGTGTGTGTTGGGTGTGGAGCCCGATTATCTTCTGTATTCAAAGATATCGCCGCATTGGACCCTAGTTCGTAATGGGGTGGTAAATCCGCCCATAAAATATACGCTGTAAGGGGGGTCTAGGGGGGGCACTTGCGACCTTTGGGAGCCCCCCGATCGGGGCCAGTGCCCCCGAAGCTAAAAATAGATGTAAAATTGCCTTGTAAAATGTTGTAATTTCGTAGTCAATCTAGGTCGTTCATTAGGCGGAGATCTAACAATAGAAGTTATGTTTAATTTAGGTTTTTTGGCCCTAGAAAGCAACCTCTCGCTATATATAAGGGAACTATATTGCGTATATGTATATCTGTATTCCGAGTGAGGAAGAGAGAGGAGATTGAGAGCAAAGAGGGAATTACAGCGGATCTACTGTAGTTTGAATCTCTTAAGTTTGCTAAATAATATAAAAGGAAGGACTGGCTGTTTCTCTGTGCACATAGCCCAAACTAGGTGAATCACGTATATCTGTGTCTCTCTTGTTTTATGCGTTTTCTGTGTTTATATTTCTACAATATTTTATGTGTTCCATTACTCTGTAATATATAATTTTCTAATAACTGGTATCAGAGCTAAAGGTCTATATGACTGAAAAACTCACAGGAGAGAAGGGTTCCTGGTTCAAGTGGGAGAAATGGCGAAAGCTGATAGGCTAAGGGTCAAAAAATTTAATGGCCAAAACTACCAGATGTGGAAGATGCAAATGGAAGATTATTTGTACCAGAGAGACCTGTACCAACCATTGAGTGGAAAGGCAAAGAAGCCGGTGAGTATGGCAGACACAAAATGGGATATTCTCGACAGAAAAGCACTTGGAACAATATGGTTGTGCCTAGCGGTGTCGGTAGCGTTTAATATTTCAAAGGAAACGACAACAGAGGTTTTAATGTCGACATTGTCCAAACTATATGAAAAACCCTCAGCCTCAAATAAGGTATTTCTTATGAAGCATTTATTTAATATGAAAATGTCAGAAGGTGGATCTGTTGCTTATCATTTAAATGAATTTAATACAACTACCAATCAGTTAAATTCTGTAGGAGTAACTTTTGATGATGAAGTTAGGGATCTATTATTTCTGTGCTCATTGCCAGAAAGTTGGAATGGTTTAGTTATGGCCATTAGTAACTCTATCTCTGGATTTAGTACCTTAAAGTTTGATGATGTTTTTGGTGAAATCCTTAGCAAGGAAATGCGATGGAAAAGCTCTGGTGAGACATCAGGTAATTCTTTGACTGCAGAGACTAGGGGAAGAAAAATGGAAAGATGAAAGAGCCCTAGATATCGCAGTAAGTCAAGAAAAGGCAGACCCAAGTCTAGATCGGGGATAGTGTGTTGGAAATGAGGGAAGAAAGGACACCTGAAGAAAGACTGCAAGTCTTGGAAGGGAAAAGGAGACGCGCAACAAGAAAATAATCATGAAGCGAATGTAACAGGTGATGTGTTGCAAGATGCTTTGATTCTTTCATTAGAAAATATTATTGATGCCTAGGTGGTAGATTCAGGGGCCTCATTCCATGCCACACTTGATAGAAACATTTTCATGATTATGTTCAAGGAGATTTTAGACAGGTTCAGTTGGGTGATGATAAACCCTATAAAATCATTAGAATGGGTACAATTTTCACAAAACAGCAGAATGGAAATTAATGGCTATTGAAGGAGGTAACGCATGTTCCAGATCTGAAGAAAAATCTTATTTCAACAGGTCAGTTGGGAGGTGAAGGTTGCGTAACTACTTTCACAGATAAAACCTGGAAGGTCACTAAAGGAGTCCTGGTAATAGCAAAAGGAGAAAAGGTTGGTACATTGTACTTATGCAATGATATTTCTAATTCTGTTAATGCTTTAACCTCTACAGGAGCAGATACGACATTGTGGCATCATAGGGTTGGGCACATGAGTGAGAAGGGGATGCAAATCTTTCACTCAAGAAATTTGTTGCTAGCTTTGAAGCATGTTGATTTGGAATTCTGTGAAAATTGTGTTTATGGAAAACAGAAGAGAGTCAGATTTCTCAAAGTTGGGAAAGAAAAGAAGAGAGAAAAATTAGAGCTTGTGCATACATATGTATGGGGACCTGTTCAGGTATCAGATCTTAGTGGCTCTTGTTATTATGTTACTTTTATTGATGATGCAACCATAAAAACCTAGATTTATTGTATTCAAAATAAATCTGATGTATTTGATACTTTCAAGAAATGGAAAGCTTTGGTTGAAAATTAGACAGGAAAGAGGTTGAAGTGTCTCAAATCAGACAATGGAGGTGAATTTTCCAGTAAAGAGTTTGATAGGTACTGTTTAGAAAATGGAATTTGTAGAGAGAAGACAATTCCAGGAACACCACAACAAAATGGTGTGTCAGAAAGGATGAATGGGACAATCATGGAGCGTGCAAGGTGCATGAGATTGCATGTAGGATTGCCTTTACAATTTTGGGTAGATGTTGTAGATACTATTGTTTATCTAATAAACAGAGGGCCTTCAAGTTCCTTGGATGGTGGTATTCCATAGGAGGCATGGACAGGTAAAAAGGTAAACTACTCTTTTTTAAAGACTTTTGGTTGTGAAGCCTTTGTCCACATTAATAAAGAAAATAGAACAAAGCTTGAGGCAAAATCAAAGAAATGTACCTTTATTGGATATGGTGTTAATGATTTTGGTTATCGCTTTTATGATTATGAAAAACAAAAAATCATTAGGAGCAGAGATGTCATATTCAATGAAAAGGTTTTGTATAAGGATCAGTTGTAAGAAAAGAAACAAGAAAAAGAAAACAGAGAATACACAGTGCTTGATGAGATCACAGAAAAAGTGATGGCACCTGAAATTCATAATGATCAATAGCCAAAACAACAACCACAACAACAACAAGCACCTCAAACACTTGAAAGTGGTGTTATAAGATCTACCAAGATAGTAGACCCACTCAACAATACTCTCCTTCATTATATTATGTATTGTTGACTGATTCTGGTGAACCAAAATGTTATGAAGAAGCATTGCAAGTAGAAACCAAGAAGAAGTGGGACCAAGCCATGAAAGAAGAGATGGACTCCTTAGCACATAACTAGACTTGGGACTTAGTCAGGTTGCCTGCAGGTAAAACAACATTGTAGAATAAATGGGTTTACAAGTTGAAGGAAGAAGATGGAGGTAGAAAAAGGTATAAAACTAGACTTGTGGTGAAAGGGTTTGCACAGAAAAAGGGTATAGACTTTGATGAGATATTTTCCCCTGTTGTTAAAATGACTTCAATCAGAACTATTTTAAGTCTAGTAGCAGCTGAAGATTTGCATCTTGAGCAGTTAGATCTAAAGACAACCTTTCTCCATGGGGATTAGGAGGAAGAGATATATATGTAGTAGCCATAAGGGTATGAGGTAAAAGGGAAGGAGAAACTAGTGTGCAGGTTGAAGAAGAGCTTGTATGGCTTAAAACAGGCTCTAAGGCAGTGGTATCTAAAATTTGACAGGTTTATGTTTGAACAAGGTTATACTAAATGTCACTCTGATCATTGTGTTTATCTCAAAAGACAAAATGATGGCAGCTATATTATATTGTTATTGTATGTAGATGGAATGCTTGTTGCAGGTTATAACATGCAGGAAATAAATGTGCTCAAAAGAAAATTGGCAAACTCATTTGCAATAAATGATTTGGGTGCTGCAAAACAAATCCTTGGTATGAGAATAACTAGAGACAGGAAGAATCACAAATTAACATTGTCTCAAAGTGAGTACATAGAAAAGGTGTTGAAAAGGATTAATATGCAGAATTCAAAACCAGTTAGTATACCTTTGGCTAGCCATTTCAAATTAAGTAAGGAGGAGTGTCCCAAGACTCGGAAAGAAATGGCTCATATGTCTAAAGTTCCATATGCATCAGCAGTTGGAAGCTTAATGTATGCAATGGTTTGAACAAGGTCTGGTATTGCACATGCAGTGGGAGTTGTAAGCAGGTACATGAATAATCCAGGAAAAGAACATTGGATGGTAGTGAAGAGGATTCTCAGGTATTTGAGAGGTACCACAAATCAAGCATTATTCTTTGGTGGTTCAAACATTGCTCTACAGGGATATGTTGATGCAGATATGGCGGGTGATAGAGATAACAGGAGGAGAACAACATGGTATGTGTTTACTGTAGGTGGAACAGCTATCAGTTGGGTCTCAAAACTATAAAGTGTTGTTGCACTCTCAACAATGGAAGCAGAGTATGTTGCTGCTACAGAGGCTAGTAAAGAAATGATTTGGTTACAAAGGTTTCTGGATGAATTGGGTAAGAAGCAGGAGTTGGGCAGGTTATACAGTGACAGCCAAAGTTACGTACATCTTGCAAAGAACTCTGCATTTCATTCCAAGACTAAACATATACAGCTTAAGTACCATTTCATATGGTCAGCATTGGAAGATGGACAGTTGAAGCTGGAAAAGATACACACTATCCAGAATCCTTCAGATATGTTAACAAAATTTGTAACTAGGGAGAAACTGAGAAATTGCTCAGTTTCAATTGGTCTTCAACTATGATGAAGAAGATGAGAAACAGCTAGGTCTAAAGTGGAGTCATTTTCCAGCAAATGAAGCAGCGATGGAGTTGCTATAATCAGTCTCCAAGTGGGAGATTGTTGGGAGTGGAGCCCGATTATCTTTTGTATTCAAAGTTATCACCACATTGGACCCAAGTTCGTAATGGGGCGGCAAAGCTGCTCGTAAAATATACGCTACAGGGGGGGGGTCCAGGAAGGGGGGGGCAGTTGTGACCTTTGGGACCCCCCCCAGCGGGGGGATCGGGGGTGTTATCACTCAGGTTGTCCCTTTTGACTCCCAAAGGGATACGGCCGAGGTAACCACAAACCAATCTTTGGACTGCAGGTCCTAGCCTACCTGCAGTCAGAGAGGGCTCTCTCTTTAGGATTTAGCTTTGTTTAAGGGATGATTTTAGGCTAGATATGATGCACATGGGTTTTGTTTGAGTTTGGTGGGATGGTTGATCTATTCAAGCAGAGTTGGCATACAAAGTGTAAGAAGTTCAAACCATTGGGCATGGAGTCAATGAATGTGAACTGAAGGGTGCATTTTCCTTGGCAGAAGAGGGGAATATGGAGCAAGATAGCTACGCATGGCACAATGATTAAATGCTGGAACAAGGATGAAATGGAGGTTAGGGGATGAGAGGCAATTAAGGATCTCTCATCCAGCCAAAGAGGGAAAGTGGATGAAGACTATATAGGAGCAATGATGGATTCCTAAACAGCATTCAGAAATGAGAAATAGCTTAAACATGATCAATTAAGTATGCATATTTATCACTAATTCAGAGGAAAACATAGAAAAGTTACAAGAATTGAGCACAGAGGGCATGAAAGCCAGATCTGAACTATTCCTTCTTCTTGCAACATAGATTATGATATACAGATACATATAAACTGATAAACAGAGGGAGGAAAGACTTATTGAACCATGAGCAAGCACATAAATTCCACATCAAAGCTCTTCAGCCATTGAAAGCACAACCAGCCAGTTCATATGCAAATATTCCAGCAATCTTTGATTACAGAAGTTCTTAAGCTTATAGCGCAAGTCTGGAATGAGAAATACAACCAACCAACCCTTTACACTATCCAGAGGGTGGTATAAATAGAGAAAATATCTACAAAATATGTACAACAGCAGATCTGATAGCAAGTCTGGAGAAATGAATGTTTCTAACCTAACATTTATTGCAAATAAATGAAAGAATGCCTATCTACCAGCTGCACAGGGACAACAGCCATAAGAATGAATAAATTATTGGTCTTTTGAGCAATACGCTGGCACTTCTGCAATAACTGTGCCTTGGGACTTGCTGCGCTGCTCATATGTGTCTTTGTACACTGTCTCTGCAAAATCTGGGCTTTAAACACTTGAATTGCCCCTCTAGGCGGTTCTGCTACTGTAGAGTGGCTTTAATGCTCATAACTGTGATATGGTGGGCTTTGATGGCTCTGAGCTACTTTATTGACTTTGATGGGGGCCTCTTTAATGTTTTGTTGCTTCGGGCTGCTGATATTTTGATATGATACTCTTTGTCGCTTCCTCTGATACACTTTGACACTGAATCAGGCCACTTTCTCTCTCTGATACTCTTTAACTATCTAATCGCCCCTTTATCTGCCAATTTAATGCAAGAATAACTGCTGCAAATGCTTCCGTGGCCTTTGGGATGCTATCGGCGCCTGGCCGATCCAAAATGGTCTTTAAACTGATAAATCACTGGGCGGGCGCGGGCGTCGCATGTAAAACCTTTGAAAATGGCCCTTTTCACAAAATAGGCGGAAATACCTTTAAAACATGAATTTTATTGAAAAATTGGCGCTGGAGGCAAACTGTTCACCGGATTAAATCCTGGCCGTTGGATCCGGCGCGGGCCGATCCAACGGCTGGCGCTAAATCGCAATATCGGCATCGGGGTAGACCGGGGGGTGGCCACATAAAACCTCTGAAATGCGCGGACCCGAAATCCTCTATAAGCCCACTTTTTATTGATATCGGGTCCGGCCCATCGGCGAAACTCTTATCGGCGGGACAAACATATGACCCCCGAAACCATCGGACCCGAAATGCTTTTACAGGCCCTCTTTGTTTTATTTCGGGTCCGGCCGATCAGCGAACCCAAATTGGCGGATTTTAATAAAAATGATAAGCGGACCCGAAATCCTTCAAAACTACATTTTATTGCTTTTCGGGCCCGATATATGGAACCTACAGTAGCGACCCCTTTCGGACCCGATATTCATTAAGCTCTGCTTTATTGTATTTCGGCTCCGGAATATCGGAGCACTCCCATTTCGCTGTACAAAGGGCTCCTTTCGGACCCGAAACTTTTATATGTCGTGCCTTATTATTATTTCGGCTCCGGCCAGTCGGAGCAATATATGGGGCGATGCGATCAAAAACGGGTCGTTGATCTGAGGGCCCAAATGGACGGCGGAGATTAAGTCGGCGCTTCGGCATCGGCGGGGACATGAGATTTACATATGCGCGATCGCCGAAATGGGTGATCACCGAAATGATGCAGACCGTGGATGAGTGGGGGCGATGGACGGCTGTGATCCAGTCGGCATATCGGCGATCGGCGGCCCATTATAACCCATGCCTTAACCCCGAATATTTGCGATATGCCGATAAGCGATATCGCATCGGCCATTGTTGATCGGACATGCAAAAAATGTTGTTGTTTCAACACAAGACCTCCCTCCCGACTGTGATATTGCATCGGAGGGGGTCCAAAAGACTCTTTTTTACATCGGAGCAATTTATTATAAAAAAAGGCAAGGCAAATGAATTCGGAGGGGTCTCCTTTGGCATGTTAAATGGCTTATAAGGCATCGGAAGGGGTCTGATGGCCCAAAAAGGAGGAATTCATGCCTTGGAAGGATTCCAAAGGCACTTGGGAGGATTTCAAATGGATTTGAGAAGGATTTTAGGCCTTTAAAAGGGTTTGTGCCTTGGAAAAGGTAGAAACAAGGCCAAAAGATGGTTTTTTATACATATGAAGGGAATTTATGCTTTGTGAAGGAATCAAAAAGCATTAGAGGGGTTTTATGGAGTGATGAAGGGCTTTATGCATCGGAAGGGGTCCAAAATGCATCTAGAAGATGGTTAGAGGGGGGCAGTGTGGGTTCTTACTGAGTTTCTGATAAACTTAGCAATTCCCGAGGATGTATATGGTTATCTTTCAACCAGAGGGAGGGGATAAGTATATAGGGGAGTTATATACATAGTTTAGTAGGGGAAAGGGAAATAGATAGGGAGCTACATAGTAAAGTTAGTAGTTAACATGAAAAGTGATAAGAAAGCGCTAAGTATGTGAATCTTAGGCTATTAAGAGGGAAAATGACTCATAGAAGCAGTATGGACCTTCCTTGAGTGAAGCAGATCTTCACCAAGGCAAATGATATGGATAATGATGAAACTAAGAGGTATCAAGCAGATCTTGACCTCTTTGGGGGAAGTCAGTGAGTAATTTGGGGAAAGAGGAAGAAGGGGAGTTAGACATGCCTCGCTTGAAGTCCTCCAACTAAAAAAAACTGCTTCAAACTAAAAAATGAATTGCTTACCAAAAATTGGAACACAGCAGTGGCATTTAGACTAGCACGCTTTCATGGACAGTTCTTTGGCCATCTGTAGCAAATATGGAGCATTGCAGCATGCATAGAACGACATATTTGGCATGTAAAAATGTCAATCATGAAAGATGATTAACCTGTTGCAGCAGGAGGCTAACAGTGGCTCCACTTGGGGATGGCTTTTCCTTGTGAAAAGCCAAGAACAGCAGGTCAGACTGCCTTGTATTCAATTGTTGCTGTGCTCTGCAAAATTCCCTTGGCTAGCTGCCTTATTGATCCTACCTACCTACCTACCCTAACCAGCACTTACTTTGCTATTAGGTGGAGTGAAATAGCCAATGCAGCCACTTAGGTAATAAAAACATGAGGGGGCTTTGTTGCTTGTGCTTGCTGGTAAGACCAACTGAGATCTTGCAATCTGATGTGGCTTTGTTAATCTTTGAGAAGATCAGGAAGCTATTGATCTCCTTCGCTATGTTTAAACATTGTACAAAACTGTCCTGCAACATATATACATTCTTGCTGGGTTGAATTAAAGAACTATACAAAGGTTCGGGATAGCTATCATGCTTTGGAATTGGGAGATCATCAGCAACTTGATATTGAGCCTTGCAGCCTTCTAATGGAGAAAAGCGCTGATCTCTTTTATCATTCTGTCTGCCAGTAGATAGGTCATTCAAAACTTGCAGAGGTGCTTGCAATTTATTACAATCTGGCGAATAGGACTTGACTGATCTGCGCAGGCTGCTCCTCTTCTTCTTCTTCGAATAACTCAGATGGCTGAAAAAAAAAAGGCAGGGGATCCACTTGGATCATTTGATCATATGCTACTGCTTCTAAGTCTTCCTCAATCTGATATTCGATGGCTCTTTGGGGCTGCAAAACTAGAGGAAAAACCTTTGGAACAATATTTTGATTAACCTCCAGGCGGTCAATAGCAACACAAGGTGACACTTGATCATACACAGCATGATAATTATCCCTGATAAATTGAAAAGACTCAAAACAAAATGGTAAAGTTCCTTCGCTGAAATCAAAATTTTCTGCGCTTTCCTCCTTTACTTCATAGCTGAACTGGGCAAGCTGATCATTACATTCAAGCTGCTGAGCCTGAACTTCGCTTCCTGCCAAAATAGGATCTGATTCCTCTGCAAAGCTGATTTGGTCGTTAGGCTCATAATCATCATCATACAGATCATATTTGGGCAGACAGTTGAAAGAAGAGAAGCTATTATATTCACACAGTATATCAGGAGATTGCTCCTTCACATATGGCTCTATGAATATGTCATCTGATTTGTGGTAGGTTTGTTCGTGAATGTCACTACTTTCCTCATGCACAACAGATGTGTTCTTGTGCTCTAAGCATTCAACTTTCATTGTGATCAGCTGCATCATTTCCTCTGTCCTTTGTAACACACTATGAAGTCTCTCTTCTTGCTCTGCTTTGCGCTGTTCCTCCCTCCTCTTTAGATTTGCCTCCACGTCCACGGCTACGTCCTGCATCTGTTTCAAAGTGGACGGGCATCTTTCTCTCAAACAGAATTCCATCTCTGGGTCAAATGCTCTAGGATACTGCAATAGAGCTAAATCAGGGGGAGGTCTTATATTTAAAGGCATGGACTGATAGACTTGATTGAATTGATCAGAAAATTGCTGAATAGATTCATTTGGAAGCCTTTTTAACTCATCAATCTTGAAAGAGTGAGAGGAAACTAACTTTGATCATCCATCTATCAAGGAAGAGCTTGGAACACTGCTGAAGATTTGAGATGCTGGCCTCAGGCAATGCTTTAAACCAAGTCCTAACTTCGCCTTGCAAAGAAAGGGCAAACAGTCTAAGACTAACATCTTCATCTTCCACTTCAAATATATTAAGATAATCTTCAAAATCCTGGATATGTTTCTGGGCAGTAATACCATTCTCTCCATCAAATCTAGGGAGATAGTCAGGATGATTTGCAGGCAGAGGATTAAGCACAGGAGGCAAAATGAGAGGCTTGTATCTATTAGGAACTTTACGAGGCACGAGAGTATATACAGGAACTGTAAGACTGGGCTCTATTTTTGGTTCCCCCTTGGCTGTATGATGATCTTCAACAACATTTGAAGACTGCTGCTCTAATGTGCAAGGAGGCTTTTCAACAACATTTTCCAAAGGAAAATCATAAAAATCTGATATAGAATCGTCTTTAAAATAAAATATACACAGCAAAACTTTATGGAGAAAAAACATGACCTCTTGGATAGTAATCCAGGTCAAAAGCCTGATATGCTCATATATCTCTTTTGGGTTCATTTCTCCAGTGGGGTCTTTATTATGAGGATGATGTGGAGTCGCCAAGTGGATGAATTAACCTTGAAGTGCCTGATCTCTGTCCACCGTCACAGATCAGAGCTAAGCATGAAAAGCTCTGAAGAAAAGGAACACTTTCTCCAGAAAACAAGGCAAACTGGTCAAAATTGGGGGTTTACAGTAATAAACCAATGATTTCGCTCCCCAGTGGAGTCGCCATTATGTTATCACTCAAGTTTTCCCTTTTGACTCCCAAAGGGATACGGGCGAGGTAACCATAAACCAATCTTTGGACTGCAGGTCCTAGCCTACCTGCAGTCAGAGAGGGCTCTCTCTTTAGGATTTAGCTTTGTTTAAGGGATGATTTTAGGCTAGATATGATGCACATGGGTTTTGTTTGAGTTTGGTGGGATGGTTGATCTATTCAAGCAGAGTTGGCATACAAAGTGTAAGAAGTTCAAACCATTGGGCATGGAGTCAATGAATGTGAACTGAAGGGTGCGTTTTCCTTGGAAGAAGAGGGGAATATGGAGCAGGATAGCTACGCATGGCACAATGATTAAATGTTGGAACAAGGATGAAATGGAGGTTAGGGGATGAGAGGCAATTAAGGATCTCTAATCCAGCCAAAGAGGGAAAGTGGATGAAGACTATATAGGAGCAATGAAGGATTCCTAAACAGCATTCAGAAATGAGAAATAGCTTAAACATGATCAATTAAGTATGCATATTTATCACTAATTCAGAGGAAAACATAGAAAAGTTACAAGAATTGAGCACAGAGGGCATGAAAGCCAGCTCTGAACTATTCCTTCTTCCTGCAACATAGATTATGATATACAGATGATACAGATACATATAAACTGATAAACAGAGGGAGGAAAGACTTATTGAACCATGAGCAAGCACATGAATTCCACATCAAAGCTCTTCAGCCATTGAAAGCACAACCAGCCAGTTCAGATGCAAATATTCCAACAATCTTTGATTACAGAAGTTCTTAAGCTTATAGCACAAGTCTGGAATGAGAAATACAACCAACCAACCCTTTACACTATCCAGAGAGTGGTATAAATAGAGAAAATATCTACAACAGCAGATCTGGAGAAATGAATGTTTCTAACCTAACATTTATTGCAAATAAATGAAAGAATGCCTATCTACCAGCTGCGTAGGGACAACAGCCATAAGAATGAATAAATTATTGGTCTTTTGAGCAATGCGCTGGCACTTCTGCAATAATTGTGCCTTGGGACTTGCTGCGCTGCTCATATGTGTCTTTGTACACTGTCTCTGCAAAATCTGGGCTTTAAACACTTGAATTGCCCCTCTAGGCGGTTCTGCTGCTGTAGAGTGTCTTTAATGCTCATAACTGTGATCTGGTGGGCTTTGATGGCTCTGAGCTGCTTTATTGACTTTGATGGGGGCCTCTTTAATGTTCTGCTGCTTCGGGCTGCTGATATTTTGATCTGATACTCTTTGCCGCTTACTCTGATACACTTTGACACTGAATCAGGCCACTTTCTCTCTCTGATACTCTTTAACTGTCTAATCGCCCCTTTATCTACCAATTTAATGCAAGAATAACTGCTGCAAATTCTTCCGTGGCCTTTGGGATGCTATCGGCGCCTGGCCGATCCAAAATGGTCTTTAAACTGATAAATCACTGGGCGGGCGCGGGCGTCGCATGTAAAACCTTTGAAAATGGCCCTTTTCACAAAATAGGTGGAAATACCTTTAAAACATGAATTTTATTGAAAAATTGGTGTTGGAGGCAAACTGTTCACCGGATTAAATCCTGGCCATTGGATCCGGCGCGGGCCGATCCAACGGCTGGCGCTAAATCGCAATATCGGCATCGGGGCAGACCGGGGGGCAGCCACATAAAACCTCTGAAATGCGCGGACCCGAAATCCTCTATAAGCCCACTTTTTATTGATATCGGGTCCGGCCCATCGGCGAAACTCTTATCGGTGGGACAAACATATGACCCCCGAAACCATCGGACCCGAAATGCTTTTACAGGCCCTCTTTATTTTATTTCGGGTCCGGCCCATCGGCGAACCCAAATCGGCGGATTTTAATAAAAATGATAAGCGGACCCGAAATCCTTCAAAACTGCATTTTATTGCTTTTCGGGCCTGGTATATGGAACCTACAGTAGCGACCCCTTTCGGACCCGATATTCATTAAGCTCTGCTTTATTGTATTTCGGCTCCGGAATATCGGAGCACTCCCATTTCACTGTACAAAGGGCTCCTTTCGGACCCGAAACTTTTATATGTCGTGCCTTATTATTATTTCGGCTCCGGCCAGTCGGAGCAATATATGGGGTGATGCGATCAAAAACGGGTCGTTGATCTGAGGGCCCAAATGGACGGCGGAGATTAAGTCGGCACTTCGGCATCGGCGGGGACATGAGATTTACATATGCGCGATCGCCGAAATGGGCGATCGCCGAAATGATGCAGACCGTGGATGAGTGGGGGCGATGGACGGCTGTGATCCAGTCGGCATATCGGCGATCAGCGGCCCATTATAACCCATGCCTTAACCCCGAATATTTGCGATATGCCGATAAGCGATATCGCATCGGCCATTGTTGATCGGACATGCAAAAAATGTTGTTGTTTCAACACAAGACCTCCCTCCCGACTGCGATATTGCATCGGAGGGGGTCCAAAAGACTCTTTTTTACATCGGAGCAATTTATTATAAAAAAAGGCAAGGAAAATGAATTCGGAGGGGTCTCCTTTGGCATGTTAAATGGCTTATAAGGCATCGGAAGGGGTCCGATGGCCCAAAAAGGAGGAATTCATGCCTTGGAAGGATTCCAAAGGCACTTGGGAGGATTTCAAATGGATTTGAGAAGGATTTTAGGCCTTTAAAAGGGTTTGTGCCTTGGAAAAGGTAGAAACAAGGCCAAAAGATGGTTTTTTATACATATGAAGGGAATTTATGCTTTGTGAAGGAATCAAAAAGCATTAGAGGGGTTTTATGGAGTGATGAAGGGCTTTATGCATCGGAAGGGGTCCGAAATGCATCTGGAAGATGGTTAGAGGGGGGCAGTGTGGGTTCTTGCTGAGTTTCTGATAAACTTAGCAATTCCCGAGGATGTATATGGTTATCTTTCAACCAGAGGGAGGGGATAAGTATATAGGGGAGTTATATACATAGTTTAGTAGGGGAAAGGGAAATAGATAGGGAGCTACATAGTAAAGTTAGTAGTTAACATGAAAAGTGATAAGAAAGCGCTAAGTATGTGAATCTTAGGCTATTAAGAGGGAAAATGACTCATAGAAGCAGTATGGACCTTCCTTGAGTGAAGCAGATCTTCACCAAGGCAAATGATATGGAGAATAATGAAGCTAAGAGGTATCAAGCAGATCTTGACCTCTTTGGGGGAAGTCAGTGAGTAATTTGGGGAAAGAGGAAGAAGGGGAGTTAGACATGCCTCGCTTGAAGTCCTCCAACTGAAAAAAACTGCTTCAAACTAAAAAATGAATTGCTTACAAAAAATTGGAACACAACAGTGGCATTTAGACTAGCACGCTTTCATGGACAGTTCTTTGGCCATCTGTAGCAAATATGGAGCATTGCAGCATGCATAGAATGACATATTTGGCATGTAAAAATGTTGATCATGAAAGATGATTAACCTGCTGCAGCAGGAGGCTAACAGGGGGCAGCACCCCCGAAGCTAAACATAGATGTAAAATTTCCTTGTAAAATGTTGTAATTTCGTATTCAATCTGGGCCATTCATTACGCGGAGATTTGACGGTAGAAGTTATGTTTAATTTAGGGTTTTTTGCCCTAGAAGGTAACCCCTCGCTATATATTAGGGAATTGTATTGCGTCTATGTATATCTATATTCCGAGTGAGGAAGAGAGAGGAGATTGAGAGCAAAGAGGGAATTACAACGGATTTGTTGTAGGTTTTATCTCTTCAGTTTGTTGGATAATATAGAAGGAAATACTGGCTGTTTCTCCGTGGACATAGCCCAAACTTGGTGAACCACGTATATCTATGTCTCTCTTGTTTTATGTGTTTTCTGTGTTTATATCTATGCAATATTTTATGTGTTCCATTGCTCTATAATATATAATTTTCTAATAGTGTGGAGGTCTCACATTTTGATGGACAACCGCACTAGCCAATAATTACTTTGAAAACATATTTTTGGCCCTTGTAGAAGCATCTATCACTGAAGTATTAAGAGTTTCACAACTCTTCCCCAAATTATCGAGGAGGAGGATAATAGGGCTATAATCTCAGAGGATGAACTAAAAATTGTTCTTCATAGTTTATAGAAAGGTAAAATCTCAAGCCTAGCTGAGTGGGTTATAGAATTATTTTTGGAGTTGTATGACATTATAGGGAACAATTTTCTGATGGTGGTTGAAGAATCTAAAAAGGAAAGGTTTATGTTGCCTACCTTCAACTCAACCTTCATTTCTCTCATTCCTATGGCGAACTGCCCTTCTTCTCTCAAATATTGCTACTCTATATATCTATGCAATTCCATATACAAGGTCATGGGAAACATCATTGCTCTCAAAATCAAACCCATTCTTTCAAGGTCTATATCCAATTAGAAATTTGCGATCCTGGAGGACCAGAAGATTCATGAAGCTATTGGTGCTACTCAGGAAAGGTTACAAAGTCTAAAAATTTTGAACTTAAAATGAGTTGTCTTCAAGATTGACTTGTCCAAATATTTTGACGGGGTAAATTAGATCTACCTAAGGCTTCTAATGACACATGTTGGGTTCAATACAGATTTCATTTTCTGGGTGATGATTTGCGTTAAGAATATTTCATTTTTTGTTTTAATCAATGGCTTGGCCTCCCCTTTTCTTCCATGTGCAAAGAGGCTTATGTCAAGGGTGGCTCCTCTCCCTCCTCCTATTTATTTTGGTTGCTGAAGGATGAAGTCAGTTACTGGCTAAGTCAAAAGACCAAGTGATTTTCATGGCACTATTATCACTCAAACCTTGACTCTTGCTCACCTCCTCTTTGTTGTGGATATTCTCCCTTTGTATGGGGAAGCCACAAGAATGGATATTAAAAATAGTAAATCCTCCATATTTGTAACATAGTCCTAACACATCTACCCAAGTAATTGGCCAACCGAGGTAAAATTGTGATGAAGAGTTACTGTGATATGACTCAACTCCCTATGTATCATTTAAGGAAGTGGAACCGATGGAACACAGACAACCTGACCTTCTACACCTCCAACAGAACCCCCGGGAGCCATCCATCCATCCAGGTGACTAGCCCCTGAGACAACTGACATTTTTTTGCATTAAAGCCTCAGTCGCTCCCTTGACATGGGAATGCATGTGGCTAGGACCCTTTAGTCACTCACACAATAAGGCATGTGTGCGATTGGGTTATTTTCCAGGTAGTTTTATGCCAATGACTCTAGATTATGTGCCACTTTTTCAGGGCCAGGACTCGGGCCACATCCCAGAACTCCATGAAACTTTCAGAAATGAAAATTAACATCAAAAAAATGATAAAAATTCAAATACTTGAACAAGGACTTGATTGGAACCCTACTAGCTAAGACAGACACTTCATCAAACATGTCACAAATATGCATTCTATAGGTTTAAACAACAAATATGAGCATAAGGGTCTCATACTTATTTGAGAATCTCTAAGAAGAATTGATGCCTCATAACAATAACTACATTACCATCTATTAAGCCATATATTCATTTTACATTAAATAATTAACCAAAACATGATGAGAGTCATACATTATCACTTTCATAAAACTCACTCATAACCATCATAAAATCAACAAAAATAACAAGGGTATAACAAACATATAAACCACATATGAACAAGTACATTTACCCATAAAATACCAAGGAGAAAGAGAGCTCTTTTTGATGAATGTAAAGTCCAACCAGGTTCGAGACTTCCACATTCCACCCGACCATAGATTGGTTGAACCAAATATCTCTTCAGCCAATCACCCCTATGCCATATTCCAAGCATGAATGTGGGATCTCATAGAAAAAATCCATCAAAATCAAACCATGGCTTCCAGAGGCTAAACCACCTCAACCATCAACTAGTGATTCCACCTCACAGTCAGACATCACTAACCATCATCATATTGGTCTCTACCCAAGCCGACCAGGGCTCTAGAGCGTTTGTTCCAACCAAGGCTCAAGGACTAGTAACTCAACCCATAACTTTTTTTGAGCTCCAGAGTGTTTGTCTAACCAAGGCTCCAGGACTAGTAACTCAACCCACCTATGTCTCCAAAGTTTTTTTCCAACCAAGGCTCCAAGACTAATAAATCAACCCAAGTTGTTACAGGGCTCCATAATGTTTGTCCAACCAAGGCTCCAGGAACTAATAAGTCAACCTACAGCTAAAGGAACATAAGAACCAACCAAAAAACAAAAGGGAAAGACTCCTACAACACCATGGTTATCCAAGAAATGGCAAGGCTAGGAAAAACCATTGTCAATCCAGGTAATCCTCCATGCCAATGAAAAATCATGACCATGAAACCACATGCATATGCCATGCATGCCAAAACTAGTAAGAAAATCATACATACAACTCGGGACCTGCAAGTAAAACCCGCTATAGTTGTTGATCCCAATGTCCTCTTGCGCTTTCCTTCTCTTCCTTTTCCTGGTTTCTCCAAATCCAAAGCATGCCACACTCTTCCAAGAGTGCTCCAAGAAAACTCTATCCAAGAGAATGAGAGAGAGAGAGAATAGAATGAGAGCTCCAAAATAGAACTGACAAAAGTCTGTGAACCAATCTTCAGAATCCTTTTTATTAATGAGACCTCTATTTTCTTCATTTTCCATTGTTTTCCTTCATTTTCCTCCTCACATGCAACCTGTGACCTTTCATCTTCCTTTTCTCCTATTTTCCATTATTTTCATAAATAAATGCTAATAAATTACACTTTTCCTTTCCAAAGCCTTAGCCATTGTCTTTTCGAATTTCCATAGCCATTAATAAACCAAATGAACACTTGCACTAGGATGTTTTTCCCAACATTCAACTTGGAATATGTGTCTTGTGACCATGGTTATTTTTTTGCCTTTATTAACTTTTATTACATGGATTTTTGACGAGGGTTGTTACACTATCCATGCAAATATGGAAGAGGGTAAGATCCGCCACCTTAATAATGCTCTTCTTGGGCCTTATGCATAAGTACACATGTTCCCTGAACTGAAACTCCTTAAACAACCTATTCTGATTTGCATAACTTTTATATCTATCCAATGATGCCTTTAGATTCATCTTGATTACCTGCATTTCTTATTCCGTTTCTACCAACATGTCCGATCCGATCAACACCCTGTTCACTAGATCACGCCAGCTGATGGGAGTATTACAACTCTGCCCATACAAAGCCTCAATCAGACTCATCCTCAATATTCCTTATACATATTGTTGTAATAAAACTCAACTAGTGGAAGATACTCTTCCCACTTTCGTTGCTACTTCATCACATACATCCTCAACATATCCTCCAATATCCTGTTAACCCTCTCTATCTGTCCATCTATCTATGGATGATAAGATGTGCTGAAGGCCAACTTTGTACCCAAGCCTATAAATAACTCTTTCCATAACCTAGAAGTGAACTTGGAATCCCTGTCTGATATGATCTTCTTTGGTACACCATACAACCTCGCTATATCCCCGATGAATACCTGTGCTACATCATTAGATGAATAAGTAGACTTCATTGGAAGAAAGTGCGCTATGTTAGTCAACATGTCCACAACAACCATGATTGAATCATGTCATCTAACTTTCCTCGACAAACCTGTAATGAAGGCCATGGAAATGACCTCCAATTTCCACTCTGGAATCGAGATCTCCTATAGTAACCCACCTGGATGCTTACACTATGCCTTTACTTGTTGACAACCCAAGCATCTAGCCACGAATTCTGCCACTTCTTTCTTCAAGTTCAGCTAGTAGTAGAACTTCTTTACTGCTATCAATGGCTTATGATATCCCGGGTGGGCTGAATATGGTTTCACATTAAACTCTCTCAAGATAAGCTTCTTGAGCTCGCTGTCATCTGACACATATATCCTATCCCTAAATCTGATCAAGCCATCTGTTGTGAGATGATATTCCACATCTTGTGCACTTGTTCTTGCACCTATACCTTTACCTAAACTCTGTTATAATGTTTGCCTGAGATCAATGTACATGTTATCCCTTTGACCTGCCTGTAATATTTGAGCCTGTAAATCTATCCCATAAGAACACATAGCTTCTATGTGGTTCACTGGTATCCGCCTACTAAGAGCATATGTAACCCTGTTCTATTTCCCTTCAATGAACTTGATCTCAAAATCGAACTCACTAATTGTGGCCAACCATCTAGATTTCCTGACATTCAGATTCGGTTGGTCAAATAGATTCCTCAATCCACTGTGATCACTCATCAGTATAAATCTCCTGCCACGATGATAGTGCCTCCACCTCTTCAATGCATCGATGATTGCTTCCAACTTAAGATCATGTGTCGGATAATTTTTCTCATGCTCATTCAATTTTTGTGATTCATAGGATACTACATGTCCCTCTTGCATAATAACTCCACCAAGTCCTCTTTTGCAAGCATCTATGCATACCAAAAATTCTCTATCTGGATCTGCAATCTTTAGCACTGGAGCATGTGTCAACAATTGTTTCAACTACTCAAAACTTGTTGCACATTCCTCTGTCCATTCAAACTTCTTACCTTTCCTTTGCAATGATGTGATGGGATATGCAATCTGTGAGAAGTTCCTAATGAACCTCCTGTAATAACCTGCTAACCCCATAAATGATCTTACCTCATCCACATTCCTAGGATTTTCCCACTCCATGATAGCCCTTATCTTCTCTGGATCTATTGCTATGCCTTCCTTGGAAACCACATGTCCCAAGTAATGTACCTATGTATGAAAGAAACTACATTTTCTAAGCTTGGAATACAATTGATGTTCTCTTAGCAATCTCAATACTGTTGCTAAGTGTTCGACATGCTCTTCTTCATTTTTAGAATATACCAATATATCATCAATGAATACAATAACAAACTTGTCCAGATAAGGACACAACACACTATTCATCAAGAACATAAAAGTAGTTGGAGCATTAGTCAAACCAAATGGAAATACAACAAACTCATAATGTTTGTACCTGGTCCAAAAAGCAGTCTTGTGAATGTCCTCTTCTTTAATGCGTACCTAATGATATCCAGATCTCATATCATTCTTCAAGAACACTGCTACTCCCTTCAACTGATCGAAAAAATCATCAATCCTTGGCAATGGATACCTATTCTTGATGATCACCTTATTCAACTCCCTTTAAACAATGCACAACCTAAGATAACCATCCTTCTTTTTCACAAACAATACTGGTGCACCCCATGGTGATACACTTGGCCTAATGTATCCCTTGCCAAACATTTCCTTCAACTGCAACTTTAGCTCTACCAACTCTGGAGTGTTCAACCTATATGATGTTTTTGATGTTGGTGTTGCCCCTGGTACCAACTAAATAGAAAATTCTACTTCCATGTGAGGCGGTAATTCTTAAATATTCGCTGGAAATATATCCTAAAACTGTTGTAAAATCAGGTACCTGCTCAAGACATCTGCATCCTCAAATTTCTTACCTTTGTCACTATAAATATGCACTACAAATAACACACCCCCTTTTCTACGACTGCACTTTTCTTGCATAGTTGTCATCATCCTAACCAATGTTGCTTTCTTCTTACCCTGCAAGATTCTCTATTCTCGATTATCATCCAAAAACTTAATGGCTTTGTCATAACAATCCACTTTGGTCCTATGAAGATATAGCCAATCCATAACCAAAATCATACTATATGATCCCAATGGAAATACATTCAAATGTGTTGTTGTAGGCATACCATTCAACTCAAATTCACAAGTTCTTACCCAATGATGAACTCGCTTCTTGGTACCTATTATCACTCCTCCGGATCTCCAAGGCTGAGGAAGAGCCCAGCTGAGGTAACCACAGACCAATTTTTTGACTTGGTAGCTAGCCCTACCAAGCCGGAGAGGGCTCTCTCCAAAGAATCACAACCAAGAGGGCTGGATGGATTAGGGTTTTAGGCTAGTTATGATGTGCAGAGGTTGTTTGATTTGATTTGGTGGGGTTATGCTGGATGAGGATATTAGGTCAAAGAGGCTAGGTTAGGGCAAATCAGATATGATTGCAGAAATTCAAAGGGGCAAGGTAGGCAGGAGGTTTAGCACTTAAAAGGTGATTTAGTGATATGGTTTAAGACTGATGAGGAGTTAGGAGGATCATATGAGATGTATTCTTCCTAAACTAAAGAAAAATGGACAAATTATGATAAATTTCCCAAAACAGAGCATGAGGAAACATGTATTTTTACTATCAACTTGAAAATTACCATATAACAGACATGAAATAGTTTATGAGCTTACAAAAAATTCATACAAATGATAACAAAGAAGAAACAATGCTAAACATCCATACCACATGTATCCCAAAGAAATAGTTGCAACTCATCTATTAAAATTGGTCAAAATCTTATACAATAGTGTCTCTGATCACTAGTACAACATCCAATTGAGTCCAACCTCTAAAAAGAGTGAAGAAATGGAAGATATAGACATCAAAACAACCTTCTCTCATCCTCAGGGGTCGAATCCCTAAGTTGAGGAAGAGATCCACAAAAGTCTGAACTAATACCTAAAGTGTAGGGAGCTCTGAGTGACTCCTCCCTAATTACATTGAAACTAATTCATTTGACTTGATGAAGTCTATTTACCTAATGTATTTACCCCCTAGGTAATAGTAAAATACCATAATTACATTTACCATATCAATTACATCAATAAAAAGTTGATTCCCAAGGATGAAAATTAAAACTGGAGAAAAACAGTAAAAAAATCAGGCAAATTATCATATGCATAGCACCAGTGGTCTATGCGCAATGCCTTTGGTCTTTGCGCAATTCCATCTTCCAGCTGCGTTTTGAAGGGGTTCTCGATGTCCAAATTGAGCTCAGGATAGCTCATTGGAAAGCTTATCCTATCTAGTTTCCAAAAATGCAATTGGTTCCAAAAATGATAAGATTTGACCCTCCAAAAAGTCAATCTCCCAATAATTCTCATGTGTGCAACACCTAGCTAAAAAAGAGGGCAGAAATGTGAGGTGTTTTTGGCCATTTCTCCTTGTCAGATTGCCCAATTTTGGTGTGACAATAGTCAAAATTGCATTTTTATTACCTTCTGAATCCAATGTTGGTCTTGGTTTTGCATTTGGAGGCCTCTAGAAGGTGCCCAACACCTAGGGTGTTGCGCATAAGACAATCCAACTAAGCCAAAAACTGTCAAATTTTGCACAAAAAACCCAAAAATTTTCAAAAATGCCCAGAAACTTGTCAAAATTGATACATGAGTTGCTGATGAAGTATGTCAAGCATGGAAAGAGGCCTCAGCAAGGATATCAAGTTTTCTCTTCTCCTCTTGCATATTTAGGGTTTCAAGCTTTGACTTCACTTTCTTGAGTTTTGACCTTGCTATTTGGATTCTTCGGCAATAATACTTTGCCATCCTCCTCTGTAAAATCTCTATCTTCCTCCTCCATGAAGTGTTTTTGTTATTTTTGTCTTGAAACCCTAGGGATTAGGAAATGGGAGTGGGAATGGGGTAGGAAAAATTTAGGGAATGGGGGAAAGGATTAGGGAACTTAGGGAGGTGATAGGGGATTGAAATATTTAAGGGATTTGGGAATTGGTATTTCATTATAGGTATGGCAATATGGCTGCCTAGGAATTTGTTGCCTAGGACTTAGGTTTTAAGGGAGAATAAGTTTGGGATATGGATTTAGAAATACAAGGGTAGTGATAAGATTTACTGTGATGTGAGAAGGATAGTAGGGTCTTAGGAACATTTTTGGAGGTGTAGGAATGAAACGAGGGGTTACAAGTTTTGAGAACTACAAGTTTCACACAAGAAACTTAAAACCATGAATTGATGACTTGTGAAATGTAGGAGGGTTTAGTAAGGCCTTACTTCCTTGCTTGGAGGTTAAGAAACCCTATGCTTAAGGTTTGGAGCACTTGCATGAAATTTGAGAGCTTACAAATGATATTTGACAGGTGCGTAGCTCCTTTGATGCATGCACAGCACTTGACTAATCTATGCGTAGCACCTTTGATGTGTGTGCAACACCTGTCTTCCCTATGTGTAGCGCCTTCTTCAAACCAATGTTTGAGTGCCTTCCCAAAGTCCAAATTAAGCCCATGATATCTCGTTGGAAATATATCACTCTTGGCTACACAATGGACCTATAAAGCACTAAAAAATATCAATTATAGCCCCTAAAAAATCAATTCTCCCAAGACTGGTCAAAAAATGCAGAATGAGAGTGCAAGAATGAAGTGTTCTCTTGCAGGAAACGTTTGGAGGTCTTCCTCAACTCCACATTGAGCTCATGATATCTCATTGGAAATCTATCTCTGTCTAGTTATTATTTGACTCATCAAAAAATTCATTTGGACAATCGAGCTAAGATAAAAAGTGTGTTTCCCAAGGTCTCTCCATAAGTGCAGCAACTCTCTTATAGAAACTGTATTTTTGACCTTTCTCCAAACCCATGACACCTGTGTAAAAATGGAAGGAGTTTTTTCATCCTTGGCCTATGATGGAAAAAACCTCTCTCACTTTTGTCAAATTCATCTATGTTTGGTCAAAAAGATAGTTTGAAGAAAACTAGCCCTATGTGTGGCAATGATTTGTCCCTTGGAACGACTTCTTAAAAAATGATGGAGACATGATGTCTATGAGTTGGAATGGCCTCATACTTGCTGAAATGACCTCCCTTATGCCTCATCTTCTCATATGTATTTGATTCCATAAACAACCCTAACTCAGTGGGAGAGGAAATTAGGGTTTAGTGCTTGTGGAAAATGATGATTTGGACACCCTTGGGAAAAGACAACTCCCTTTGGAATCCACTTAAATTTTTGAAACATTACCCTTTCACTTGACTATTTCCTTTGACAAATTGATTTTTTGATGGTGTTTGAGAACTCTTTGAATTTGACTTTGCTTTAATGAAGTTGGCATATAGAGATTGAGTTGGCAGCTTAGGAACAATACTTATTACATATAGTGAACATAAAATTACATGATGAAATAAGCATTTCTCTTTACAAATCATCTTCACATGGTGAAGAGATGTTATTTGATCACCCTTTACTTGCTAGTCTTATGCAATGGAATGGAGTTTTATTGGAACCTTGGAAACCCTAATGACCTAATGAAACCTTGAAAAACCCTAAAAGACCTAATGAGACCTTGAAGGACTGAATTTCAAGATGACATGACTGATGTGATGGCATGATGTCATTAAATTTATGGACAATGGATACTCAGCAAGGTTGAAATGAGCCAGCAAGGGGTAAATTTCTAAAAGGAGTAAAGGAAACCCTAATTCAACCTTCAGTGACCAAATTTTTGCATGACGACCTAGTGGAATGACAAAAATTTCAGAATGGGACCCTAATATGATATGAAAAGAGGATTTTTTATCACTGATGGCAGTATGCAAATACTGACACTAACAGTACTTGTAGCCAAATTCACTAACCAAGACTCTACATGCACTTCTTTATTCAAACCACACTTATCCACCGGGTCAGGATTAATATAACTATAATTAGATCCAGGTTCAATCAAAATAGAAACAAATTGATCACAAATCTTACCGTTCATCTCGATAATAAATGCATGGTGATTTGCCTTCCTATTATCCAACACTACATAGATACGAGGAACACTTTGTCCAAAATCCCCCACTATCTCCACTTCCTAAGCATTGGAGATCTACCACCCTGATGTTGTGGAAAATATCTCTGACGATGATCTTTTCCACAAGTCCAACACTGTATGGGCTTACTATCATCACCCTTGTTCTACTAAGATTGAAATTCATGTCCTCTGTTAGATGCATTGAACTTCTTGTGCATCATTTCATTCTCTTTGTTACTTGTGTCCTAAGGCCTTGCTCACTTATTATCCCATTTCCCTTTATTCCTTGCATTACCTTTCCAATCTGGTTTGGTCTCATATATGCGCTTTGATGCTCATAACAATGCTTTATCTTTCATATGGCCTCTTCCAATGATCTAGGCTAATCAAACTCAATCCTATCCATAAATGCTATCGACAACCCACTGGTGAATCTTTCAATCTTGAGCTTCTCCTCCTTGAGGTAAGGTGCATACCTCAACAACTCCAGAAATCTGTTGGTGTACTTCTCATCAGTCATAGATCCCATCTTTATCTCATAAAACTCTTTTTCCCTATCATCATAGTACCTCTCTGATAGGTACTTCTTCCTTAATAATCTCTTGAATTCACTCCAAGTCAACTCCTCCTCATAAATATATGTGACATTATTTACATCTTCCCACTAGATATTTGCTTTACCTTTAAGACTAAATGTAGTTATTTTGGCCTTCATGTTCTCAAAATAATCGTGCAATCTGAAGAAATTATTCATTCCAAGAAACCATGCTTTTGCGTCTTGTGTTTCCTTCATTTCCCCGTCGAATGTAGGTGGATTTTATTTCTTTAACTCATCCGACAAATATCCCCTATCACTTCTCCTATAAGGATGATAACGATGATGACCATGATACCTGTCAAAACCAAAACTAGAATAGTACTTGTATCCATCACCCCTATCCGAAGTATCCAAGAACCTACCATCTCTGATCGTGTCATCTCTATCCGACTTGTACCCACCAGGAGACCTACTGCCATATGCCCCATTAGTTATTTCCTCATGTCCATGGTTGATCTGAAGTGGTCCTTGTCTCTGTAGTTTTGACAAAATCTGAAGTATTACTGCATTAAAATTTGCATGTTTCTCTTGTTCCTGCATGATTCGTTCATTATCTTCTTTACAACTTCTTATCTCTTCCTTCAAACTTCTCAATGTGTCTGCTAAGTCAGAAGAATTCCCAACACCACACTGCTCATTTGATCCATAAGGAGAGTCTCAGGAACTGTAGTATACCATCTTGCTAGTCATCTTTGTTGTTTCTCTTCTTGCAAGGTATATCATTTCAGCTAAACCAAAATATAAATAAACCAATGTAGCTCAGTGTAGTTCAGGGAAGGATATATCGTCTGCAAGACCAACCAAATTAGCACAACACACACACACAAACATATCTATATATATATATATATATATATATATCAACATTTTTTCATCATTTCAATCATTATCCAATTATCAATGCATGACCATACCAACCACTTGCTGTGACCTCATGCATGACAACTACAATCACATCAATGTATTCATAATGATATATAAGCACTGACATGCATAAACAATGCATCACTGGCATACACTCATGACGACCACATACAACAACAAGACCATGAACTTCCACATGGTGACATCACTGCAACCATGACCAACACCATGCATATGCAACAAGAACATAATTAACAATCATAAGGAACACATATATGCAATTGATATGAATGCATGACCAAGGCATCACCCATCCAGTCCAAGGGGTGAACCCTGTTCAGATTCCACTCTATAACATCGTCCTCCCAAATCTACCCAAGTAATTGGCCAACAGGGGTAAAAATGTGATGAATAGTTACTATGTTATGATTCAACTCCCTATGTATTAGTTAAGGAAGTGGAACCGATGAAACACAGGCAACCTGACCTTCTACACCTACAACAGAACCCCCAGGAACCATCCATTCATCCAGATGACTAGCCCCTAAGACAAACTAAAATTTTTATGGATTAAAACCTCACTCACTCCCTTGAAATGGGCATGCATGCATCTGGGACCCTGTAGTCACTCCCACAACAAGGCATGTGTGCAACTGGGGATTTTTCCAGGTAGTTTTGTGCAAGCGACTTTGGATTCTGTGCCACTTTTTTAGGGACAGGACTCAGGCCACTACCCAAAACTCCATGAAACTTCCAGAAATGAAAAGTAAAATAAAAAAATGATACAAATTAAAATACTTGAATAAGGACTCGACAAAACCCCTACTAGCCATGACATGAATTTATTCAAACATGTCACAAATATGCATTCTACAGGTTTAAATAATAGATCTAAGCATAGGGGTCTCATACCTATTTGAGAATCTCTAAGAAGCATTGAGGCCCCATCACAATAACTGTATTACCATCTATTGAGCCATATATTCATTGTACATTCCGTGATTAACCAAAACATGATGAGAGCCATACATTATCACTGTCATAAAACTCACTCATAACCAACATATAATCAACAATAACAAGGGTATAAAAGCCATATAAACTACATATGAACAAGTGCATTTACCAATAAAATACCAAGGAGAAAGAGAGTTCTTATTGATGAATGCAAAGGCTAACTAAGTTTGGGACTTCCATGTTCCACCTGACCATAGATTGGCTGAACCATATCTATCTTCACTCGATCACCTCCGTGCCATATTCCAAGCATGAATGTGGGATCTCATAGAACAAATCCATCAAAATCAAACCAAGGATTCCAAAGGAAAAACCACCTCAACCCTCAACTAGTGATTCCACCTCATGGTTGGACATCACTACCATCACGAGATTGGTCCCTACCCAAGTTGTCTAGGGCTCCAGAAAATTTGTCCAACCAAGGCTCTAGGACTAGTAACTGAACCCACAGTTTTTGTCGGGGTCCATAGTATTTGTCCAACCACAATTCCCAGACTAGTAACTGAACCCACCAAGGGCTCATATACCAATTTTCCAATCGAGGCTCCAGGATGAATAACTCAACCCAAGTTGTTACAGGGCTCTATAGCGTTTGTCCAACCAAGGCTCTAGGAACCAATAACTCAACCCACAACCAAAGAAACATGAGAACCAACCAGAAAACAAAAGGGAAAGAGACCCACAACACCATGGCTATACAGGAAGTGGCAAGGCCAGGAAAACCATTTTTAATCTAGGTAATCCTCCATGCCAACCAAGGATAATTTTAGGGGCGAATGTTCGCCCTTTGGCGAAATTAAGGGGTTTTAAATTTTTAGTGGGCGAATATTTTGTATCATAGTACATTTTTACAAATCACCTCAAATAGCCCACCTTATTTTAAGGGAGAGGGTAAAAAAGGTAAATTTAGCCCTTGAAATTAGGACTTACAACTTTCCATTCACCCATTTTCAAGAATAGGTTTTATTTAAGTGAATCCATTCACCCATTTTCAAGAATATGTTTTATTTAAGTGAATCCTATGGGCCAAATACCATATTTATAAAATAGGTATGGTAAATTAATAAAAATATAAATAAATGAGAGGTATGGTAAATAAATAAAACATTTTTTATATTTACTCCATAAGTCACCTTATATACATGTAACGGTGTAAACAAATAAAAATATAAGTAAAGTGGAGGTATGGTAAATAAATAAAACGTCTTTTTATACTTACTCAAACGGTATGGTAAATAAATAAAAATATAAATAAACTAGACGTATCGTAAATAAATAAAACCTCTTTTTATATTTAGTCCATAACCCTCGTTCTATTTATGAAGGTTCAAGAAAGAGGTTTTATTTAAGTAAACATTTTTTTATATTTACTCCATAAGTCACCTTATATTTACGAACACTAAAAAAATGGGTTATATTTAGGTGAAACCTATGGCCAAAATACTATGGGACAAATACCATGGACTAGATTGTTATTAATACCATGCAAAAAACCATTATTAACCCTAATATTAGAATTAATAAAAATAAAAATGGCACATGGTATTGACCCATGGTATTCACCAAAATGGCACATGGTATTGACCCATGGTATTCACCTGGAATGTAGCCTATTTAAATGGGGGAATTAAACCAGCATGTAGCCTATGCTAAGATTCACTAGGACTTTACAAAGTTTTATTATTTAGTGAAAGACTCGCCAAGATCTTACAAGATTTTATAATTGAGTAAAATATTCGCCATGCCTGGTGAGAGATTCGCCAAAAAATTATATATACATATTATATTATTGATAAAATCGCCTTGCATTTTTCCTATATACCATGGAGATTCGCCCATTTATTATATTTATAAATTTAGGGGGGGTTGTTAAAATTTTCCCTGATGCCAACGACATATCATGAACAAGAAACCACATGCATATGCCATGCATGCCAAAAATAGTAAGGAAATCATACATGCAACTCGATACCTGTAAGAAAAACATGTTGTAGTTGTTGATCCTGGTGTCCTCTTATGCTTTCCTGCTCTTCATTTTCCTTCTTGCTCCAAATCCAAAGTATGCCACACTCCTCCAAGAGTGCTCCAAGAAAAATCTAAGTATCCAAGAGTATGAGAGAGATAAAAGAGAATGAGAGATCCAAAAGTGAACTGATAAAAGTCTGTGAGTTGATCCTCATAAGCCTTTTTATTAATGAGACCTTTCTTTTCTTCATTTTCCATTATTTTCCTTAATTTTCCTCCTAACATGCAACCTGTGACCTTTCACCTTCCTTTTCTCCTATTTTCCATTATTTTCATAAATAAATGCTAATAAATGCCACTTTTTGTTTCCAAAGCCTTAGCCATTTCATTTGCCAATTTTCATAGCCATTATAAACCAAGTGAACACCCACACTAGGATGTTTTTCCCAACATTTAGCTTGGAATACGTGTCCTGTGACCGTGGTTATTTTTTTTCCTTTATTAACTTTTATTACATGGATTTTTTACTAGGGTTGTTACAATATCCATGCAAAATAGGAAAAAGGTAAGATCCACCATCTTAATCATACTCTTCCCATTACATCCAGATTATTGGATGAAGGTCTGAAATATCTAGAATTTTTCCTCAAACCCAACAAGGAGGACTAGTCATGGTTCATTATACAGGTTGAGAAATGACTGAAGAGTTGGTCATTTAGATGGTTGCCATGAGCAGGTTGTCTTGTGCTGATCAAATAAATTTTAAAAGCTATCCCTGTTTGTTGGATGTCCATTGCATGGATTCCAAAAGCTATCTTGGAAAAAAATTGAAGAATATGTTTTACCTTTGTTTGGTTACGGAAGCTAGAATCGGGAGTCCTCCCTTGGGTGAGATGGACTAAAGTAGCCACACAAAATATTTTGGCAGGTTGGGGCTTCAAGAATATTTTCTCATTTTCCAAATCCTTGGCTACAAAGTGTGGGTGGCAACATATCTCTACTCAAAGCTTATGGTCCACAATTGTTACTAAAAAATTTACAGCCACAAGCTCGCTAGAAGATTAGATTAGAAGAGTGGACAAACCATGAGAAAATATCTCAATGATCTAGATGGTAGTTCTTAACTCTTTTCATCTTATTGGTAGTGTACTATCTTGAATATAGGGCAAGGGGACTGGGTTACATTAGATCTCGATCCCTAGCTAGGAAACAAAAAGGTTCACATTGCCCCCCCGACCCCTTTAATTTATCTCCTGTGAGACATAGGCTTATCAAACCTTTCCCACATAGATAACTTGGCTATTAATTTGATTTCGAATCAAGGCTACCTTATTGTTGATGATTTAGGCCTTAAGAGGGATTTCAAGGAGGCATGGAATAGATTTTTGAATTCCTTATCAGCTGGTCACATCATACTGATAGAAAACGAAAATGAATTAGTCTAGAAACTTCTCATTTTTTTCTCTTATAACCATAAAATTGGTTACATATCTCTCATCACTTCCATAGAAGACACCAATATAAAGTGGTGGTGGAAGGTTCTATGGAAGGCTAAATATCTAGCCAAATCTAATCTCCTCATGCAATGTATGTTGGAAAACAAAGTTCCCACATGGGACATATTCTAGAAAAGATTCATGATTGGGTAGGGTTGGTTCTCCTTATGCGAAAATAATGAGGAAACTGCAATTCACATCTTTATGCATTGCCCCTTTTACCAGTAGGTTTGGTATGTTTGCAAATAGGTTTTGGGTCATTTGAGTTATGGGTAGTTGCAAATTTAGAAGGGGCTTGGAGGGTCTGGTTGTCCAATCCATCATGTCAATCTTTCAAACCTATACCCCTAACCATAAATTGGGGAGTTTGGCTAGCACATAACAAATCCATATTTCAAGAAAAAACCTTCTACTCTTGAGCACATTGCTGCAAAATTTTCTTGCCATCATGGCTCATTTCCCTTAGGAAAAATGGATAACCCCTCCTAGAGAAATCATTGCAAAGAACCTCGATCATTCTAAACCTTGGGAATTTTTTGATGGAGGATCTAACAACTTCGGGTAGTATTGTGGTGGGGGCTTCATTCTTCATCTCTTAGACTCACCTTCCTTACAAGTCAAAATGGGTTTTTGCAATGGGTCCAACAACATGGTTGAAATTATAGCGTGTAAAAACCTGTTTCATTTCACCTTATGAAAAGATTTGCTATCAAATCCAAGTATATGGTGACTCCATGCTTATCATCAAATGACTTAATAACACTCCAATGTGCAGAAACATTTTACTTTTACCTATTGTGGAGGAGGAAATCAAGCTCAAAAATTCTTTTAATTTCCTTTCATGCTCTCATATTTATAGGTAAAGGACCACAGAAGTAGGTTGTCTCTCTAAAGAAGGGTTGTTCATGGATGAAGGTCCATGGGAGATTCTAGAACTTTGTGATGGTACTACTAGCTACGCCTTCTATCACAGGCCACACATGGACCTACTCCCAAGGGTAGCAGGTATATAATTTCATGCTTAAAAACATTTTTGATCAATCGACAATTTTCATATACATTACTAGTCTTTTAGTCATGTTTTTCTTATACTCTACCTAGCTACCTGTGGTTGTCTCATATCTTTTGTATTTCTGGTCAAAACCTTTAAGGTTTCCAATGCTTGCTTATGCACATAAGGTCTGATCTAGATATGGGCCCAAAACAATCTATTCCTTTCTTGAATGCATAGGTAGTGCGCATTTGCCAAATGTCATTACATCATTTTCAATATGAATGCAATTATGGTCTCATCCCTTTGGAATTTTTTTATTAAAAATATTTAAAAAAGAATTGGGACCCCTGCCCAACCCTGGTGCACAAGGGTTGTTGACATGGTGGCGGTGCTAGGCAGGGGGCTGATACACATAACCGATCCCACCCACACAATTTCGTGTGGGCGAGGTCCATTTGAACGGGGTCAATTTCAGTTATTGACTCCCCGCTTGACCACAACACCAAAGCATCGCCACTAGGAGCATGAATTTTGTTTTTTTAATTTTTTTAATGTTTTCTTTATATAATTAATTTATGGTAAGTTTTTTTTAATCATTATTTTTTAAATTCATAATTTAATATATTTTTTTCTTTAGTTTTATTGATTTTTTAACTAATTAGTTTGTTTTTTAATTATTTTTTAAATTTTTACTTGTTAAATCTTTAATTTTTTAAATTATTGTTATTATTATTATTATGTTAAAATTTGTTTATTTTTTTTATTTTTTTTATTAATTTCATATTTTGTGTTTTATGGAGATATGTTTTTGTTTTTCATTCTTTTTATTTTTTTATTTTTTTAAATTTGTTTCAAGTATTTTTAAATTTTTTTTGCTTTTAAAAAAACAATATACTTGAAATTTTTCTTTTTCTTTATTTCTCTATGGTATTTTTAATTTTTATTTTAATTCATCCAGTGGCTTAACATTTAGGAATGCCTTAACAACACACTCGATCATCGTTTATCCAAGACCATGTGGATTTCTCTTTTATGGGTTTATTTGGGTTTATTTTTGGTTTTTTTAATAAAAAAATTTGTTTGATTCTTTTTTGGTTTTATGTCACTTTTTTTTTAACTATTTTTCAATTTACTTTTTATTATTATTTTTTAAAATTTCCTTTTATCTATTTGAATTTTAAATTTATTTTTTGTTTTGTATTGTTTTTTAAATTTTATTTATTTATTTTTAACTTCATTTTTTTTGCAAGGGCTATATCAATACTCAACTGACAACTTGACCCCACTATGTGTCGATTTGATAGTTGATTTTTAAGTTTTCATTACAATGGATCAAGTCCGCCCCCACTGTGAGTCAATTTGTTGGTCGATTTTTAAGTTTTCATTACTATAGGTTAAGTCTGCCACCGTTGCGTGTCAATTTGATGGTTGATTTTTAAGTTTTTGTTGCAATGTGTGAACTTTCCTTAGACTAAGATTTTAAAAGAGCTATACTTTAAGCATCTAAAAATATTTACTCTTGATATAATGACTCTTTGATTTAGGTATTTATTTTTAAGTTTTTTTTTAGTCATAATATTTGGTCTTGAAATATGTTGAAAATTTTACGATTTTTTATAGTCATGATATTTGGTTTTAATTCCATGGCTGAAAAATGTCAAAATTTTAAGGCTTTTTGAGTCGCGATATTTTATCTTTAATGCCATGTTTGAAAAATGTCAAAATTTTAAGGTTTTACATAATCATGTAATTTTTTTTTTTGTAAGCTTCACAGGACTACATCTTCATCATGTCCAATATATCACCTCAATCGGGGCGAGGAATTGAACTAGTGACTTCACATCAAGGAGTTCCTTAACAAAACTCTCGATCACCATCTATCCAAGACAGCATGGGCAAGAATCATGATATTTAACTTTAACACCATGGTTGAAAATTGTTGGATTTTTTTCTGTTTTTTTAGTCATGATATTTTATCTTTAACGTTGTCGTCAAAAACTATTTAAATTTTAAATTTTTTCAGTGTCATGATATTTTGTTTTTAATGTCATTGCTAAAAAATGTTTGAATTTTAACAACAACAAAAAAAAATTAATGTCATTGTTAAAAAGTAAAAATAAACACTTTGAGGGAGAAGAGAGATGAGCAGATGCTAGGGTTTCTGCAACTCGTTGATCGATGGTGAATTCTAGTGATTCATAGAAGAAATTTGTTTCTATTGAAAGAATGGTAGCTCAAGCCTTAGTTTTGTATAGTGCCATGTTGATATCTGAATTTGTTCTTTTGGTTGTTCAAGAAGCTCCTGCCCTTAATGTTCCTTTGAAAGAGGATGGTTTTTTTTCACATTAGGGTTTTCTACAGATTTAATGGGTTTTGGCCACGATTCACTGATCTCCACAAATGGATTTCTGATACGTGGAAATCTCTTTTGACTCATGATCTGAATATTTACCCCTTGGATCAAGGTTTTTTTCTTGTGGTTTTTTATAATATTGAGGATAAGCAAAATATTTGTGTATTTGGGCTCTAGTTTGGGGAAGTGTTGTCCTTTTCATGCAACATTGGTTTCCCACCTTTAATTCGGTTATGGCATCAATATCCATGACTCCTGTTTGGGTAGGGCTCTTGAACCTTCCCTTGCATCTTTGGAACCTCCCTACGCTATCTTCCATTTGTAATGAATTGGGGAAGTTTTATTTCTGCAACCTAGAACCTGAATTTTTTTTATAAAACCCCTTATCCTCAAATATGTATTGAGATGTATTTCAACAAGGGTTTTCCTATTGATATTAATCTTACTACTCACAACTATGTGTGGATACAAAATATCAAAATATGAAAATGTTTCATTTGTATGTCGAGAATGTTATGAAATAGGGCATGTAATAAAAAATTGCCCAAAGCGTTTACATAATAACAAAGTCCGAAAAAATAGCCAAAGGCCCAAATAGTGGGAAGGAGCTTACATTGAAATTATACAATATACAAAGAAGAGACTCATGGTTAGAAAGAACAAGAGGAAAATTAGGAAGAATCTTTTGTCAAAGATGATTCATCAAAGGAAAAAAACAGTTAGGAAGAAGTGTATGACGACACTCTGGATTTGGCAACAGTGGAAACGCAACATACTCCAGTGAAAGTTGGATCCCCCTATGAATCTTCTAGGGAAAAGGATAGAAAATGAAATTCTTGGGTAGATCAGGTAGATAAGGAAGAAATTGAAGACAACAATACTCACTCATTGAAGGGTGATCCATTAGACACAACAAAAAATGAGGCTTGGATTCAAGTGGGGAAGAAGGGAAAAAATATTTCGCCAAGGAAAACCAGAAGCCAGTCAAAATTAAATAAAAAAGTAATGAAAAATGGAATGTAAATGTATTTGGATCTTAAGATTATTTAAAAAAAAAAAATTAGCTGGAACAAGACTGAAATTTTTGTATCATGGGGTAATCACTTGAGGGATTGGATTGAGCCTCCATGCTCAATCTCAAACCTGCAAGGAATATTGGTAATTTTGAAGAAATGTAATGGTTTTGGGTTGGATCTTAGATTTCATTTTGAATAAAAAATATCATATGCATTTCTTTGAAAAAAATGCCATTGTTAAAAAAAAAAAAAGGAATTTTAACCCCAAAAAAGTGTTGATACAATATCAACACTTTTTGTTTCGAGGTGTTTTTTCATGTTTCTTGCACACAAATTTTCTTTTTTTAATGTCATCGCTATTTTTATTTTTGGAATTTTAACTTGAGAAAAAGAAAAAGAAAAAGAGAATGTTGACGCATCATCATCACTTTTTGTTTTCACAAAAATAAGGGTCTTTTGGGGTAGAGTTCTCATTTTGAGGTTACAGTTTTCATTAAGTTGGTGACTTTGTTTCTCCTATAGGTTGGGCCTACAAGTAGCATAGGGGATGGGTTTCTCCTATAGGTTGGTGCCTTTGAAGTAGCGGACGAGATTGGTTTATCTTGTAGGTTATTTCCTGTGAAGAAACATAAAGGATTGTGTCTCTTTTAAGTTGGTGCCTATGTAGAAACAACTGGGATTGGTGCAGTTTCATGTAGGTTGGTGCCTATGAAGTAGCAAAGGGGATTGGTGTCTCTTGTAGGTTGGTGATTATGAAGCAGCAGAGAGAATTAGTGTCTCTTGTAGGTTGGTGCTTATGAATCGACAGAGAAAATTAGTGTCTCTTATACGTTGGTGCCTATGAAGTAACAAAGGGGATTGGTTTCTCCTGTAGGTTGGTTCCTAAAAAGTAGTGGGGATTGGTGCCTCCAGCAGACTGGTTCCTGTAAAGAAAAGGGTATTGGTGTCTCCTATAGGTTGGAGCCTACAAATTTATGTAACAGTAGGTTAGAGCTGACAAGATATTTTATATAAATAATTTTTTAGTTTTTTCCCTGTTGTAGTGGCTACAACCACCCTCCAAATTTTTTCCTATGATTTGATTTTGGAGCCTTCCTTCCTATCCACATGAGCTTATTTCGCACTAATTCAGGTATTCATGTTTTGATTGAGACTTATATTTTTCATTAGTGCTTGCTTTTTCTTGTTTCCATACTTCGTTGATCTTTCTAACTCACAAGCTGATCTCATGACTTGGTCTAACAGTAGTTTTGGGTTGCCTCCAAAAACTACGTAATCCTTGAGGGCACACAACCTTGATGACGAGAATTGTGCAGCTCAGACTGGCAGTCAACCTTGAGGTTATAAATTGTGCATTCATGGAAGGCAACCCAACACTAAGCCCAAAAACTACTCAAACCCTCACTGATCTCAAAAAATGAGCAGTGCACTAAGCCAAAAAATTGCCTAGTTCCCCATAATTGCGCAATCTTTCCTAACAGTGTGCATGGAAAGTTTCCCCTGAAAAGTAAGAAAACTAAAGGGAAAAAATAATCCCTAAAAAATTAGGGATCCACTATTAGTTTCTCGAAGGTGGCACATTGTTATTTTTAGAAATTTCTACCAAGTGTCGCTTTTCTTTGATTTTAGGCATGCGCATCATAAACTCTCATTTGCTCAAATATAGTCAATCGATGCCTCTAGAGCTCATTTTCACATTCGATCTTGGAGCTATAGCATTCCCGAGGAGATCAAGGAATCTTCAGTGTGGTTAAACATATATGGAATTGGTACATCACGTTTAAGTGATCTACAAATGAAAATGGCCAAGAGAGTCCAAATGAGGACCCACACTCAGAACTCAGTAGTGAAATGGAAGGCTATGAAAAAATATTCTTGTCTCAACGTTGTAGGAAGAAGCAGGAAGCAACCAACACCATTGGATAAACTAAGATTCTCCACAACATCAAAGGGCTAAATTTAGGCACACATAAGGGCATGTACAAGAAAGTTCAATTCATATCCCTAAGAAACTCATTTAATATATATGTACTCATTGCAAGAGAATTTAAGGAGCTCTTCAACTTCTACTCAGACATGAACTTATTGTGAATGAGGATGATCAAGAAGTTGGGCGACCTCTGTATTGAGTCTTCAACTTATCTAATCAGTCATGAACTTATCGTTAATGAGGATGACAAAGAAGTTGGGAGACCTCTATATTGAAATGGGAAATATGTGTGTCATTATGCCATTGTTGCTTTGAAAGAATTAAATTTCCTACAATACTCGTAGATGAGTTATCAAGTGGAGTAACAACAATTCCATAGTTTCTTTTGAGAAATATGAAAATATATAAAATGTTTGAAGTAAAATTCAATATCATTTTTTTGTTAGTTCACCTTGAACAGATAAAAACGTAATATTTTGAAAGAAAAAAAATGGAGCAAGCCTCTACATCAATAAGAGTTTTGAGCCAATTAAATCAAAGTGGCCCCACTAGCAATTCAATGTTTAATTTTCCCAAAACATCTCAATTAATTTACTGAGTTAGTCTATTTAACAACCAATTACATGATCGTGGCACTTATTAAATTGTTTGGGTTGTTGAATTACATGCTACAACAATAATCTTATTTTAATATCATTATAAATTTGTGTTTAGAGCTCAACTGGATTTTACTTATGATGTTGTAATCTATTAATAATATTGTTAGGTATCAACATTTTGAATTTGTACACCATTTCCACAACTTGATTTATCATTCTAGTATATTTCCTTGAATACCCAATATATCTATTATTGAGCATTTTGTTGTGACTTTTAACTATCTTGAATGGATAAAACAAGCAATAGGTATGATCACTAAATATAATGTTATTGTTTCTTTCATCGATTACACACAATGTATTAGTATAAGAATGGGTATGAGTTCATATGTGTAGAATATCATTTATTTTGGATTTGATATTAGTTTACATTGCATAGTTTAAATGTTGTATAAGAATACAATAGCATGGCATAGTTAATAATCTATTGGAGCATATGCACATGTGTAAATTAGGTGATTTGTGATGAGTTTGAACTTAAATGTATGGCATTTGATGGTGATTTTATATTACAGAGAGTCAATTACATCATTAGAATTTGAAAAAATAATGGTTTGAGTGTTATAAATGCATCACAGGGAGACTTTTTCATTTTGATATAATAAAGGATTGTTTATTTACTTATTTTAAATTAACATAGATTTTATGCTTATTGGAAAGATGAAATTGTATACGTACAGAGTATTGATTTTGTTTATGAAAAATATGCAATTTTTGTTTTTAAGAAATATCATTTTTCTATATTTTTCCTTTGACTTAATTTATTAGGTTAAACAAAAAAATTAGAATTGATATAATTATGAAAAAATTAGATAAATAAATTTATATATAAGAAATATTATTAGATTTGTTATATTTCATATTTTTACCTAAAATATAAAATACCCATATCTCAACTCTGAAATAGAGAGTTAATATTAAAAATAACAAATATTTATAATCAATGGTTTATGAGTAATAGATATTGCACCCCTTCAATATAAATTCGAAATGCAAAGAAGTTAATATTGAAAATGGAACTGATTAGATATATTGCTCTGTATTTGTAGATTATTACCTTGAAGCACACAAGAATAAACCTAATTCAATATAACCATCAATGTCTTTAAATTTTTCAATCATGATTCATATCGAATATAAATTGTGCTCCACTTAAATACAACACAACAAGTCAAAGAGATCATTATACGGTTAGAATATTTAATTTCACGAGTATTAATTATATCAAATTCAAATTTGCATGAATGTTAAATGTTATGCTTTAACATGATGCCGTCTAATGATTCATATTATTACATCTAACATATGTAATTCGTATCACACCAAAACATGCACATTGTTTAAACATGATACTATAACTCGATGGGTTCCAGTGATAACCATCGACTAGATCTCATAGCAAATAACTCCTATTTGGGAGGTATTTGCATACATAATAACAATCCTAGCTACCCAATATGATCTAAAGGTCCATATTTATTGAGATTAACAGTCATAGCTCATACCGATAACTTCTCTCTATGTTAATCATGCCATGCATTAGCTACTAACTATTAATGTATCACAATCACAATTAGACTTTGATGCGGGTGTTAAAAGGCATACACATTCCAAATGCCAACAAGCTTAAAATAAAACTTATATCATTGACATGTATTTAAACTTTATCAATATACGTTGGTTCATCATTTAATTCTAAAAACACTGATATTTTTTTGCAAAAGGCGTTTTCTTTAATGATAAAGTTTAAACCTTAACCTCAAAATTAGTATTAATTAAACTCAATGAACATTAATTTGTGTCAGAGAACTTTTGTTGTGTTTGTACAACACTTTGAAAAAAATGTTGTGGTGGGATGGGAAAATATGTTTGTAAAATAATGAGAAAAATAACTTTTTCAAGCCTTTTCACTAAACTAAGTTGGCACTTGCCACCATGGTTGATGATCTTTGTGCCCCATGACAGGGACATGTGGATATCTAAAAACATGATTTTCAATATCGATTTGTTTGCAGATGAGTGACATCTCGAAGGTTTGTGGAGGGACACGTGGCGTACGGTAGGCACGTAATTCCAACGCAAAGTCTCGAGGCCATCCCATCACGAGACTCATTCTGAAGTGAGATTCCACATTGTATCATTTATAATTAAGCAGGGTCAATAGGAGTCACGGGACAATAATATTCATGTCACATAACGGGGAAATTCATGTCCTATTGTGCCGTCATGTGTAAATTCAATGCCTTGATGATACGGGCATGGGGCATGGCTAACAGGAAGCAGGAGACAGGAATATTGATGCCATTCAACAGAGATTTTAATGTTCTCAGTTGCAAATATATTTCGAACATACAATAGTAAAAGTGGTGGAATAGTGGTGGAATAGTTTGTAGACGTTAAGAAATGAGATATCTTCCAGTCATGACAAGGAGATGAAACATTTCAAAGATGAGTTATTCACAACTATAAATGATTAGGGATGGTGTGTTGAACCATCATCTACCTATCTACATTAAAACACAAGTGTGTTTTTTATGTACTTGAATCTCTCTCTAAAGAAAATTACATATAGAAAAAAACAATATTTATCAAAAAAAATATCGCAACTTAGCTAGAAGCACAAATACTAAATTGTTAAAATATAAGTCCAAGTCTATGGGTTAATAAGTTTCCACATATCCTAATCATCTATAAACATGTTTCATTTGTTACAATTCAGTTAATTTGTTTGTTTAAGTTATTCCAACTTACAAAAAAAACATCACAAACCTATTTGTTAGAAAATATTGCAAATTTTACATGTCAATTTTCGAATAGAGGTACAATGAAAAATAAACTTAATTAAGAGTATAGATAGTATGTGTAAATAACATAATACAAAATATGGAAATTAAATAACAACATCATTGGTGTATGTATTTGTACAATGTTAATAACTGATGAAAGACGAAGTAAATACACAATGATGATTAGTGTGACGATAAAATATGAAGTCTTAAATACATATTTACGAGTATTGCTTGAGAATATGAACAAAAAACAAGTGTTATTCTATGTACACAATCACGTTCTAACGATTTACTGTAAATGTTCCAAAGATATGGAAACTGGCCAACAAATCAATGATGGATTATTTGTTCACACAATATTGCTGATAGGAAATTTTTGTAAAGCAGGTGACATTTTTTCCAATTCCATATTTCTAAGGATAAAATTTCTTATACTCTTGTTTTTTGCTCGTGCCATACATTTCAAGCAATGGAAGTACACAAATGGACATTTTTTCTTGTAATTGGGAAAGCAAACTATAATTGCATTTATTGTTTTGGGAATGCGATTTGATTAATGCATTTTTCACATGTAGCATCAAAGGGATTTTTATATGCACTTGTTGTTGTTAACATTCCTATAGGAACTTTCACTATTTATGGAATTTCCCATCTCCTTAATGGTAACACTTTTCAATTTCAAGGTATTTTTTCATGTTTTTTGCAACAACAAAAAAGAGTTTTAATGCCATTGTTAAAAAATAAAAATAAGCACTTAGAGGGAGAATAGAGATGAGCAGATTCTAGGGTTTATGCAACTCGTTGATTGATGGTGAATTCTAGTGATTCATAGAAGAAATTTCTTTCTATTGAAAGAATGGTAGCTCAAGCCATAGTTTCGTATAGTGCCATGTTGATATTCAGATTTGTTCTTGTTGTTCAAGAAGCTCCAACCCTTAATGTTCCTTTGAAAGAGGATGATTTCAGGTGTGATTTTTTTTCACATCAGGGTTTTCTACAGATTTAATGGATTTTGACTAGGATTGCCTGAGGTCCACAGACGGATTTCTTATACATGGAAATCCCTTTAACTCATGATTTGAATATTTACCCCTTGGATCAAGGTTTTTTCTTGTGGTTTTTGATAATATTGAGGATACGCAGAATATTTCTGAATATGGGCCCTGGTTTTGGGGAAGTGTTGGCCTTTTCATGTAGCATTGGTTTCCCACCTTTAATTTGGTTATGGCATCAATATCCATGCCTCTTGTTTGGGTAAGGCTCTTGAACCCTCCCCTACATATTTGGAGCCTCCCTACGCTATCTTCCATTTGTAATGCATTGGGGAAATTTTATTTCCGTAACCTAGAATCTGAATTTTTTTATAAAACCACTTATCCTCAAATATGTGTTGAGATGGATTTCAACAAGGGTTTTCCTATTGAGATTAATCTTATTACTCCAAACTAAGTGTGGATACAAAATATCGACTATGAAAATGTTTCATTCTATGTCGAGCATGTTGTGAAATAGGTTATGCAATAAAAAAAAATTCCAAAGCGTTTGCATAATAACAGAGTCCAAAAAAATAACCAAAGGACCAAATAGTGGGAAGGAGCTCAGCTTAAACATTATACAATATACAAAGAAGAGATTCACGGTTAGAAAGAAGAAGAGGAAAAATAGGAATAAGTTTTTGTCAAACATGATTCATCGAAGGAAAAAAAAAACAGTTAGGAAGAAGTGTATGAGGATGCTATGGATTTGGAAACAGTGGAAGCACAACATACTCTAGTGAAAGTTGGATCCCTGTATGAATATTCAAGGGAAAAGGATAGAAAATGAAATTCTTGGGTGGATCGGGTAGATAAGGAAGAAATTGAAGAAAACAATGCTCTCCCATTGAAGGGTGACCCATCAGACACAACAGAAAATGACGGTTGGATTCAAGTGGGGAGGAAGGGAAAAAATATTTTGCCAAGGAAAACCAGAAGCCATTCAAAATTAAATTAAAAAGTAATGAAAAATGGAATGTAAATGTATTTGGATCTTAGGAGTATTTTATATTTTTTTTAGCTGGAGCAAGACTGAAATTTTTGTATCATGGGATAATCACTTGAGAGATTGGATTGGGCCTTCATGCTCAATCTCAAACCTGCAAGGAATATTGGTAATTTTGAAGAAATGTAATGGTTTGGGCTAGAACCTAGATTTCATTTTGAACAAAAAATCTCATATACATTTCTTTGAAAAAAAATCCATTGTTAAAAAAAAAAAATGAAATTTTAACCCAAAAGAAGTGTTGATACAACATCAACACTTTTTGTTTCGAGGTGCTTGCTCATGTTTCTTGCACACAATTTTTTTTAATGCCATCACTAATTGTTTTTTGGAATTTTAACCTGAGAAAAAAAAATAGTAGATGCATCATCATCACTTTTTGTTTTTGCAAAAATATGGGTTTTTTGGGGTAGAGTTCTCATTTTGAGGTTACAGTTTTCGTTAAGTTGGTAACTTTGTTTCTCTTATAGGTTGGGCCTATGAAGTGGCAGAGGGGATTGGTTTATCCTGTAGGTTATTTCCTACGAAGAAACATAAAGGATTGGTGTCTCTTGTAGGTTGGTTCCTATGAAGAAAAAACTGGGATTGGTACAGTTTCATGTAGGTTGGTGCCTATGAAGCAACAGAGGGGATTGGTGTCTCTCGTAGGTTGGTGCTTATGAAACAACAAAGATAATTAGTGTCTCTTGTAGGTTGGTTCTTATGAATCAACAAAGAAAATTAGTGTCTCTTGTAGGTTGGTTCCTATGAAGTAGCAAATTGGATTGGTGTCTCTTGTAGGTTGGTTCATAAAAAGTAGTGGGGATTGGTGTCTACAATAGATTGGTTCTTGAAAAGAAGAGGGGACTGGTGTCTCCTATAGGTTGGAGCATAGAAATTTATGTAACAATAGGTTGGATCCTACAAGATATTTTATATAAATATTTTTTTTGTTTTCTCCCTGTTGTAGTAGCTATAACCACCCTCCAAAATTTTTCCTATGCTTTAATTTTTGGAGCCTTCCTTCCTATCCATAGAATCTTATCTTGCACTAATTCAGGTATTCATGTTTTGATTGAGACTTATATTTTTCATTAGTGCTTATGTTTGCTTTTGTCCACACTTAGCTGATCTTTCTAACTTACAAGATGATCTCCCGACTTGGTCTCATAGCAGTTTTGGGCTCGCCTCCAAAAACTGCCCAATCCTTGAGGGCGTGCAACCTTGATGATGGGAATTGCGTAGTTCAGACTGGAAGTCAACCTTGAGCTCAGAAAATGTGCAATAATGGAAGGAAGTCCAACACTGAGCCCAGAAACTACACAATCCCTCATTGAGCTCAGAAACTGCATAGTGCACTGAGCCGGAAAGTTACCCAGTTCCCTAGAATTGTGTAATCTTTCCTGACAGCTTGCATGGAAAATTTCCCCGGAAAAGTAAGAAAACTAAAGTGAAAAAATGATCCCTAAGAAAGTAGGGATCCATTATTAGTTTCTCGAAGGTGGCACATTGTTATTTTCAGAAGTTTTTGCCAAGTGTCACTTTTCCTTGATTTTAGGCATGCACGTCATGAACCCTCATTTGCTCAAATCTAGGCAATCGTAGGCCTCTACAGCTCATTTTCACATTCGATCTTGGATCTCTAGCATTCCTGAGGAGATCAAGGAACCTTTGGTGTGGTTAAGCATATATGAAATTAGTACATCATGTTTAAATGTTCTACAAATGAAAATGTTCAAGAGAGTCCAAATGAGGACCCAAACTCAGAACTCAATAGTGAAATGAAAGGCTACGATAAAATATTCTTGTCTTAACATTGTAGGAAGAAGCAGGAGTCAACCAACACGATCAGATAAATTAATATTATCCACAACATCAAAGGGCTAAAGTTAGGCACACAAAAGGGCATGTAAGAGAAAGTTCAATTCATATCCCTAAGAAACTCATTTAATATATATGTACTCATTGAAGAGCATTTAAGGAGCTCTTCATCTTATCTACTCAGTCATGAACTTATCATGAATGAGGATGATGAAGAAGTTGGGAGACCTCTGTATTGAAATGGGAAATATGTCTATCACTATGCCATTGTTTCTTTGAAAGAATTAAATTGCCTACAATACTCGTAGATGAGTTATCAAGTGGAGTAACAACAATTCCAGAGTTTCTTTTGAGAAATATGTAAATATATAAATGTTTGAAGTAAAATTCAATATCAGTTTTTTGTTAGTTCACCTCGAACAGATAATAATGTAATATTTTAACAAAAAATGGGAGCAAGCCTCTACATGAACAGGAGTTTTGAGCCAGGTAAATCAAAGTGACCCCCAATAGCAATTCAATGTTAAATTGTCCCAAAACAACTTAATTAATTTACTGAATTAGTCTATTTAAGAACCAATTACATCATCGTTTGGCACTTATTAAATTGTTTAGGTTGTTGAATTAGATGCTACAACAATAATCTTCTTTTAATGTCATTATAATTTTTTGTTTAGAGTTCAACTGGATTTTACTTATAATGTTGTAATCTATTAAAAATATTGTTAGATATCAACATTTTGAATTTTTACATCATTTCCACAACATGATTTATCATTCTAGTATATTTCCTTGAATGCCCGATATATCTATTATTGAGCATTTTGTTGTGACTTCTCTCTTGAATGGATAAAACAAACGGTAGGTGTGATCCCTAAATATAACGTTATTGTTATTTTCATCGATTACACACAATGTATTAGTAGAAGAATGGGTATGCGTGCAATGGAGACACATCAGATATGTAGAATATCATTAATTTTGGATTTGATATTAGTTTACATTGTAGTGTTTAAATGTTGTATAAGAATATAATAGCATGGCATAGTTAATAACCTATTGGAGCATATGCACATGTATGCACATGTGTACATTAGGTGATTTGTAATGTGTTTGAACTTAAATGTATGGCATTTGATGGTGATTTTATATTACAGAGAGTCAATTACATCATTAGAAGTTGAACAAATAATGGTTTAAGGGTTATGAATACATGTAAACTTTTTCATTTTGATATAATAAAGGTTTGTATATTTACTTATTTTAAATTAACATAGATTTTATGCTTATTGGAAAGATGAAATTGTAGACGTGTAGAGTATTGATTTTGTGTATTAAAAATATGCAATTTTTTTTTAAGAAATATCATTTTTTTATATTTCTTGTGACTTAAATTATTATCTTAAACAAAAAAATCAAAATTTATATAATTATAAAAAAATTAGATAAATAAAATTTATATATAAGAAATATTATTAGATTTGTTATATTTCATATTTTTACCTAAAATATAAAATACCCATATCTCAACTAAGAGAGTTAACATTAAAAACAACAAATATTTATAATCAATGGTTTATGAGTAATAGATATTGTACTCCTTCAATATAAACTAGAAATGCAAAGTAGTTAATATTGAAAATGGAACTAATTAGATATATTGATCTGTATTTGTAGATTATTACCTTGAAGCACACAAGCATAAACGCAATTCAATCTAAACATCAATGCCTTTAAATCTGTCAATCATGATTCATATCAAATAGAACATGTGCTCCAGTTAAATACAACACAAGAAGTCGAAGAGATCATTATGCGATTGGGAATATTTAATTTCACAGGTATTAATCATATCAAATTCAAATTTTCATGAATGTTAAATTTTGTGCTTCAACATGATGTCATCTAATGACTCATATTATTACATCTAACATATGTTATTTGTATGACACCAAAACATGCACATTGTTTAAACATGATACTATAACCCGATGGGTTCCAACGATGACCATCGACTAGATCTCACAGCTAATAACTCCTATCTGGGAGGAATTTGCACACATATTAACAATCCTAGCTACCCAATATGATTTAAAGGTCCATATTTAATGGGATTAACGGTCATAGATCATACCGATAACTTCATGCCATGTATTAGCTACTAAGTACTAATGTATCACAATCATAATTAGACTTTTGTGCAGGTGATAAAAGGCATGCACCTTCCAAATTCCAACAAGCTCAAAAGAAAACTTATATCATTGACATGTATTTAAACTTTATTAATATACGTTGGTTCATCAATTAATTCTGAAAAGACTGATATTTTTTACAAAGGCACTTCCTTTAATGGTAAAGTTTAAACCTTAATCTCAAAATTAGTATTAATTAAACTCAATTAACATTAATTTGTGTCACAAAACTTTTGTTGTGTTTGCGCAACGCTTTGAAAAAAAAATTGTGCGAGGATGGGAAAATATGTTTGTAAAATAACAAGAAAATTAACATTTTCAATCCTTTTCACTAAACTAAGTTGGCACTTTCCACCATGGTTGATGATGTTTGTGCCCCATGACAGGGACACATGGAAATCTAAAAACATGATTTGCAATATTGATATTTTTTTAAATGAGTGACATATGGAAGGTTTGTGGAGGGACATGTGGCATACGGTAGCCATGTAGTTCCAATGCAGAGTCTCGAGGCCACTCCATCATGAGACTCATTCTGCAGTGCAATTCCACAGCGTATCATTTAGAATTAAGCAGGGTCGATAGGAGTCATAGGACAATAATATTCATGTCACATAACAGGGAAATTCATGTCATATTGTGGCATCATGTGTAAATTCAATGCCTTGACGATAGGGCATGGGGCATGATCTAAAGGTCCATATTTAATGATATTAATGGTCATAGCTCATACTGATAATTTTTCTCTATGTTAATCATGTCATGTATTAGCTACTAACTACTAATGTATCACAATCACAATTAGACTTTGGTGTGGGTGTTAAAAGGCATGCTCCTTCCAAATTCCAACAAGCTCAAAATAAAACTTGTATCATTGACATGTATTTAAACTTTATCAATATACGTTGGTTCATCATTTAATTCTAAAAATACTGATATTTTTTTGCAAAGGCGCTTCCTTTAATGATAAAGTTAAACCTTAATCTCAAAATTAGTATTAATTAAACCCAATTAACATTAATTTGTGTCGCAAAACTTTTATTGTGTTTGCGCAACGCTTTGAAAAAAATGTTGTGATGGGATGGGAAAATATGTTTGTAAAATAATGATAGAATTAACATTTTCAACCCTTTTCACTAAACTAAGTTGGCACTTGCCACCATGGTTGATGATGTTTGTGCCCCATGACAGGGACACATGGAAATCTAAAAACATGATTTGCAATATTGATTTGTTTTAAAATGAGTGACATATGGAAGGTTTTTGGAGGGACACGTGGCATACGGTAGCCACGTAGTTCCAATGCAGAGTCTCAAGGCCACACCATCATGAGACTCATTTCGCAGTTCGATTCCACAGTGTATCATTTAGAATTAAGCTGGGTCAATAAGAGTCATGGGACAGTAATATTCATGTCACATAATAGGGAAATTCACATCCTATTGTGGCATCATGTGTAAATTCAATGTCTTGACGATACGGGCATGGGGCATGGCTAACAGGGAGTAGGAGACAGGAATATTGATGCCATTCAATGAATATTTTAATGTTCTCAGTTGCAAATAACTTTCGAACATATAATAGTAAAAGTGGTGGAATAGTTTGCAGAAGTTAGGAAACGAGGTATCTACTAGTTGTGACAAGGAGATGAAACATTTCAAAGATGAGTTATTCATAGCGATAAATGATTGGGGACGGTGTGTTGAGCCATAAACTACCTATCTACATTAAAAACCAAGTGTCTTTTTAATGTACTTGAATCTCTCTCAAAAGGAAATTACATATAGAAAAAAATCAATATTCATCCAAAAACTATATCACAACTTAGCTAGAAACACCAATACTAAATTGTTAAAATATAATTCCAAGTCCATGGATTAAGCAGTTTCCACATATCCTAATCATATATAAACATGTTTCCTATGTTACAATTTAGTTAAGTTGTTTGTTTAAGTTATTCTGACTTACGAAAAAACATCACAAACCTATTAGTTAAAAAATATTGCAAAATTTGCATGTCAAATTTCGAATAGCGGTACAATAAAAAACAAACGTATTTAAGAGTATAGAGAGTATGTGTACATAACATAATACAAAAGATGGAAGTTAAATAACAACGTCATTGGTGTATGTATTTGTACAATGTTAATAACTGATGAAAGACAAAGTAAATACACAATGATTATAGTGTGACAATACAATATGAATTCTTAAATACATATTTACCAGCATTTCTTGAGAATATAAATAATAATAAAAATTGTTATTCTATGTGAAAAATCATGTTCTAATGATTTACTGTAAATGTTCCAAAGATATGGAAACTAGACAACAAATCAATGATGGATGATTTGTCCACACAGTATTGTTGATAGGATATTTTTGTAAAGCAGGCAACTTTTTTTCCAATTCCATTTTTCTAAGGATACAATTTCAAATGCTCTTGTTTTTTTCTCGTGTCATACCTTTCAAGCGATGGAAGTACACAAATGGACAATTTTGCTTGTAATTGGGAAAGTAAACTATAATTTCATTTATTGTTTTAGGAATGTGATTGGATTATTGCATTTTTCACATGTAGTTTCAAAGGGATTTGTATATGCACTTGTTGTTGTCAACATTCCTATTGAACCTTTCACTATTTATAGAATTTCCCATCTCCTTAATGGTAATTTTGTTGTTTAAATAATTTTAAAAAACAAGGTAACTTGCTCCAACGATTGCAGACTTGTTGCAAATATAATGAATTAAATGGATTGAAAAAAGGGAATAATGTGAAAAAATATTATAATTATAGCCTAACAAAAGAAATATAAATAAAATTAATCTATTGCTATTACTATCTCACTAAGCTAATATATATTTATCCCGAGTATTATATATATTGTATGTGAAACAAAAAGGTCAACAACAAGGATGTGAGTCAAATTGATATATTTATTGACTTAAAGAAACCAACTGTAAATGAAACTATTTTTCACTTAAATAATTAAATAAGTTTGCTCATCCACAGTGTTCACACACATTCTTTCTTCAATGCCCCAATAACAATAAAAGTGATTAGTCAATAGTAGCTAATTTCAATTATGTGATACCAAACAAATAAAGGAGAATACTTTCAATCAAATAAAAAATGAGCAAGAAACTAAAGAAACAATAACATAATTACTTGAACTCCTTGAAACATGAAATCACAGTGGTCAAGAATTATATTAAGAAAATTTAAAATTTACAACATTACACAATCTACTTTATTAGAAAAATCAAAATAATTTCCCGAGTCTTTTTGTTATTTAAATAATATTACAAAACAAAGGATAAAACTAGATAGATGTCTTTAGGATTAATCAAATCCTGATAATGTGATTAATCCGAAAGACATCTATCTACATTATGGATCACAAAATTCTTAGTTCTAACAACGAATAAATCTTTCCTCCACATTTTTCTCACTAACAGCTTATAAAATAAAAATAGAAAAGAAAAAGTTTTATTTGATGTTTAAATATACCCAACCTTCAACTCGTTGAATTAATTCTCTAGGAAGTTTGATTGGATAACTAACATTGAGAATGAATTTCTAGAAGATATGTACGCTGCGAAGGAGAATGGAGTTGGAAATTAACCTGGAATTCATATACATGCTCTTGGATAACTAGAGCATGGTTTGACCAAATATTTCTAGATGGAATCCAGGTCAATTTTCTACCTCTATTCGATTTGGCATTGATGTTCTTATTGGTGTGATTGTGCCTTATTTCTCAATGTATTAGCTGCTAGTGCCTTGTCTTCTGAAGCATCTGACTCTAGCTCATTATCTTTGACAACCTACATTATAGGTTGTGTTAATGGAGCAAAATTTTGTTGTGCAATATTTACCTATTCATTAGAATTATGCAGGTGATCTTCCTAGGCTTTCAAGACTATTTTATTTTGCATCATATTGATTGTGGGTAGGATGGGGGTGGATCTTTTCTCTGTGTTTTTTCAGGAAATCAACTCATTTAGTTGCTTTTTTACTTCCTCGTACTATATTTCCTTAGTAATCATGTCATTGAACAATTCATATACCAGGTTTTGTTGGGCTTGAGATAGACTTAGATTGTTACAAAATTGTTCCCTATATGAAGGAACTATTGATTAACCTTAAGTGCTTCTTTTTAAAACTTTTCCAAGTCAACTAATTTGTTATATTTTTCTTGGATATTCAATTAAAGTTCAACCTATTGAACATCTTTCCACTAATTTGTAACATGAAATTCATGTTGTATTCTGTTGATTTCATCCATTAATTTACATTGTAACTCTTCTATTTTTTGGGTGTGTTGTTGTTGAGATTCAATTTCTTGTTTTATCAATTGTTTTTGCAATTTCTCTTCTTGTTGTGATAATTGTTGCTCCAATTGTAGGAATTTAGCATTTTTTTCCTCACAAAATTTCATCAATCTAGTGAAATGGAATACATTTGCATTTTCATAGGCTATAATGAGGTGAGCCAATTCTTGAATTGTTTTCTCTTCACGTAATTGAGAGCCATCCAAAACTCTTTGTGCAGGAGCCTCTATGTCTTATTCATTTTCATTTTCAGCTTTTCTTTTCTTTCTACTTCTTTTAATCACAACCTTCTTTTGAGGACTAATATAGAAATCCAATGGAGGAATATATTCCATCTCAATAGTGGAAAAAGAACTGACCATCATCTCTTCTTCTGAAATTCTACCAGGAAATGTACTAATGGGGTTTTTCATTATGAGCTCAAAAATAACTAAACAAGTATCAACATGGACACCAATAATATTGGAAGGAATATCTAATTGTTGTTGTGCATGTTGGACATGAGTAGAAAACTCAACTGGAGCTTTTAAAGCCTTTTGTTGTTCAAGAATACTTGTTGTGGACTTTAGGAACTCATATGATTGTTCATGTATTTTAATTGTGGATGTAGCCTTTTATAGTAATTCATTTTTTAAGAAATTCATCAACAACAATCACCATCACTTGCTCAATATCTATTGAATCCTCATTTGGGATAGCTATAGGGGATTAAGAAGTGTTGGGTTGTGTTATATTCTTTCCACGACTAGCCCACTTAGTTAACTGGGGGTTAGAAGGGGGGTGAAGCCCCCCCGTTTGTTGCATAACGGGGGGTCACAAGGGGTTTGAGGGGTGCAGCTAACCCCACTCTATGGGGTCCAGGGCAATGCCCCGTAAAATTTTGGTTTTGGACCCTATGTTAGGTTGGGCGGACCCACCTATGGTTTTGTGCATGATTTTCGCACATGTTTTTGGACGCGATGGTTTTCGGTCCATGGTTTTGGACGCGATGGTTTTCGGTCCATGGTATTGGATTCTTCGGCATGTATAAATATGTATTATAACATTGAAAGGAACATAATGAAAAATCAAGCTGGTAGTCCCGGTTTTGGGATCTAGGGGAAAATCTCTGTGTATATGTGTTTTATGTGCTATGCTCTCGCATTGTTTATTTTCTATGTTTCAGAATTCGTATGCAAGTAATTTTTTTACGGGGTTAAAATCTACATTTGGTATCAGAGTTGTTTTGGCTTCAAGGGGATGCCTTTGTTGCTGATGGGTTTCGTTCGGGCCTGTGGTAGACCCTGTTCAGTGGGAGATCTACGAGATCGATTCTGTTGGTGAAAGAAGATGGCAAGTAGTGGAAAGATAGAGATCAAGAAATTTAATGGTCAAAGTTTTGAGTTGTGGAAACTCAAGATGGAGGATCTATTGGTGGATAAAGATTAGTGGATCGTGGTAGATCTGGGTACTATACCAACGGGAGTGTCCAATGAAGAATGGAAGAAGTTGGATCAGAAGGCAAAGAGCACAATATGATTGTGTGTCTCAGATTCAGTATTGCTGAATGTATCAGGGGAAGCTACGGCGAAGGCTTTGTGGGACAAGTTAGGGACTTTGTACCAATCTAAGTCTCTGGTGAATAAATTGTTCCTGTGGAAAAAACTGTATGACCTGAGGATGAAAGAAGGAGACTTGGTGACAGAACATCTGAACGCATTTAATACTGTGGTAAGTCAGTTATTATCTGTTGATATTAAAATTTCAGATGAAGATAAGTGCATCAGTTTGTTTTGTTCTCTACCAAATTCATGGGATAGTCTGGTTATTGCAATAGGTAGTAATGCAACTACCTTGAAGTTTGATGAAATAGTCTCATCCTTGCTAACGGAGGAGATGAGATGGAAAAATACGGAGAGCCAGAATGGTGATGCCTTTTCTGTACGAGGACGGTCCCAAAACAGAAACAAAAATAAGTCATTGAGTGCGAGATCTAAATATAGAGGGAGATCTAAATCTCTAGGAAACCTATAAAGGTGGTGTGATGGAAATGCGGAAAGGAAGGGCACTACAAAAGGGACTGTAAAACACTAAAGCTCCTGATAAAGGAAAGGGATCTGTTGATGCTCCTTCTGTAGAGGTGAAAACCACCTCAGATGAAGGTGGGGATGTGTACTTGGCTTCTTCAAGTACACATGTAGATCACGAGGCATGGTTGATTGACTGAGGTGCATCCTTTCACTTCACTCCCCATAGAGAGTGGTTTTTGTAAGTATGAGAAATATGATGGTGGTGATGTCTTCTTGGGGGATGACAAGAAGGCTAGAATCATTGGTCGTGGAAAAGTAAAGTTAAAGTTTCAAGGTGGAAGGGTTATAACACTTTCGGGTGTTCGGCATATTCCTGCATTGGCCAAAAATTTGATTTCTATTAGCAAGATGGATGATGCAGGTGTAAAAACAGTGTTCGAGAAGGATACATGCAAGATGGTTCGGGGAGCACTGGTATTGATGTGGGGAGTTCGGATTGGAACTCTGTACAAGCTGCAAGGTAGCACTATTGTTGATGGGTGTAACAGTTTCATGGTTCCTGAAAGTGGAGCAGAAAATCTAGTGGTCTCTGGAGAGAAGACCATGTTGTGGCATTAAAGGCTTAGACATATTGGAGAGAAGGGCCTTCGAATACTTCATGGTAAAGGTATGGTAGAAGGTATGAGTAATAGCTCTCTGGATTTTGATTTCTATGAAAATTGTGTATACGGGAAGCAGAATCGGGTGAGTTTCCCCTCTGGTGGTAAGAGGGAGAAACATATATTAGAGCTTGTGCACAGTGATGTGTTTGGACCTATGAAGGTTCCATCACAGGGTAAGTCTGTGTACTATGTATCATTTATAGATGACTTCTCAAGGAATACATGGATATATTTCCTTAAGAAGAAATCTGAAGTCTTTGACAGGTTTAAAGAATTTAAGTCTCAGGTGGAAAACCAAACAGAGAAGAAGATAAAGGTGTTGAGGAAAGATAACGGTGGAGAGTTTTGCAGTAAGTAATTTGAAGAATACTGTAAGAAGTGTGGTATAGAACGGTAGAGGACTACTCCATATACACCTCAGCAAAATGGAGTTGTAGAAAGAATGAACAAGACATTGATGGAAAGGGCAAGAAGCATGCTCAGTGGTGCCAGGTTAGGACAGGAATTCTGGGCAGAGGTGGTGGAGACAACATGTTACCTGGTTAACAAATCACCTTCATAAGCGTTGGAGGATAAGACTCCACAAGAGGTATGGACTAGTAAGAAGCCATCTCTTTCACATCTAAGGGTATTTGGATGTGATGCATATGTACATGTTCCAAAGGAGAAAATAACCAAGTTGGATAGTAAATCTAAAAAGTGCATCTTTATTGGGTATAAGGATGGTTTAAAGGGTTATAAGATTTGGAACTCAGTAACAAGGAAGGTTGTTTACAGTCAAGATGTGGTGTTCAGAGAGGTGAAATATGTTATTAAACATGAAGTCCAACCAAAGGAACTTGAGAAGATAGAGTTTGAGCTAAAGGAGGAAGAATCAAACTCTACGGCAGAGGAGGAATCAGAAGATGAAGAGCCACAAACTCTCGGTGTGAGAAGATCAATACGAGAAAGAAGGCAGCCAGAAAGGTATAGTCCATCTGCTTTCTGATCAAATTTTGCTTTGTCTGTTACTGATGATGATCCCAGAACTGTGAAGGAAGCAGTGGATTCAGAGGATGGAAAACTCTGGAAAAAGGCCATGGTTGATGAAATGGCATCTTTGCACATTATGAGGCTTGGGATCTGGTGGAGTTGTCGGTTGGAAGGAAACCCATTGGAAGCAAATGGGTGTTCAAAAAGAAGACAAATGCAAAAGTAAAAGTGGAGAAATACAAAGCTCGATTGGTAGCAAAAGGTTATTCCCAGGTTTCGGGAATTGATTTTGGTTAAATTTTTTCTCCTATTGCCAAGGTAACTTCTATTAGATTACTTTTATCTATTGTTGCTGCTTTTGATTTTGAGGTATAACAGATGGATGTGAAGACAACATTTCTTCACGGGGATCTAGAAGAGGAGATATACATGAAGCAACCTAAAGGCTTTGCGGTGAAGGGTAAGAAAGAACTAGTATGGAAGTTAAAGAAGTCTCTGTATGGGTTAAAACAGTCACCAAGGATGTGGTATCAGAAATTTGATACATTTATACGGGGACTTGGCTTCACCAGAAGCAAATCAGATCACTATGTGTATTTTAAATTAATTGGTGACTGTGTTATTTATCTGGTCTTGTATGTGGATGATATGTTGTTGGTTGGAAATGAAAAAGAAATTATCCAGGATTTGAAGACCCAATTATCCTCCAAATTTGACATGAAAGATCTTGGTGTTGCAAACTATATTTTGGCCATGGAAATTAAAAGAGACCGAGCAAAGAGGAAGCTCTGGTTAAACCAGAGGAAGTATGTCGAGACAATATTGCAGAGGTTTAATATGTAGGATAGTGAACCAGTGAAGGTTCCTATTCCTGTAGGTATGAGGTTATCTATTGAACAATGTCCCAAGACACAAGAAGAGGAAGAGGACATGTCTCGTGTTCCATATGCAAGTGCAGTAGGTAGCCTGATGTATGCAATGGTATGTACTAGACCAGACATTACACATGCAGTGGGAGTATTGAGCAGGTTTATGTCAAACCCAAGGAAAGAGCACTGGACAGCAGTGAAGCGGGTTTTCAGGTATTTGTGTGGCACTAGCGATTATGGTTTGTGCTACCAAGGAAGACCAGGATTGGACAGATTATTGGATATTCGTGGCTTTGTTGATGCTGACTGGGCTAGAGATCTGGATCAGAGAAGATCTACAAGTGGGTATGTGTTTAACCTATTTTGAGGTGTAGTCAGTTGGATGAGTAAGAAACAATCTATAGTGGCACTATCAACTACAGAGGTAGAATACATGGTAGCCACTCATGCAAGCAAGGAAGTAATTTGGTTGCAGAGATTGTGTTCAAGTATGCGGTTAGTATAGGGAGCTATAACGATAGACTGTGATAGCCAAAGCGCAATTTTCTTGGCAAAGAACCCTGCATATCATTCAAAGACAAAGCACATTGATGTTCAGTATCACTTTGTGAGGGATATGATAGAAGACAAAAAGGTGTTGCTGGTAAAGGTGGACACTTTGAAGAATACTGTAGATGCATTGACAAAATCTATGAGCTCTGAGAAGTTCTCTTGGTGTAGAGAAACAATGGGCATTGCAGGGTTGGATAAATGACTAAGCTCTCTTGTGGCCCCCTGTGGAAAGAAAACAACAAGTGGGAGAATGTTGGGTTGTGTTATATTCTCTCCACGACTAGCCCACGTAGTCAATCGGGGGTTAGAAGGGGGGCGGAGCCCCCCGTTCGTTGCATAGCGGGGGGTCACAAGGGGTTTGAGGGGTGCAGCTAACCCCACTCTATGGGGTCTGGGGTAGTGGCCTAGAAAATTTTGGTTTTGGACCCTATGTTAGGTTGGGCGGACCCACCTATGTTTTGTACATAATTTTCGCACATGTTTTTGGATGCGATGGTTTTCATTCCATGGTTTTGGACGCGATGGTTTTTGGTCCATGGTATTGGATGCTTCGGCATGTATAAATATGTATTGTAACATTGAAAGGAACATAATGAAAAATCAAGCTGGTAGTCCCAGTTTTGGGATCCAGGGGAAAATCTCTGTGTATATGTGTTTAATGTGTTATGCTTTCACATTGTTTATTTTCTGTGTTTTAGAATTCGTATGCAGGTAATTTATGTACGAGGTTAAAACCTACAAGAAGAAGAAGCTTCTGTAACACGATTTGATTTCTACAAAATGAGAGGCAACAATTCCTTTCTTTCTTCTTTAAATACAAGAAAATGCTAGTACATATTAGGAGAAAACTCTTGATCCTTTTGGTAGGCTTCTTCATATGATTGAACTTTGTATAAAATATCATCATAGGGAGACTTTTCATGCATATATTTCCTCATACTGAATGAAATGCAATGGTTACATACAATCCCTAGGGGACCATGATGTTTAAAATGGATTAGGGCTAAGTAGGTTACATGGAAAGCTAACAATTCCTTTTTGGCATGTGCATGGTTTTATAAAGTATAAATTCCAATATGAATGGGAAATCTTGGCCAAATTCTCTTGGAAAATTTATGTAAGTCATTGGAAATTTCAGTTTTGACCGTTTGGTAAGCTATCTCCTTGTAAATTGTTCTATCAAGAACAAATAGGGCTAGGGCATGTAGAGATGCTTGACATCCATATATTATAAGTTGGGAAATGTTTTCATAATAATACCAATCACCAATAGGAGAAATGCCACGTTTGTCTTCTTCATAGATTCATAGGGATTTTATGCGAAGAAACTTCTCATGAATGGGAATTATAACATAATGGAAAATTTGGTAAAAATGATCACCATAATTTAATAATACCAGTCACCAATAGGAGAAATTCCACGTTTGTCTTCTTCATAGATTCAGAGGGATTTTATGCAAAGAAACTTCTCATGAATGGGAATTATAACATAATGGAAAATTTGGTAAAAATGATCACCATAATTTTCCTCCCATCTTTTCAAATGATTATATATGAATGGGAAGTTGTTCAAAGGGGGTCCATTTCCAACCCATTAAAGGAAATGAAGTTGAGAATCAAATGGCATCCATGATGTAAGTAGACATGTAGAGTGGAGGATAAAATTTGTCCGTCTTGGAGGCTCTAAAAATTTTGACATGTTTACATATAATTTTGGAAAATATGGTGGCCCAATTAAAAGAATATCCATCCAAAGTCCTCTCCATAAGAGGAATGAAATAAAATGGAAAATGGGTAACCCCCTTTCTGTCAAAGGGTCTTCAGAGTATGGCATTGATAAAGGAGGCTCCAAAATTCAAAGAGGCAATTGTATATTCTCTTGAAGCTTATTCGTTAAGAATTTCTTCATTAATTCTCCAAGGTTTTATCAACACATGCATAGATTTTACATACTCAACACATTCTTTCTCAATGAACTTATGCCTAACTTGAGGATTATACTAGAGTTGAGGTTCAAGAAGTTTATACATAACCTAGAGATTGTCAAGTCAAAAGGAACCCACATTAATGCCTGAAGCAATTCATATAGAATGCGTAGGCACATATACATGATTTACAACCCAACAAATCATATCAATATATGGAAGAATGATGGGTTGTGCAGTGATCTTATGCATTGTTGATTGTGCAACTTGATGCAAGGTCTTGTCTAGAGTTCCAACTGCTCCAACTTCTTCCAACTCAATTTCCTCTAATCTTCCCTGAAGTTCATCTTTGAGCACACTATACATATTATTCCAATTGGACACTCCAACATATGTTTTCTTAATGACTATATAAAAAAAATGCTATTATTGGTATTTTTTTCATCTAGGTCTTCTATCATTGGCTTGTGAGCTCTCTACACTTTCTTGGCTTGCTTACCCATGGTTGGAATTATGGAAAAACTTTTAGAGTGAGAAGCCTAAGATTATGGAGAAGAATAGAATTGTAGAAACTTAGTTTATAATTTCAAAGCATATTGAAAGCTTCAAATATTGAAAGTTAGTTTATAATTTCAATGCCATGCACTCAGCTACACAAATATTATTAACGCTCAAACTCTATGAATGACATGCAAAGTCACATCCCATTTATACATTGGTTCATCATTTAATTATGGAAAGGTTCCGCAAAGGTGCTTCCTTTAATGATAACGTTTAAACATTAATCTCAATAAGTATTAATCAAACTCAATTGATGTTAATCAAAACCATAAAACTTTTGTTGTGATTGCATGATGATTCGAAAAAATGACACAACATGATGGTAAAATATGTTCATAAAAGAACAAGAAAATTAATGTTTTCAAACCTTTTCGCTCGACTCGATTAGTACTTTCCACCGTGGTTGATGACGTGCACAAAATGATGACGTGTGTGTCAAATGACATGGACATGTGGCAATAGGAAACATGATTTGGAATATTTATTTGGCTGAAAATGAGTGACACGTGGCAGGGTTGTGGAGGGACATGTGGTCTATAATAGCCACATAGTGCCACTGTGGAGTCTCGAGGCCATACCACTTCAGGACTCATTCCTTGACTCAATTAAAAATTGTATCATTTAAAATTAATTAGGGTCAATGGGATCCACGAACTAACAGAAGTCTCAGGATAATGATCTTAATGTCAACTAATGGGGAAATTCTCATCCCACTGTGACATCATGTGTAAATTATACTCGTTAACGATATTGGCATGAGATGAAACTAAATGAAGTGGGAGATGGGGTTTTTGATGTCATTAAATAGACATTTTAAAATGCTAAACTGGAAACAACTTTCAAACATATAGTAGTAGAACCACTGGACTAGTTTGCAAAATTTAGGAAACGAGGTATCTATTAGTCAAGATAAGTAGATCAAACTTCTCAAAGGTCAGTCATTCACAACTGAAAAAGATTGCAGAAGGGTGTGTTGAGCCATCAACTACCTATCTACATACACAATGGGCTTCTTTTTTATGCAATTGAATCTCTCTTTAAAGAAAATTACATATAACAAAAGGTTAATATTCATCAAAAAAAAAATATATGGCATCTTAGCTAGAAACATCAACATTAAATTAATTAAACATAAGTAACAATGCTTGCAAAACAATAAACATATTAACACCATGGTAACTGAGACATAAAATAGAAGCTAAACAAATATTTTTAATTATTGTTGAGTTTTCAAGGCTTAAGCTTCTCCAATTCCATGGATTAAGCAATCATTACATATCTTGATCGTCTATAAACATTTTTCCTATGTTACAGTTTTTTTAAGTTGTTTATGTAAGTCATTCCAACTTAAAAAAAGAAAAACAACTCACAAACTATTTGTTAGAAATTCTTACAAACTTTACATGTCAATTTTCACATAGTGGTGCAATGAGCAATAAACACATTCAAGAGTATATATAATATTAGTAAATAGAATAATACAAAAGATGGAACATAAAAAAACAACTTCATTGGAATATGTCTTTATACAATGTTGATAATTTAAAGAAAGACAAAATTAAATACACAATGATGATTAGTGTGATAGTAAATATGAAGTCTTAATTACATATTTACAAGCATTGCTTGAGAACGTGAATAAAAACAAATGGTATTCTATGTGCACAATCATGTTCTGACGGTTTTCCATAAATGTGCCATAGACATGGAAACTAGCCAACAAACCAATGATGGTCGATTTGTCCACACAATATTGTTGATAGGAAAGTCTTTGTAAAACATGCAATACTTTTTCCAATTCCATGCCTCTAAGAATACAATTTGTAGTCATGTTATTTTCATGTTTCATACAGTCTAAGCGATGGAAGTAGAAAAATGGATAGATTTTCTTGTAATTGGAACAATAAACTATAGTTTCATTCATTTTTTTGGGATATGTGATTGGATTACTGCATTTTACACATGCAACTTCAAAGGTGTTTGTATATGCACTTGTTTATGCTAGTACTCTGCTGGCCGGATAAATCGATCTTGTGAACAAGGTCGATCTTCCTAGTATCAAAATATATCTAGCAACAAGCAGGACAAGCAAATCTACCTTTCTCTAAACATATTGCGATTCATTAATAAAAACTATAAAGGTATTAAGACCCTACCTTAAGTCCAACACTAGTTTGTAGCAACCACCCTCCAATCATCCAAAAGAGTTTCCTTTTGAGAACCTGCAATCACAAACAAGCACACATCAAATAACACCTGCATAGCTAATATCATAAATCATGTTCATTATGGTGATCAAGGAATCCATAAAATAAACCATCAAACACAGCTTATTGAGAAAAATAAACTTATTTGTATTAACTTTGAAGTAGAAGAACTTTACAACCTTTGGTGCCTTGATGTCAAGCTCTTCCTAGGGTCCGAAACAGGAATCTCCTTTACTTTGACAAGCCTAACACTCTTCCAAATGAGATCAAAGAGGTATGTAATCTTTCCTCACAAAATCTCAATTAGGAAAACTAAGTTCCAGCAACATTTCACCTCAAAAATATTCAGCTTTCAACCTCCTCAGTAACCAGACCAATGCTTCATTTTATAGTGCAAAAGAAGGAGGTTACAGGTCCACCTATGAAGGGATAGAGTTCTCCTTCAAAGGGATAAGCTCCTCACATCAAGGGGTTAGCTCCTTAAGGCATGGGATGCATGAACCTTAAAGGAGCGAACTTGCCACCTCAAGATTCCTTCCAAAAGCTTCTAGAAATGACTCAAAGTGAGTTATTAAGAATATACTTGCGCCTTTTTTACTTTTACAGGGGTCCGCACCCATTACACAGAGACAGAGCGGTAAGGTGCGCAGGGGACATGACCTTTAGGTACGGGACTGCGGGTAATGCTAAGAGAAAATGCAGAACCAGAGTTTTAGAGACTTTTGAGGGCTTTCTCTTATGTTCAAGGCTTGATATGAAGAACTGAGGCTTAAGACTTGCAAAGGAGGAAAGTATGAGTGATAATGGACTCACACAGATTGCAGAATGTCATGGTGACAATTTTTGTGCAACAAATTGCCCCCTAAAGTGCGAAGTCTGTAATAGATGAAGATAGAACTTGTCATCTAAGAAGAGTGAAGTACTTTATCATTTCAAGGATCATCCTGTGGACACCCCAGTCGGAACCTCTAAAAACATTTAATGCAATATATATGTGTGTGTGTTTGTGTGTGTGTGTGTGTGTGAACATATCATCGCTAAGGTAGGCATTCCCATACTCAGATACTGACTAGAAAACTAACTAAACTGTTCTGATACAGGAATGATTTTGTAATACATCATGAGTATAGACATATGTAGACACAATATGGGCACAACCATCTGTTTATGAAAATTCCACTGTATAATGAATAACAAAATTCCTCGCAGCCTAGATGGTGGAAACTAGATCCAGGGTCTTGATTTCTGCTTCTCGAACTAGTACGATTCTATCCATTTGAATGAATGCGTTGAAGTCGAACATGGTAGAAACCACTTGATTACCAGTCAATGATGTGAATTGTTAACAAGTGTGAGAGAAACCACTAGTAATGGCAATGGCTCTCAAAGTACTCAGTACAATCCACAAAATGTGAATAGATGAGCTGATGTCAAACATGTCATAGAATCCTTTGATCGAAGGTCAACGATGCAACCTGTCATCGAAGGCGAGAAACCTGCCATTAGGGCATGCAGATTCCGGTACTGACGATTTCTAGATTATCTTTCTAGATAATGAGCTGAA